>CM037631.1:64240026-64555755 GCA_015227895.2 Colaptes auratus
AATTGCTTCTACCTTATTACAGCCTTTTGTTGTATTTCCCCTCTCCTCTGTCCATCTAAGAAGGGCAATGATAGAGCAACTTTAGAGGGCATTTGCCCCCCCCTGGGCCAAATCACCACAGCATTCTTAGGTTACTGTCAAAACCAAGTCAGTGGCTCCAAGATGCTTGTGTATTCCCTTTTCTTTCTTTCTTTCTAGCAGCCCCATCAGCTTGGCAAAAGTCAGGTGAGTTAGTTCAGAGAGCTGACAACAAAACTGCAGATTTTGGGGCGTGGTACATTCTCTCTTGGAACTGTTTGCTGAACCGACTTCCTCTGCAGCCATACAAATGCTAAATCTGATACAAGGGCACGCATGGTACAGAGTCATAAAAATGTGAATGAAATTCTGAATTAGAAAATAAAGAATTGGTATAGCATCCAGTGAGCATGAGCAAATATTTTATTGATATAACTTGATTCTCAATAACTCTGACTCATGAGTACCTCCCTAGTGGTGTAAAATACTGTGAATGAACAGTACAATTCAATTAAAGCAGAGAGACTAGAGTGATACAATCTCTCTTCTTTTTTTTTTCAGCAACACAAAAGTGAGAGGAGAGTAACACACACAAGTCAGACTGAGATAAGAGATAAGTGTTTAATGTAACATAAATATCATAAGCACAATGCATAATTACTTTAGCTAATAACCTAGTTAATCTAATAATTCAATGCTGATTCCTTGGCTTAGCCTGTTTGCAGAAGAAGCACAGTGAAATACCCAGGGGAAAACAACACAGCATATAACAGAAAACCAAAACCAGCAGCTACACAACTCCCAATCTTTCCCCTGCCATGCCTGCAGAATAAAGATCACACCCAAAATGCAGAACCCAGAAGCAGCAACCGAACAGGAAGCCTCCCATGTTGCAATCGAACTTCAAACCCCGTAATATTTTGGTTCAGTTAGCACTGTCATTTTTTGAAGCTGCATGCTTGTGGCATGGTATGAACACCAGCAGAAGCTTCAACTCAATCCATAGACAGGTGTTTTCACAGAATCACAGAATTGTCAGAGTTGGAAGGGACCCCAAGGATCATCTAGTTCCAAGCCCTGACATGGGCAGGGATACTTTCCACTAGATCAGCTTGACCAGCGCCACATCCAGCCCGTTTTTTAAAACACCCAGGATTGGCTTCCAACACCTCCCTGAGCAACCTGTTTCCGTGTCTCACCACCCTTATGGTGAAGAACTTCTTCCTAACATCTAATCTAACCTACCCTCCTCTAGCTTGGATCCAAGCCCTCTAGTCCTATCACTACCAAACACCCTAAAACTCCCTCATCAGCTTTCTTCTAGGCCCCTTCAGATACTGGAAGGCCACAATAAGGTCTCCTCGATTCCTTCTCTTCTCCAAACTGAACAACCCCAACTCTCTCAGCCTGTCCTCATAGAGAGAGGTTTGCAGCCGCTGATCATCTTTGTGGTTTTTCTCTGGACACTTAATGTATTGCGATATGCTATAGATTAAATAGGCTATGAACCAATTCCCCTTAATACAATATATGTTCAAATGTTGATCATTAAGGGTGGTAGAAGAAGCCTGCTAGGTCACAACATATGGTCGTTCATTAATACTCACCCTTATCATATGGGATAGCTCTCAATTTCTACTCACAAATCAGATCAATCAGCCTCTAGATTTGCTTCTCTAAAGACTGATACACATACATTGAGGGAGATACAAGGCCATCCAAATTTGGTTTGTATATTTTCCTATTCATCCTTATTCCCTTACCTTTGCAAACCTCTCTGTATTGCTATACATATATATTTGTTAAAAACTTTACTTCTCCTACTTCCAAACCAACTCCAGATTATTTTTTTGGTAGATTAAACTCCAGGTAAGGCTCAATCCACCACATCACGCCAACACACATAATTTTTGTTTTTCAAAAATAGCAGCATTTTGTCACACTCCTTCATGGTTTGCCAAAACCAAGTGAAAATAACATATTAAACTTTTTAGTCATTCTTTTCTACTTCATAATGCACACTCACACCTCTCAGTTTCTGATATTTCTGAATACAACGCATTACGTTTGCAAAACGTAATGATTCCTAGCAATGACAGAACGAGGGGTAATGGCTTCAAACTAGAGAAGACCAGATTTAGATTGGATGTTAGGAACAAGTTCTTTACCATGAGGTGGTGGAACACGGGAACAGTGTTGCCTGAAGATATTAAGCTGCTATGCACATGATGGCAACAGAACAGGTTGCCCAGGGAGGTGGTTGAGGCTCCTTCCCTGGAGCTATTCAAAATGAGGCTTGACAAGGCCGTGGACAACCAGGTCTAGTTGAGACTGGTGACTGTGGAGAGTTCTGACTAGATGACCTTTGGAGGTCCCTTCCAGCCTGGACCATTCTATGATTCTATGAAAGCCTAATAACTCCATTGTATGAATCTATATATGGACAGCATGAGATGCACCCCTGTATTGGAGATGATGGAATAGAACCTATTTTTCTTATCAGCTCAAGGACAGGATCATGATGCAGAGACACATCCAGAGAACCACCCAATTCTGACAAGGTGGCACAAATATTACCTTTCACACTTGCCTGCTCTGTCTTCTTTGCACCAACTAGGTGTCTTCTATCAGTAGTGACTATTACAAAGGTGTAACAGTAAGGCAACTCTTGAGTGTCCTAATGACACTAATAAAGTTTTTGTCTCAACAAAATTTGGAATCTTAATTAGTTTCCCTGATACCTGATGGATGAGTCCAGCAAGGAGTGGAAATTACCCACAGACAGGTCCACATAATCTCCTCCAGTCAATGCTGCTCTGACTGTGCAAGCTCAGCCTCCTGGACATCATGCTGCTTTCACTCACTCTTGTCCTACAGCTGTTTCTGTATGTTTACAACTTTAATATTCTGGCTAACATCTTTATTCCCCCACATCAATGACAGCAACCACTACCAATAACCACCAAAACACCTAAAAAAAACAGCAATGACCACATAATCACCCTAAGAACACAGATCTTGTGTTTAAAACCAGCATGGAAGGAAAAAGTTATCATAAACTTGAAGCCTGTGACTACCACTATCTTAAACCACCTTAGTAAGCAAGGAAACATCTCTATGTACCTGCTTTGAGGCAAGGCTATCACACTTGGACAGCTGAAGACTGCAACAATGTAGATTTCATCCCACTTTAACATTCAGTATTTGAAATACAAAAATCATACAGGGACAAAGGGGACAGACTGAAGGAGTTGGGGCTGTTCAGTCTGGAGAAGAGAAGGCTCCGAGGTGACCTCATTGTGGCCTTCCAGGATCTGAAGGGGGCCTACAAGAAGGCTGGGGAGGGACTTTTCAGACTATCAGGGAGTGATAGGACTAGGGGGAATGGGATGAAGCTGGAGGTGGGGAGATTCAGGCTAGATGTGAGGAGGAAGTTCTTCACCGTGAGGGTGGTGAAGGCCTGGAATGGGTTGTCCAGGGAGGTGGTTGAGGCCCCGTCCCTTGCGGTGTTTAAGACCAGGCTGGACGAGGCTCTGTCCAGCCTGATCTAGGGTAGAGTGTCCCTGTCCATGGCAGGGGGGTTGGAACTAGATGATCCTTGTGGTCCCTTCCAACCCTAACTGAAACTATGAAACTATGAATGAAATGACATTTATTACACCTCACCTAAATGCAGTTTCCAACCAGAGAGACAAAATTTAAAGCATAAGCAGTTTTGCATTCAGTATTGCCAAGCCCACAGATGGATAGTCTGAACAGCAGTGCTAAGTAGAGTGAACCTTACTGGGCTACCAGTAAAGCATTTGAGGATCTGGGGAATTTACAATATGTAAGAGAAACAGACCCTCCACATCATATTTAATATTTGACACCAGTAAGCTTCTAAAAGACCCAAACTATCAAGCTGAAGCTGGGGCAACCAGTAAATCACACAGCAAATTTTGCTTTACTTAAGCTTTTACAAATATGTATTTTCACAGCATGGACTGCAGTTACAAGCCAGCATGAAGAGGACAAAATCATACACAACACCTGGTATAATCATGTCTTTTTCATAGCTTATGGAAAGCAAAAGTCTCACATATAAGTTGATAGTTTAATTTGTCTTTGAAGTGGAATTATCAATTGTTCCTTGTAGGAATCTCTCTGCTTTGCTTTTTGCACTACAGTAACAAGAGGTGCCTTAGTTCAATACCCTAATTAGCGCAATACTCTCAAAAATTAAGCATGATATTGGACTACAGATCCCCTGATGTCTTTTCTAGCCTGATCAATTTTACGACTCTTTGAAACAGCAGTCTTGATATGAACAATGGGAAGGAGCAACCAACATTACGTTGCCTAGCAGAAGAGTACCTCAATTTTCAGTCACACTGAGTCCATGTCCACATGCAGCTACACATTGGGCTGCAATTATGAGCACATTTTTTCATTCTCTCAGTCTATGCACCCAACATGTATCTTGCACATAAAGCTGAGAAATCAGGAAGAAAGTTGGGAGAACCCTGCACTACAAGTGCCTAACTTAATAACAGAGAAAGTTACCTAAGTTACAAAATAGGTGATGACTAATGCAGGAGAATCTGCATGTGTTTAATCAAAACAACACATACAGAGAAAGAGTGGAATAATAAACCCATCTAAGCCCATCTAAGCATCAACAGAGTTATATATACTTGTACTTCACATCTGTCCTTTTCTGTCCAACTTGTATCATTCTAAATATTTGCATCATAGTATTTTTAGAGAGATACTTAAAAGCAAAACAAGTCTAATGTTCATCCCATAGAGGAATCAAATGAAGCCAGTGAAGTTCAGTTAGGTTTGATAGCTGGTGCCCTCTTATAGGATGCCCACTTAGACTAAGAAACAAAGCAGCAGTTCCAATTTCACAAAGATAACTTTAACAACACATCAAGTCATATTTTCTGTACTGTCAATGACAAAATGTGGAAGTTTAGAACAAAACTACCACCATACTTCACAACAATAGTTGTGATTGCTAAAATCTGGAGCACAGACTCTGGCTTCATGATTTAATTCTGCAGCTGTCATGTTTGCCTTTCAAGTTTGAATGTAATCAAAACCCTAAATAGTGCACAGTGTGAGGAATTACCTCCTGCAACCACAAAATTGCCCTGTAAAATGACTGTGTATACTGCTTCAAGGTCACGTATACACTACACTGTAATAGCAGTCAGAAAGAAACACAGTAAGAAAGCAGTGAGCCCCAGGCTCACTGAATTCTACCTCGAGTCTTTCACATATGCTTAAAATCCCTGTTTAAAGCTGGACCTTTAAAAATATTGCCAGTTTCACCCTATCTACTCACCTTCCCATCTCCATTGTTGGATGCAATTCACACAGAAACACAAGCTAAATTATCTAACTCTTTAGTTTCATTGATTGTGTTCTTATAAGCTTCAGTTCCTTCACTGTAATAACCTATTACTGTGATGGCTGTAAATAACAAGAAAAATCAGCTGTCTACTCATTAAGCCATATAACCTTTTCAGTCATTTCTCTCTTATCGCTGTAAGAGCGATAAGGTGTTAACAGCTAAAAAGGCTTGCAGGCCAAATTAAGGTGATACCTCAGTGTACTGAGAAAAAAAAGAACCCTCCAATTTATGTCTCAGAAAACAGAAAGATTACTGAAATACTAAGAACTATAAATACTTGGTGTTTCAAATTTTTATTAAGGAAGAGAAACTACTAGGCACTATACAAATAAACCTGGCTCTACATTTGATATATTTGTGGGTTTCCTGGGAAATGGAGTACAATTCAGGCAGAAGAAACGAGCAGAGTAACAGGATGGAACTTAACAAATAAAACAATTTAGTGCACCTGGCTATTTAATTTAGCTCTACTTTAAGAGCTTCTACAGGAAGTTATTCCACTTAGTTATTCCATTTTACAAAACCCTCAAACAAACTCAACTTTCCAAAAGCCCTGAACAAATGTTCTCCTAAATCTGGCAATTAATATGACAGTGATAAATTGAAGTTTGTATGTTACAGGATCCCAAAATAAGGTATTCCTTTTGATTTAAGTATTCTATTTTATTAACATCCCTACAGTGTAACAATGTAAGTATATACCCTGCTGGAAACGGGTTCTAAAATTGAACTGAAAAACTAAAAACATTTTAAAGGAATTATTCAAAGTACAGCTGATTTTTCCTAAAAAATCGTATTATTACTTTAAAGGATTGTTCTTAAAAAAAAAAAAAGAGAGACAGAAGGTTATTTCTATTGATTTCTGTTGTTTCCCAGCTTTATCTCTGATAGAGAAATATGTGATTTAAATGAAAACATTTTAAAGTAAGTGATATTGAAAGATGAATACAGAAAAGTTTCCCCTTTGTACTGAAATACTGGAAATCAATCTGAGGCACAATATATACACTGAAGAAGAAACCAACTGCAAATTGCATAGAAAATATTCTATTCTTGCTTTTTATTTCACAAATATAGACTAGGCCCTTCTGCCACCACAGCAATCTTTCTTTTTAATCAGTGTGACTTACAACGTCATCTAGGGAACGTCAGCAGTAGCTGCCACTCAGTGGATGCCATCTTTCATTGACAGAATAGGCTTCTGAATGCTGCCAGTTTATAGCCTTCCATACCACTGCATGATGCTGGAAAATTAACTGTGGATCCTCTTTGAAATAAATAGGAAGAATGCCAGATGCCAATTTGCTGGAGGTTAATGGCTTAACGACTCTTTATTGGCATGACAGTGAATTGGAGAGTGATTAGTCTTTGTGTTTCTTGCTGCTTTGGGGTGCCAGAGCAGCCTAAAATGGAAAACTTTTTTACTACTTGGAAAGAAAGATCTTATGGAGGAAAACACCAACATGAAACTTTAAAATACCTTGATAGGCTTAAAATAAAATAAAGGAAAAAAAAAAGACAGATTTGTGTCTATAAAGGTTGTCTGCTCAGACCAGATTATATTCTTAAAAAGATGGAGTCTTGTGTAGAGGTTATCATCCTCTAAATATTTTTTTTCTTCTTTTTTTTTTTTTTTTTGAAAGCTTTCCGAATCAGACTCTGATCATACAAATTCTTGGATAATTTACACACTGATGTCCCACTGAATAAAAGCTTTGCAGGACACCAAAAGAAATAGTTGAGAATTTTGAAAATGTGTCCAAAACTAAAAAAAGCAAACTCCGAGGAAAAATTGCATATTTTTACAAACGGTTCCTTATAAATGTTTTACATTTGTAACTGAGGCAATATTTAAAACTATGATTTCTAGTTAACTTAATGAGTTGCTCTTTGTATTTATAGGGTTAGGGTTCAAGAACAGACATCTAAATACAAAACAAGCAACTCAGTGTCAACATTTTATAAATATGTGATTCAAATTGAAATCCAAAGGATAAGCTTCTAGAAACTGCATATAAGTAAGAAGAAGACATATTTTGCAGAACATACTTTTCAGAGACGTGTTCAACAAATCCTTCAAGGTAAACTTAGAGACATCCAAAACCACCAAATGTGAATTGCTGAGTTCAAATACACAAAAATCTCAGTGTGGATTTATTCAGAGTTTAAATGTGTGAAACAGGGCTGCAAATAGTCTATTATATACTCCTGTTTTCAAAACACAGTAGTAAAGATTATGACATCAAGCTTTTGAGCAACAGCCTAAGCAGTAAACTTCCTACTATTCATTATTCCATAAGCAAGACCACCTAGATTCAATTTACCTCTCAGGCCCCTCCCCCATGAGAAGGTCATTACAGCCTGGACACTGCTAGGGATACTTGAGATGTGAGGATGTGGAGAGCTAAGGAGAGAAAAGGCAGTGAGAAAGAGAAATACACACACCCAAATAGCTCTCAAAGCATCCCACAGCCACAAACTATAGGCCAGCAAAAATGGGTGAGTGGCATCTCCAACCTCAGTTTCATGGAGGAAGTTCTAACGCCCCTTGAAGGCAAGATGGATAAATTACATTTGGTGTGAATCCCTCTACTAGGGAAAGTGACCCAAAACGGAGGGATGCAAGACAGGACAATTGTTGAAGTCAAGACAGTTCTAGGCATGTGCAGAAACATGTTAAACAACCCAGAGATACTTCAGGGCTCTGAGCAAAGTCACCACAGAGCAGAAACCTTCCTGCAGTTAGCCAGTTATAGGCAAAACCTTAGGGCCAGACAAAATCTACACCATCAAGCCTATGCTTTTTCAGAGTCTTACTTTTTCCAGTTAAATTAATGCTGTATATTAGGAATCATGCATATTTTTACAAACAAAAAAATAGTTCAACATCCAGTTCTCAGCTTTAACAATTATTAAAAATGTAAACAAATGGACAAAAAATCCAAAAAGCACATATGGAATCCTGTAGGAATTAAAATGTATTCACATTTCATCTTCCTGTGATTCTATGATTCCTTTTGAAATGGGCTGCTTTAATTACTTAACATCTGTTACCCAATAACTAAAGGCATTATGTTTCCCTGTGTCAACAAAAAGATGCCTTGTGTTGCTGTATTCAGCACACGGGGAGCTAAACAAGGTTAACAACCATGCTGAACTTACAGGATTGAAGGCTTGCTTTGGTTTCAAATGTGTTTCTACCTTCTGGGCCTTTGACAGAGCTTCTTCATTAATGGGTGGATTGAGATGGTTGATTGATGCTTCACTTTTCTATATACTGAGGCAATTAAATCACTAGCAGAATGTCTGACAATCAGCTGTGTTATTGTCTTCCAACGTTACAGGCAGGGGCTGTCAGTCAGTCTTGTGGGTGTACTTGTTTACTGTACACATTTTCACATTTTTCTTTCTTTGGGCAACATTTTGTGTACGTAATCAATTTCATACTCTCTGAATAGTCTCTTGTCTTCACTATTCAGTGCCTACCATTCATGTCTCTTAAGGACTGGACAGTAATATTAGATTGTATAAATCATCATACTTACACATTGTGACTTCTTCTACAATAGTTCCCAGGAAATCAACATTTGCCTATAGCCACTCTTAGATTATCATCTAATGCACATAATCTGATGTACAGATTTCTCCTCTGATTCAGAAGAAACTAACTATAAAATCCCAAATAATTCTGTATAGGCAAACCTCTATGTTACTGCATACACAGTGATTTTTGCATGCTTCTAGATGAAGTTTGAAGTCAGAGTAAATAGCAAGCTAAAATTAAAATATGTTAAATAATACTAGCACAATTCTGAAACAAAACACTATAAAATCTGAGAAGTCTATTTGTATTTTAAAATATAAAAAGGACTGAGCATGTAAAGGTAAGAAAATAAAGAATGTATAATCCTTCAAGTACATATTAACTGTCCTGTAGCTCTGTTTCTAATGTTCATGACTATATTGTGGCTTTAATTCCTCAAACTAAGATTAGATTGGATTTTTTTTTCTTCGTCCTGCTTCATGCTATCACTTTGCAGCAAATTACTGATTGGTGCAGTTCAACTTGTTTCCTATTAACATAGATACTGACCCAAGATTTCGATTTTGTATTTTGGGGTTTTCTTTGTCATATAGGTTTAAACATGCATACTCAACACATGACTGTGTGCCATTTTATCCTGTTGAAGGGTGGATTAACTGGTGAAAGCAGGAAAATTCACTGAAAGGGAGTGTAAAATCAAGAGCACAGATAAAAGTGGGAATAGCTACTCAGATTACACAACCTAAACCTGAATCACCAGCTGCATTTGTAATTCTGGTCTTTATGTTCATGGTGTAATACACATATAACAAGTTTATATAGAAATAGTAAAATATTCCATGCAATTTATTATTTCCATATAGAATGTTACCTTTTCTGAAGGCTGTAGCTGAGACAAACAGCATACAAAAGAAATGCAAATTAAATTACTTTGGGGAGGAGACGAGTATGAAAGAAACTGATATTAAATATTAATCATAAGAAACAAGGCAGGAAGATTTTTAAAGGTGGAAGTCAACACCAATGACTTACTGTAATCTGTGATGGCATTGAAGATTGATCTGAACTTTCACACAAAGTTCCTTTTTTCTAGAGTCACCTTTTTTATTCTTTTTTTTTTTTTTTTTGTTAACTCAAGGTGTGGGGAACTATTCCCTAATTTAAGGAAACTCTTATCTTATTGATAAATACCAAAAACAGCAGATGTAATGACACACCTATTTTTCACCTCATTCCTAAATATTAAGCATAATAATCTGTTTTCTTACTTTACTTTTCTCATAAATCTGTTCTATTACTCTCTCTCTGGAGATAGTCAAAGCTCGCCTGGATGCATTCTTTTGTACTCTGGTGTAGGCGATCCTGCTCTGGCAGCGGGGGTTTGGACTAGAGGATCTTTCGAGGTCCTTTCCAGCCCCTGAAATTCTGTGATTCTGTGAAATTCTGTGATTCTGTGAAATTCTGTGATTCTGCGATTACTGCAATTCTCTGTCTTTAATAAACTTATTTTATCTTTCAGTTTTGCCTAGTAGGACAGATGCCTCTGAACTACTGCTCATCCAAAGTTTTGCTGAATTTTAAAAACAGGTCACAGACATGCTCAGAGCCTCGCTTGCTAACCACTCAACCCAGCTCGTGCAACAGGTAAAATCTGGAAAGCTGCCTGCAGTCAGATGGGGAAGAAGTTCTAACAAAATGGGTTGGAAGTTAGCATCCCAAGGTCAGACAAGTTAACTGAGTATCTTTCTACTCTTCTCAACTATAAAAATGTTTGCAATGAATAGTCTATGTCACACATTCAGTGGTCTTCATTCCTCAGTCTCCTTCTCCAGTTTCCTGCTACCTATCACCAGGCTTTACCTAACGCACTCTCACATTCACAAATCTGTCAATACTGCCTGCATCCTGGCTCTTCAGCGTTCTAAAAAGACTGATGGCAACTCTTAAACCTAATTTGCCCTGATATGTTTGCCAGACACAGGCAAAGCAACCCTTGCCTTTCAGAAAAACTTGTCTGTAACCTCCCAAGTTGTTTGCACCGAAAAAAAAAGGATAAAAAAGTAAAGCATGAGCAAGCTTATTGTAATAACTTGTGAAAAGAAAAAAAAATAGTTAGTAGATATGGAAACAAGGCAAGGATAAATAAAAAAATGTGGTTTACTTCATCTCAGTTTCAGGTTCTATTTTCTATTTCAAATTAATTTTATAACTTTTCTGTGAATAGGAATGGTTGTTATACCATCTTTGATGCATTCTTCTAACTACTGAAAGCTAATGGTCAGCTCATCTGCCACCTCAAATAAAAGACACAATTCTTCTTTTGAACATGTTTTACTTTCCCTTCCCCTGGGCCCCTTTTGTAATACAAAGTTGTTAGGACACAAATTACACTCCATCACCAGCCCCACCTGTACCCCCTTTTATGCTTCCTTACCCATCCGGTTAGTATATGCAACTGAAATTTATCATCATATTGTACACTGCACAGTGTTTACAAAAAAAAATTATAAAGCATTCCATCAAACTGATTATTTCAAGCCTCTCAAATACCACACTACAAAAATCTCACAATAGTATTAAAGCTTTCAAACAGCTAGAGGTACTGGCATCACAGAGGGCAAAGTGAGATGGGATCCCTTTTTAACTTGCACTAAGCAACAACTCTGACCCAAATCTGCTAGAGCTACGATTCAGTCCTGGTAGGCCTCCTCCAGTAGTGGACACTACAGCAAAAGTAGAATATTGCTATCTTCTGCCTTTTAAGCCACCTTATTGAGGAATAAGTAGGGAGAGTAAGGCTATCCCCAGCCACAGCATCCTCCTGCTAAAGGCAAAGAGCCAAGCCAGTAGCTCTGCAGGGTTGGGAAGAAGCCCAGGCAGAGTTGAGGAAGGCTGATTAAAACACAGTCAGGCTCAACTTCCAAGGGAAAAAACAAGAATCGTTATTACAGATGCAGCATTAGTGCTAACATTCACTCACTGTGGAATTGTGGCTATTTAGAATCACAATGTATCCACAGAATCAGCACAGCTGCCCATCAAAAGGATGAAATGAGCTTTAATTAGATTTCGGGAATCTGCATTTCCCTTTTGAAATGCTGATTTTCACATCATTTATCTCAAGACTGAGTTGATAGCTTTCTGGACTTCCTACCCTGACCTTCCACACCCTGACAGTATGTCAGACCTTATGGTCATGACTACATTACAACTTAGAGATTTCATAACAAAAGATACTACATATACAGAATTTCTGTATGATTTGAGTAACATCACAGGATGTCTGAAAGGTTGCTTTACAGGATATATCAAAAGATGACTGAAACTAAGGCTAGGACTTCAGTTTCCACCTCTGTTAGATTTTGGGTACAGGACTGTTGTATTCACTTACAACTATTACTTTAATAACAGAAAGTTTATCTATCGGTTCATGTCAAAAAAAGCACCTCTTTCAAAGCAGCCACTGTTTCCCCTTGTTGTCAGTGGCAATAGTTCATCATTGCTTCAGGAAGGATGCATATGCCTTATTCAAAAGAGGCTAAATATCAAGATCCATTTGGCATGATTCCCTTGTATTCAAAGCAGAACCTCAAGCTCAGTTAGACCGATGGCTCAGTTCATTTCCTAATTGCTTGTACATGAGTCTAAGCTGATGCACAGCTTTTCCTCTGGTTAATTAGAAGACAAGAGAAAAGGAGAGATGTTAGGGAAATTTCAGTTAGTTCAAAAGCGTCGTTAAGAATTTAGTATGCTTGTCTCAAGGTTGGCTGATAAGAGGTCTCTGTCAATTGAAAAACATCCAGCATGCCAGCAGAAAGACAGAATGAGAAAAGAATGGAAGATACTGCTAGGGTACATCTCACATCTGACCAAAGAAATTAGTTTAGAACAATCTTTTGTTTTCATTTTTGTGACCGTTTTAGGCTGTGCCTTTAAGAAAGGGACAGTTGCTGGAACACTCTGGCTGAATGTTTTGGAATAATAATTGAAAACAAAGATAAAGTTTAAACTAATTTCATTGGTAGACTGGTAGAATGCAACTTTAAGTTTTAGTTCTGTTTGAATTTCAGTTCAGTTCTGTCTGTGCCAGTCTGTCTGCCTGTCTGTTTCTGTCTCTCTCCGAAGCAACAGCTGCTGGACTGAGTCGACCTTGAATTAACTGAGCTAACCACACAAGAAAACTAATTCTTGCATATGCTTTGAGCTAAGAGAATTTCCTCGTTAATTACCTTTTTCTCTCTCTCTAACCCTTTTTGGGAAAAAAGGGAGGTGGAGGGGACAAGGGGGTACAGGGCTGGGGGGGACCCTCCTGGCTGGAGGAGGGAAAAGGTCTTCTGTATTACGTTCATTGCTGTATATTTCTGTATATATTGTAAATACTGTACATTGTGTACATATTCACTGCATTTCATTCCTGCTAGTAAATATAGCACATTCATTCTGCTTCTCTGACTGAGTTAGCCATGGTTTCTTTGTGTGAGGGGGAGAACTTTCTCTCACCACCACACTTTTCTTAAAGGCACAGCCTGAAACTATCACACTAACGTTGTGAGAAATTCAGTGAGCACATATTTGGTTTCCAAACTTGAGACAAATAAGTCTCTGATAAAAATTTCTAAAAGCCCATTCTAAAATAAACCTTAATGCAAACTAATGATCACATTTATTACCTCACAGTATCAGAGATGCATTTTGTGCCCACTGCAGCTGCTATAGTAATTTTGCAGAAGATACATTGCATTGCTCCTGAATAACAAAAACAATGAATTTGTAAGACTGAAATTTTGATCGGACCCACATGTGAAATGTCTCTCCATTAGCCACCTTATACATTCATCTTCATATATATATATGTGTGCGTGTATATATATATATATATATATTCATGCTACCTAATTTATCTCATCTACCATGCCAAGCTACTTCTGAGATGGCAGAAGATGAACCACCTAGAGAGATGCCTAAGGCAAAGCAGTCCCCACCAACTATAAGGACCAGCACCATAAAGAAAAAGAGAAGGGTTATAGTTGTTGGAGACTCTCTCCTCAGGGGAACAGAGGGACACCATATGTTGTCCTGACCCATCCCATAGGGAAGTCTGCTGCCTACATCACAATAAGGGATAAGGGACATCACAAGGAGGCTCCCAAAGCTAATCCAGCCCCCTGACTATTACCCATTGCTGGTAATCCAAGCTGGAAGCAATGAGATTGATAAGAAGGGCACCAGGATGATTAAAAAGGAATTCAAGGCCCTCGGTCAATTGACTGATGGGGCAGGAGCTCAAGTGGTGTTCTGCTCAGTTCCCTCAGTGGCAGGGGAGTACACTGAGAGGAACAGGAGAACCCACACCATCAACAATTGGCTCAAGGGATGGTGCCAGCAAATGGAATTTTGGGTTCTTTGATCAAGGGGCAACTTTTACTGCACCCAACCTGCTGGACCTTGATGGGGTGAATTTATCTAGAAAGGGCAAGAGGGTACTAGCTTTGGAGTTGGCAGGGCTCATTAGGAGGGCTTTAAACTAGGTCTGAAGGGGGTGGGTGAGGAAATCAGTCTCTCTGGAGAGGAGAGAGTGGGACATAAATTAGGGTTAATTGAGAAACCAACAGCCCAGCTGAAGTGCATGTACACCAACACATGCAGTATGGGTAACAAACAAGAGGAACTGGAAGTCTTGGTCCTCCAGAAAGACTATGATATAATTGCTATTACAGAAACATGGTGGGACGATTCACATAATTGGAGTACTGCACTGGGGGGTTGCAGGCTCTTTAGGAGAGACAGGCGAGGGAGATGAGGAGGAGGGGTGGCCCTGTACATTAGGGAATCTCTTGATGCCTCAGAACTTGAGGTTGAGGATGAAAGTATCAAGTGGCTGTGGGTTAAAATCAGAGGGAGGCTTATCAAAACTGACATCCTGATTGGAGTCTGTTATAGACCACCCAACCAGGATGAGGAGGCAGATGAAATATTCCACAGGCAACTGCAGGCTATCTCAAGATCATCAGATCTTGTCCTTGTGGGTGACTTTAACCTGCCAGAAATCTGCTGGGAACTTAATTCAGCAGAGAGGAGGCAGTCCAGAAGGTTCCTAGAGTGTATGGAGGACAGCTTCCTGATGCATCTTTTAAGTAAGCCTACCACTGGTCAGGCCCTGCTTGACCTGCTGTTCTCCAATAGAGAAGGGCTGGTGGGAGATATGATGGTGGGAGGCTGCCTAGGGTGCAGCGATCATGAGATAGTGAAGTTTTCAATATGCAGGGAAATAGGGAGGAGCAGTAACAGAATCTTGACTTTGGACTTCCGGAGGGCAAACTTCAACTTGTTTAAGCAACTAATTTGGAAAGTACCCTGGGTAGCAGCCCTTAAGAACAATGGGGTCCAGGATGGTTGGACCTACTTCAAACAGGAGCTCCTGAAGGCACAAGAACTGGCAGTTCCCACATGCTGAAAGATGAGCCGGTGGGGAAGGCGACCAGCCTGGAGGAACAAGCAGCTCTTGGAGGAATTAAGGTACAAAAAGAGGATGTATCGCCTTTGGAAAGGGGGGGAGGCAACTCATGATATCTTTAAGGACGTTGTTAGATCACGTTGAAGAAAAAATAGAGAGGCAAAAGTCCAGTTAGAACTTAAGCTGGCCACTTGGGAGAAAGATAATATAAAGCATTTTTATAAATATATTAATGCTAAAAAGAGGGGCAAGAAGAACCTGGAGGGTAACATTTTAACTAAAGATGAGGAAAAGGCTGAGGTTCTAAATCCTTCTTTGCCTCCATTTTCAACAATAAGGCAGGAGGACTTCAGGATAACTGGCCTCCTGAACTGGCTGATGGGGTCAGGGAGCAGTGCAGTACCCCTGAAATCCATGAGGAATTAATTCGGGACTTGCTAAGCCACTTGGATACTCACAAGTCCACAGGACCAGATGGGATCCATCCTAGGGTGCTGAGAGAGCTGGCAGATGAGCTGACCAAACCTCTCTCCATCATTTTCCATGAGCCCTGGCTCACCGGAGAGGTCCCAGTTGACTGGAAACTGGCCAATGTGATCCCCATCCACCAGAGGTGTTGGATGGAGGAACCTGGAAACTACAGGCCTGTCAGCCTGACCTCAGTGCCAAGGAAAATCATGGAGCAGATCATCTTGGGAACAATCACTGCACACCTGAAGGATGGCCAAGGGATCAGGCCCACCCAACATGGACTTAGGAAGGGCAGATCCTGCCTCTCCAACCTGATCTCCTTCTGTGATCAGGTGACCTGCCTGGTGGATGTTGGGAAAGGCCATTGGTGTACTCTACCTGGACTTCAGCAAGGCCTTTGACACCGTTCCCCACAGCAAACTCCTGGCCAAGCTGTCAGCTCGTGGCTTGGACAGCAGCAGTCTGCGCTGGGTTTGGAACTGGCTGGAGGGCCATGCCCAGAGAGTGGTGCTGAATGGTGCCACATCCAGGTGGCAGACAGTCACTAGTAGTGCCCCCCAGGGATCAGTGCTGGGCCCCATTGTGGCGGTGAGAGAAGGTCTCCCCCCCATGCACACAAAAACCACATCTAACTCAATCAGAGAAGCAAAAATGGAAAAGAGCTGTATTTTACAAGCAGGAAGAAATGCAATTAATATATACACAATATAGAGTATTTACAGTATATACAAAAATATACAGCAAAGAACGTAACACAGAAAACCTGCCCTCCTCCAGTGAGGAGGGTCCCCCCAAAACCCCCTTCTGCCCCTTCCTCCCTTTTTTCCCAAAACGGGTTAGAGAGAGGGAAAAGTAATTATTAAGGGGAAAATTCTATTAGTTCAAAGTGCATGCTAAGGAAAGAAAAAGAATTAGTTTCTTATCTCATTAGTTGAAGGTCACCCAAGCACAGTGTTGCAGTTTGGGATGAGTGCCCTCTGCTACATGAGGTGCTTCCTGTGTCCAGAGGTCCAGCCCAGTGGGTGGACACAGGAAACTAGGTATTTCTACCATAATTCTCTGCACCACCACTATAAGATCCAGTGCGAGGCCTAGCACCTCCTCTTTCTTCCTCACCGTCGCCCGGTAACTGGGGGAGATGTTGTGGGAAGGGAACTTTCTCACCCCCACCACATATATTTTAAAAATTCCATCGGAAAGGCTGCTCTGAACGGTGCTGTTGGTGGTGCTGGCAATCAGCCAGTGGCAGCGGCAGCGCCTAACATGGCGGCTCCCACGTCCTCGGCAGCCATTAATGCGGCAAAGCCAGTTCCTCCTTCTTCTTCAGCAGGACCGGAAGTGTCCTCCACAGCAGCTGATCCGTCTCAAAACCTATCAGCTTCTGTTAAGCCAGCTGTAAATTCAAACACAGCTCCAGTTAAGCAGGTAGCTGTTTTTAAAGACGAGAGGTGGAAAGACCAAAGCTGATTCAGAAGCTGATGCTGGTGAGGGAACTTCTGCTTTAAGAGACCCTGCTGAGGAGGAGGAGAAGATTTGTCTTAAAGATATATCTGAGTTATTGAGAACATCATTGGATGGAGATGCAGGGCAAATTGCTGACAGCAGAACAACTAGAGGTGGTACTCCTGACCTTAAAGAGATTCTTAGGAGAGTGACAATAAGATTAATGGGACAACAAGTTCAGGAAGAGGAGGAAGAGGAGTCAGATGATATTCTGGACTGTTCTTCACCAAGGGAAGAGCTAAGGAATGTGCGTAAAGATTACATCAGAGCAGATAAGGAGCCAATCCTAGCTTGGCTTGGTAGATGCTACGATACAGGTGCTCCAGCTCTAATGGTTGGAGACAAGTCAGCAGCTCAACTAGGAACTCTCTCAAAGGATAACGGAATAGATAGACATCTAGGCAGGACTCTCAGTAAGGTTACTCTGTGGATACGCCTTTTAATGGCAACCCTCATGAGATATCCTTCCCGAGATGATCTCCCATGGAATCCTAAGCCCTGGACTACCACAGAGGAAGGAATTAAGCGTCTGAGAGAATTTGCTGTTAGAGAGGTACTCTATGGGGGCCATGAGACTCTGAATCCTGATGAAATTCCTGTAGGAACTGGTCTTGCTAAAAAGCTCATCAAACTTGCTCCTCCTAATTATGCAAATATTCTGGCAAGCAGAATTGTGGCAAGAAATTATGGCGGAGCTTCTCCTACGGTTGGCCAATTCACTGATCAAATGAGACAATTGGAGGATAGCATGACACGTGTTTCGTTGGTTTCAGCCATTGAAACTCTGTCTGGAAAACTTGAGAATTGCATGAAAGAGATGAAGGATGAGATTATAAATTCCATCTCCCAATTGACACAGACAAATAATTCCAATTCTTCCTCCAGATGGATACAGGTTTCCTCTGTGAGGAATAGACGTCCTCCAAGGATGTCATTCCAAAACAGGTCATTCCAAAACAGATCAAACCAAAACAGACCACCAAGGCAGTCACGTGGAAGTATTTGGATAACTCTGTGTGATCAGTTTGGTGAGAACATGAACAGATGGGATGGTCAACCAACTTCTAATCTTTTCAGGAGGCTGAGGGAACTGCAAAGTGGCAGAACCCGAGGTAGCAATACCAGAAGGGTAGCTGTTACTTCCGCAGTTCCCCAGGACAACTCTAATAGCTCCAACAGTGGCTCCAGTTCTAACACTGCACACTGTGCTCATTGCACATGTGCACATGTGGCATGTTCCCCCCCGCCAGGGGGAGGAGAGGGGTAACAGAGATAATAGAATCTATTGGGATGTGTACATCCAGTGGCCTGGCACTTCACAATTTCAGAAGTACAGGGCCTTGGTTGACACAGGGGCTCAGTGCACCATAATGCCATCAAATTATCAGGGATCAGAGGCTATAACTATTCTGGGAGTCACTGGTGGATCTCAAGAGTTAACTAAGGTGGAGGTTGATATAAGTTTAACTGGTAAACAGTGGAGGAAGCATACAGTTGTGACCGGACCTGACGCACCTTGTATTCTGGGAATTGATTTTCTGAGAGAAGGGCGTTTCAAAGACCCTAAAGGTTACAAATGGGCTTTTGGAGTAGCATCTGTAGAAATTGATGGACAAAAACTGAAGCTGTCTGTTAGACCTGATCTTTCTGATGAATCTGCAGTTGTGGGACAACACAAGATTCAGGACATTAAATTGCCGGTTGCTTCTCAGACTGTGCATCACAGACAATACAGAACCAACCGTGACTCTTTGTTACCCATTCAGAATCTGATTCGTCAGTTGGAGAGTCAGAAAGTCATCAGCAAAACTCATTCACCTTTCAACAGTCCAGTGTGGCCTGTGCAAAAGCAGAATGGAGACTGGCGTCTGACAGTCGACTACCGAGCCCTGAATGAAGTAACTCCACCTATGAGTGCAGCAGTACCAGACATGATGGAACTCCAGTACGAGCTGGAATCCAAAGAGGCCAAATGGTATGCTACCATAGACATTGCTAATGCCTTCTTCTCTATTCCCATAGCAGAGGAATGTAGGCCTCAGTTTGCCTTCACCTGGAGAGGAATCCAGTACACTTTCAACAGATTGCCAATGGGCTGGATCCACAGCTCCAGCATCTGTCATGCAGTGATCCACGATGCTCTGGAGAAAGGTGGTGCTCCAGAACACATCCAGTTCATCGATGATATCATCGTCTGGGGTAAAACTGCTGAGGAAGTCTTTGAGAAAGGTAACAAAGTCATTGACATTCTTCTGAATGCAGGTTTCGCCATCAAGCGAGACAAGGTGAAAGGACCTACCAGAGAGATCCAGTTTCTGGGAGTGCGGTGGCAGGATGGACGCCGACACATTCCAGTGGATGTGGTAAATAGAGTCTCTACCATGGCCAATCCCATGAACAAGCAAGAAACTCTACGTTTCTTGGGGATAGTGGGATTTTGGAGACTGCACATTCCTGGATACAGTCAGATTGTGAAGCCTCTGTATGATGTGACTCGAAAGAGAAACAATTTCCACTGGGGACCTGAACAACAAGCAGCTTTTGACCAGATATAGCAAGAGGTGGTTCAAGCAATGGGTCTAGGACCTGTCCGAGATAATCCAGACATTAAGAACATTTTGTACACGGCTGCAAGTGACAATGGTCCAACCTGGTGCTTGTGGCAAAGAGCTCCAGGTGAGACACGTGGACAACCTCTTGGTTTCTGGAGTAGAGGTTACAGAGGTTCAGAGGCTAATTATACTCCAACAGAGAAAGAGATTCTAGCTGCCTATGAAGGAGTAAAAGCAGCTTCTGAAGTGATTGGAACTGAATCACAACTTCTCTTAGCTCCCAGATTACCAGTTTTGAATTGGATGTTCAAAGGCAAGGGTTCCACACCACATCATGCAACAGACTCTACCTGGTCTAAGTGGATGGCTCTGATAACACAGAGAGCTCGAATGGGAAATCTTGAAAGACCTGGTCTGGTGGAGGTGATCTCAGGTTGGCCTGAAAGTACCAACTGTACTAAACCTCCCGAGGAGAGAGTAACTCATGCTGAGGAAGCTCCTCCTTACAATGACCTTTCTGATGATGAAAAGAAATATGCTTTGTTCACAGACGGTTCCTGTCGGCTGGTCGGGAACAAGCGAAGGTGGAAGTCTGCAGTGTGGAGTCCAACACGCCGAGTTGCAGAGGCAAAGGATGGAGAAGGAGAATCCAGTCAGTTCGCAGAGGTAAAAGCTATCCAGCTAGCTCTCGACGTAGCTGAACGTGAGAAGTGGCCAAAACTTTATCTCTACACCGACTCATGGATCGTAGCCAATGCTCTGTGGGGTTGGCCAAAGAACTGGAAAAAGAGTGGTTGGCAGAGAAAAGGAAAGCCTATTTGGGCAGCTGACCTGTGGCAGGACATTGCTGATCGAATCGAGAGAATTCCAGTGAAGGTGAGACACATTGATGCTCACATCCCTAAGAGCAAAGCTACTGAGGAACAGCAACACAACCATCAGGCAGATCTAGCTGCAAGAGTTTCTCAAGTAGACATGGACTCTGATCTTGATCTCGATTGGAAACACCGAGGTGAGATATTCTTAGCTCGGTGGGCTCACGATTCGTCAGGACATCAAGGCAGAGATGCAACCTACCAGTGGGCTCGTGACAGATCCATAGACATTTCCATGGATGCTATCACACAAGTCATCCATGACTGTGACATTTGTGCTGCTATTAAGCAGGCAAAGCAACTTAAGCCTTTATGGTATGGTGACAGATGGTCCAAGTACAAGTATGGTGAGGCTTGGCAGATTGACTACATCACTCTACCACGTTCTCGTTCTGGTAAGCAGTATGTGCTTACTATGGTAGAGGCAAACACTGGATGGTTGGAAACTTATCCAGTTCCACATGCAACTGCACGCAACACCATTCTTGGTCTGGAGAGACAAATCCTGTGGAGACACGGAACTCCAGAGAGGATTGAGTCAGACAACGGAACTCATTTCAAAAACAACCTTGTAAAGAGCTGGGCCAAAGAGCACGGCATTGAGTGGATATTCCACATCCCCTACTATGCACCAGCTGCAGGAAAGATTGAACGTTACAACGGTTTGTTGAAGACCACTCTTAAAGCCATGGGGGGTGGATCTTTGAAAAACTGGGAAAAGCATTTAGCACAAGCAACCTGGCTGGTAAATAGTAGAGGTTCAGTGAACCGAGCTGGACCTGCACACTCAGATCTGCTACAGAAAGTAGAAGGTGATAGAGTTCCTGTTGTTAGAGAAAAGAATCTGTTAGGTAAAACTGTTTGGGTATTTTCTCCCTCAGGAGAGGCTAAACCTGTCCGAGGGGTGGTTTCAGCTGAAGGTCCGGGTCACACTTACTGGGTAATGCAAGAGAATGGTGAAATTCAGTGTATTCCACAAAGATATTTAACTTTAGCTGAAAGGGTTTAATTTCAGAATGTTGTACAGCTACATCGCGCCCAAAGGAAAGAATCCCTGAGGAATCCACGGTGCACGAACCCTGAGAACCCTGAGGGCCCTGAGTCAACTGAGAGTCCCTGTTTCCCTGTTTCCCTATTTCCCTTTTCTTCGCTTTGTCTGCGAAGAGACAAACTGTTTTCCATTTTTCTTCTTTCTTGGACTTCTGAATCATCTACACTTGAGGATAGCCGGAATGGACTATGAACTTTTACTTACAAATTGTAGCTATTGCTTTAGATTGGATGGACAGTATGAACAGCCAATGAAACCCGGTCATGGGCCTGGCTAGGCCCAAGGCCACGGGGGGATGGGCAGTCTCAGATCTGGCCAGCTGAGACTAGCTTAGCAGTGGGGAGGGGGGAAGAAGGAGCCCTGGGGGGTCTTGGATGTACCCCCAGGTGGGGATGGGATCTTCCTGGGTATGTTTTGGGATTTCTTTTGACACTGCTTTCTGGCTCTCTGTAAAAATTCACTGCTTTTTCATTTAAACTTTCCATCACTTTTGCAATCCGTTTGTCTCAGTTATTTTTGCCCGTGGTGGGGAGGGGGGCTGCCTCAACCCCACTACACACAGAGAGAGAAACAGCTGTCCCGGCAGACTGAAACAGACAGACCGACTGAGACAAACGGAACTAAAACTAAAATTTAAAGTTGCATTCTCACTGATCTACCAATGAAATTCATTTAGAACTATCTTTTGTTTCCCTTTTCACACCAAAACATTCGACTGGAGCGTTTCAATAACTGTCTTTCTTAAAGGCATAGCCTAAAACTGTCACAATCCACCCCTTCCAAACAATTTCATTGGCTGTTTGTACTGTCCATGCAATCTAAAACAATATCTACAATTTGTAAGTAAAGTTCATAGTCCATTACCACTATTGTCAGATGTAGATGATTCAGAAGTCCAAGAAAATCAGGAAAGAAGAAATCAGAAAACAGTTTGTCTCTTCGCAGATGAAGCGAAGAAAAGGGATCAGGGACTCTCAGTTGACTCAGGGCTCTCAGGGCTCTCACGGTTCGTGCACACCTTGAGCCCTGTGTCCAGTTCTGGGCCCCTCAATTTAAGAAGAACATTGAGACTCTTGAATATGTCCAGAGAAGGGCTAGGAGGCTGGTGAGAGGCCTCGAGCACAAGCCCTACGAGTAGAGGCTGAGGGAGCTGGAATTGTTTATCCTGGAGAAGAAGTGGCTCAGGGGACACCTTCTTGCTGTCTACAACTACCGGAAGGGAGGTTGTAGCCAGGAAGGAGTTGGTTTCTTCTCCCAGTCAACCAGCACCAGAACAAGAGAACACAATCTCAAGCTGTACCAGGGGAAGTTTAGGCTCGAGGTGAGGAGAAAGTTCTTCACAGAGAGAGTTGTTAGCCATTGGAATGGGCTGCCCAGGGAGGTCGTTGAGTCACCATCCCTGGAGGTGTTCAGGAGGGGATTGGATGTGGGACTTAGTGCCATGGTTTAGTAGTCATGAGTTCTTGGGTGACAGGTTGGACTTGTTGACCTTTGAGGTCTTTTCTAACCTTATTGATTCTATGATTCTCATAATTTCAAAATGTGCTGTCCAATCTATACAGTTTATTGTATTCCATAAGTAATGAGCCCCTGAACTTCAACTGGGAAGGTACTTCTAGACTATTCTACTGTTGTGTCCTCTTTCTACTTTCTCTACTACAGGTTTTACATTGTTTATCATTGTCATAGGTATTCAATTGCTACTTTTTAGTCATTCTCTGTAATTCCCCTTCCTTGTTTTCTGTTTTTGTGGGTTCTGGTTGGTTGGCTGGGATTTTTGTTTGCTTTTTGTTTGTTTGTTTTGGATTGGTTTGTTGTTGTTTATTAGGTTTTTTTGGTTGACTGTTTTTTTTGGGATGGGATGGGGTTCTCTTTCATAAGCTCCATGCTATGTATCCACATTTTTACTTAATCAGTATGTGTTACTGACATTTGTTTTTTATAAACAGACCCCAAAACAAGTAAAACTATTCCAGGATTCTGTTTAATAGTCTCAAAGGAGCACAAGACAATCAAGTGTACTTTGTAAGTGCTTCAATTTGGAGAGTAGAGGAAGCATGTGTTTGTAGGTAAAGCATTTATGAGCCCAAGATTTCCAAACAATTCTTAAAGACATGCAAAAAGTGAAGAAAACAGGCTCATCTGCAATTCTCTGTGGATGAGTCTACTCTTTTGTAATCTTGTTTTTATATACTGTCTTCCAAGGGCAAAACTGGAAGAAAACTATGAATCCTAGAATTTTAGCTTTGAGATTTTCAGTTTAATTTTTAAAAAGCCACAAACTCTGAAAGCTGTGAAGCTAAGACTTAGAACCACTTTGAGCCAAGGATCACAAAAACAGTATAAAAATTTCTCCAGTCTCATCACAAAATTCACTCTATCTGTATCCAGTTGTTTAAAGTATTCAGCTTGTAGAGTCCTCTTCTTGGACTTCACAGTCTGCCCATATATCCTGAATGGCAGGATCAGGCTTATTCACAGCCAAAGAAAGCTGTCACCTGATAGAATTTAGTCAACTAATGCAAAGTGCTGAGTATGTTTTATCCCATTTTTACACTTATTATTAAATATCTCATTATAAACAAAATGTCTATTGGGAAAATTAAATTCTCTCTAAAAAAGTAAAGACATTCAAACTGCATTGATGTACCCTACTGATGATTATTAATTTTGAGTAAATACAAGTGAATTTTTGAAGATTTGTTGAGTTCTCATCTTGATTTCTTTTAGCATTTATTACAAAATCTACAATATTCAGCTCAGTATGACTCACATTTTCTTTTTCACAGGATAACAACTTTTCTTCTTATAGAAAAAGGGGTTTTATTCCAAATCATTAAATTATTATTACTAATTCTTGCTTAGGTACTTCTCTGCTACATTATAAAAATTCTTGTTCAATGCCCTGCTTTACCAAAGCAACACTTTTTCAAAATACGTATTACTGAACGTGACTTCCTATATTCAAACTGTGAATATTTGGGAATGCTGTTGATTACTGAGCACACTGTACTGTAAAAGCCAGATCCTGGAGATCAGACATGGATTTATGGGAAGGAAGGCTGACAGGCTGTTAAAACCTGTCTTCCACCTTTGTTTGCTTAACACAGTATTAGAGTCTCCTTGTCAGTCCCACAGGCTTTTTCACCAAAAGCAAAGAGCAGAAGAGAAGGTGTGACATTTGAAGAGCCAGGGAATGTGTGTTCATTCTCATCTGCAGCCTTAAATTGCAGTCATTTCTGCCTTAGAACCCAGTGAAAGGGAAGGTTCAAATAATTTTCACACCAGAGCTGTATTTACTCCAGCTGTACAGATAAAGTTGATATGAAACTGCAGTGAGGTGGAGGATACTCCATGCATTTATCAGGAACCATCAAAATTAGCCTACTGGCTCATTAGGAAACACTGATGTGTAACATGAATGATGAATTTTGAATGAATGACTGCATTAGAGCTGCAAACATTTAATGGGACACACTTGTCCCAGAGGGGGGAAAGGATCCTGGGGCAGGAATTGGCAGGGCTCATTGACAGGGCTTTAAACTAGATTTGAAGGGGGGAGGGGTTAATAGTCTCCTGCTGGCCTGTGACAAACAGAGGGGCAGCTCACCAGAGGCAGTGGGATGGAGAGCTGCTAAGGGCTCTCAACTTGCCGCCCTAAGGCAAGACACAAATGACACACCAGGACACCCTGGCAAACCAAGGGGAATTGGCACCAGAGGACAACAGGGCCAGCCCAGCTGAAGTGCTTCTATGCAAATGCACGCAGCTTGGGCAACAAACAGGATGAATTAATGGCCATCGTGCTGCTGGGAGGCCATGACATAGTGGGCATTACTGAAACTTGGTGGGATGATTCCCATGACTGGAATGTAGGGATAGACGGGTATAAGCTTTTTAGGAAGGATAGGCAGGGAAGGAGAGGAGGAGGTGTTGCCCTCTATGTCAAGAACCAGCTGGAATCAGCAGAACTCCACCTGGGGAGGGATGATGAGATGGTTGAGAGTGTATGGGTTAGAATTAAAGGCAAGACAGGGAAGGAGATATTACTGTGGGGGTCTCCTACAGGCCACCTGACCAGCAGAACCAAGCAGATGAGGCCCTCCACAGACAAATAGAAGCGGCTTCCAGGTCACAAGCCCTGGTCCTCATGGGTGATTTCAACCACCCTGACATCTGCTGGAGGGACAACACAGCAAGGCACCAGCAATCCAGGATGTTCCTGGACTGCATAGAAGACAACTTCCTCCTCCAAATGGTAGAGGAACCAACAAGAAAAGGTGCTCTGCTGGACCTTGTTCTCA
The DNA here is from genome assembly GCA_015227895.2 of Colaptes auratus. NCBI lineage: Eukaryota > Metazoa > Chordata > Aves > Piciformes > Picidae > Colaptes > Colaptes auratus. Next base: position 64,266,200 of record CM037631.1, read on the forward strand.
CCAACAGGGAAGGGCTGGTAACCAATGTGAGGCTCAGAGACAGCCTTGGCTGCACTGACCATGAAGCAGTTGAATTTAATATCCTCAGGGCTATCAGGAGGACCTATTCTAAGCTTATGACCCTAGACTTTAGGCACGCAGACTTCGATCGCTGCAGGTATCTGCTAGCCAAAGTGTTGTGGGATGAAGCCCTGGAGGGAAGAGGGACCCAGGACAGCTGGTCAGTATTCAAGGACCACCTCCTCTGTGTCCAGGAGCTATGTATACCAACAAAGAGAAAAGAAGGGAAGAACGCTAGGAGGCCTGCCTGGATGAACAAGGAGCTCCTTGACACACTATTAATTAAAAAGAAACTCTACAGGCAGTGGAGGGAAGGACAGATAGAACAGGGGGGATATAAGGAAGCTGCCCGAGCAGCAAGAGGCCTGGTTAGGAAAGCCAAAGCAGAGTTCGAATTGGAACTATCCAGGGAGGTTAAAGGGAGCACTAAGAACTTCTACAGGTATATTAATGGCATGAAGAAGAGTAGGGAAGGTGTGGGGCCCCTCAGAAAGGAAACTGGTGAATTAGTCACAAGTGATGTGGAAAAGGCTGAGGTACTCAATAACGTCTTTACCTCAGTCTTTACTGCAAGGGCCTCCAGCCACACTCCTGGTGTCATGGAAGACGATGCCAGGGACAGGGAGGAAGAACTGCCCATCATAAGTGAAGCACAGGTTCGTGATCACCTGAAGAACCTGAAAGTGTTCAAGTCCATGGGACCCGACGGGATACACCCACGGGTGCTGAGAGAACTGGCAGATGAGGTTGCTAAGCCCCTCTCTATTATATTCCAAAAGTCATGGCAGACTGGGGAAGTCCCCACAGACTGGAAAAGGGCAAACATTGCTCCCATTTTCAAAAAGGGTAAGAAGGAGTGTGACCGATTTAGGCTATGCCTTTAAGAAAGAGACAGTTGCTGAACACTCTGGCTGAATGTTTTTGATATTTAAACAAAAACAAGATAGTCTAATTTAATTGGTAGATTGTAGAATGCAATTTTAAGTTTGGGTTCTGTTAGTTCAGTCTGGTCTGGGTTCAGGCTGGGTGCAGTCTGTGCTTCTCTGTCCTGTGGGCTGGACGGCTTCTCTTTCTGAAGCAGGAACGGCCTTGAGTTAACAGCTAACCAGATAAGAAAACTAATTCTTGCATGTGCTTTTGAGCTAACAGAATTTTTCTTCCTTAATTGCCTTTCTCTCTCTCTCTAACCCTTTTTTGAGAAAAAAGGGGAGGTGGGGAGAGAGGGGGGTTCAGGGAACACCCCTGGCCAGCTGGAGGGAAAAGGCTTTGTCTGCATTACATTCATTGCTGTGTATTTCTGTATATATTGTAAATATTGTATATTTGTGTATATATTAATTGCATTCCATTTATGCCTGTAAATATAGCTTTCATCTGTTTTTCCAACTGAGCTAGCTGTGGTTTCTTTGTGTGTGGGGAGGGAACTTTCTCACCCCACCACAAAGGATGAACCAGGGAACTACAGGCCAGTCAGTCTCACCTCTGTGCCCAGAAAGATCATGGAGCAGATCCTCCTGGAGGCACTACTGATTCAGAAGAATAGTGAAGAGGTGATTGGGAGCAGTCAGCAGGGCTTTGCCAAGGGCAAATCCTGCCTGACAAACCTGGTGGCCTTCTATGAACTGGTCACAACATTAATAGATGAGGGGCAAGCAACTGATGTCATTTACCTGGACCTGAGCAAAGCCTTTGACACTGTCCCACACCACATCCTGGTCTCCAAGCTGGTGACACACGGGTTTGATGGATGGACCACTAGATGGATAAGGAACTGGCTTGATGGCCGCACCCAAAGAGTGGCTGTCAATGGGTCCATGTCCCAGTGGAGGCCAGTGACAAGCGGAGTCCCTCAGGGATCAGTCCTGGGACCAGTCTTGTTCAACATCTTTGTGGGTGACATGGACAGTGGCATTGAGTGCACCCTCAGCAAGTTTGCTGATGACACCAAGCTGTGTGGTGCAGCAGACACGCTGGAGGGAAGGGATGCCATCCAGAGGGACCTTGACAGGCTGGAGAGGTGGGCACAAGCCAACCTCAGGAGCTTCAACAAGACCAAGTGCAGGGTCCTGCATCTGGGTCGAGGCAATCCCAGGCACAAATACAGGCTGGGCAGTGACTGACTGGAAAGCAGCCCAGAGGAGAGAGACTTGGGGGTGCTGGTGGACAAGAAGCTCAACATGAGCTCTCAGTGGGCACTTGCAGCCCGGAAAGCCAATCAGATCCTGGGTTGCATCTGGAGAAGTGTGGCCAGCAAGTCAAGGGAGGTGATTCTCCCCCTCTACTCAGCTCTGCTGAGACCCCACCTGGAGTACTGCATCCAGTTCTGGACCCCCTATTGCAAAAGGGATCTGGAAGTGCTGGAAGGTGTCCAGAGAAGGGCCACGAGGATGATCAGAGGGCTGGAGCACCTCTCCTAGGAGGACAGACTGAAGGAGTTGGGGCTGTTCAGTTTGGAGAAGAGAAGGCTCTGAGGTGACCTCATTGTGGCCTTCCAGGATCTGAAGGGGGCCTACAAGAAGGCTGGGGAGGGACTTTTCAGGCTATCAGGGAGTGATAGGTCTAGAGGGAATGGAATGAAGCTGGAGGTGGGGAGATTCAGGCTGGATGTGAGGAGGAAGTTCTTCACCATGAGAGTGGTGAAGCCCTGGAATGGGTTGTCGAGGGAGGTGGTTGAGCCCCCGTCCCTGGAGGTGTTTAAGACCAGGCTGGATGAGGCTCTGGCCAGCCTGATCTAGTGTAGAGTGTCCCTGCCCATGGCAGGGGAGTTGGAACTAGATGATCCTTGTGGTCCCTTCCAATCCTAACTGAAACTATGAAACTATGAATATGAATAAACAGACAAGAGAAAGAAGTAGTGCCAAAACCCCAACTTCCCCAGCTATGCTTGTTTCAGTGGGATTACACCAGCCTGTGTCTAGCCTGGCCTTATGGATTGAAAATCCACTACTGTTTGGAGGCACTAGATGTGCTTCCAGGCCACATGTTTTGATTCATTTTTCCCTGAAAGGAATCTAGTTTGCAGGCTCCACAAAACAAGACCAAACATGTAAATGGATATAGAATCGTAGAATCAACAAAGTTGAAAGAGACCTCCAAGATCATCCAGACAACCTATCACCCAGCCCTATCCAAGCCTCATCCAGGCTCTTCATAAGCACGTCCAGTGATGGTGACTCCACCACCTCTCTGGGCAGCCCATTCCAATGGCAAATCACTCTCTCTGTGAAGAACTTATTCCTAACATCCAGCCTGAACCTCCCCTGGCACAACTTGAGACTGTGTCCCCTCGTTCCATTGCTGGTTGCCTGGGAGAAGAGACCGGGCCCCCACCTGGCTACAACCTCCCTTCAGGTAGTTGTAGACAGCAATAAGGTCTTCTCTGAGCTTCAACCTCCATTCAGGTAGTTGTAGACAGCAATAAGGTCTCCTCTGAGCTTCCTCTTCTCCAGGCTAAGAAAGCCAGCTCCCTCATAGGGCTTGTGCTCCAGGCCCCTCATCAGTTTTGCTGCCCTTCTCTGGACTCATTCCAGTACCTCAATAATTCTCTTGAATTAAGGGGCCCAGAACTGGACAAAGGACTCAAGGTGTGGCCTGACCAGTGCTGAGTACAGGGGCACAATGACTTCTCTGCTCCTGCTGTCCACACAATTCCTGATACCTTCTTGGCCACCTGGGCACACTGCTGGCTCATGTTCAGCCTACTGTCAACCAGTACCCCCAGGTCCCTTTCTGTCTGGCTGCTCTCCAGCCACTCTGCCACCAGCCTATAGTGCTGCTTGGGGTTGTTGTGGTCAAAGTGAAGAACCCTGCACTTAGTCTTATTAGATCTCATCCCATGGCCCTCTACCCACCCATCCAGCTTGTCAAGGTCACTCTGCAGGACCTTCTACCCTCCAACAGATTGACACCTGCTCCTAACTTGGTGTTGTCTGCAAACTTACTGATGATGGACTAAATTCCCTCGTCCAGATCATCAGTAAAGATACTGAACAGGATGGGGCCCAGCACTGATCCCTGGGGGACACCACTAGTGACTGGCTGCCACCTGGATGTGGCATCATTCACCACCACTCTCTGGGCTCGGCCCTCCAGCCAGTTCTTGACCCAGCACAGAGTGAATCTGTCCAAGCCACAAGCTAACAGCTTCTCCAGGAGTTTGTTGTGGCAGACAGTGTCAAAGGCTTTGCTTAAGTCCAGGTAGATTACATCCACAGCCTTCCCCACATCCACCAGGCAGGTCACCTGATCATACAAGGAGATCAGGTTGGTCAGGCAGGACCTGCCTTTCCTAAATCCATGATGGCTGGGCCTGATCCCTTGGCCGTCCTGTAAATGCTGTGTGATTGCACTCAAGATGACCTGTTCCATAAACTTGCCTTGCACTGAGGTCAGGCTGACATGTCTGTAATTCCCTGGTTCCTCCTTCCAGCCCTTCTTGTGGATGGGTATCATGTTGGCCAGCTTCCAGTCATCTGGGATCTCTCTAGTGGAGAGCAGCTTGGCCAGCTCATCAGCCAGCTCTCTCAGTACCCTAGGGTGGATCCCATCTGGTCCCATGGACTTGTGGGGATCCAAGTGTCTGAGCAGGTCTCTAACTACTTCCTCCTGGATTACGGGGGAACTGTACTGCTCCCTGACTCTATCTGCCAGCTCAGGAGGCCAGTTATCCAGAAGACAACCTATCTTGTTATTAAAAATTGAGACAAAGGTGTTAAGTACCCCTGCCTTTTCCACATCTTTAGTCACAATATTGCCCTCCATGTCCACTAAGGAGAGGAGGTTGTCCTTGCCTCTTCTTTTGCCATTAATATATTTACAGAAACATTTTTTATTCTCCTTTATAGCAGTGGCCAGTCTAAGTTCTAAATGGACTTTTGCCTCTCTAATTTTTTTTCCTGCATGACCTAGCAATGTCTGTAAAAGTAACTTAGAGGCACACAAGTCTATGGGGCCAGAGGGGTTACACCCATGAGCACTAAAAGAGTTAGCAGATGTGCTCACCAAGCCACTTTCAAGTATTTACTGGAAGTCCTGGCTAGGAAGACTGGAAAGTAGCAAATGTGACACCCATCTACAAGAAAGGCCAAAAGGAAGATCCCCAGAACTATAGACCTGTCAGTTCGATCTCAGTGCCAGGGAATGTCATGGAACAGACAATCCTGAGTGCCATTATGCACCATATAGAGGACAACCAGGGGACCAGGCTGAGTCAGCAAGGGTTTATGAAAGGCACGCCCTGCTTGATGAATCTGATCTCCTTTTATGACAAGATGACCTACATAATGGATGAGGGAAAGGATGTGGATATTGTCTGTGTAGACTTCTGTAGAGACTTTGACACTGTTTCCCATGGAATTCTCAAGAAAAGTGGCTTTTCATGACTCAGATGAGCATACGACTTGCTGGATAAAGCACTGGATGGATTGATGGGCCCAAAGAGTGGTAGTCAACAGAGTTAAATCCAGCTGGCAGCCAGTCACAAGTGGTGTTCCTTAGAGCTCATTATTAGGACCACTTCGGTTTAACAGCTTTACCAATGATCTTGAGTGATCAACCAGTGTTGAGTGCACTGCTTATAAATTTGCAGGAGACACCAAGTTAGGTGGGAATGTTGATCTACTTGATTGGATCAAGGGCTGAGGTCAACAGTACATGCTTCAACAAGGTGTGACAGTTTAGGCTGTGCCTTTAAGAAGGATAGCTGCAGAATTCTCTAGCTGAATGTTTGGGCGTAAAAAGGAAAACAAAAGGAAGGTAATTCCAAACTAATTTGATTGGTAGATGAGTGGGATGTAGTTTTATGATCTTACATTCTGTTCTCACTCCAGCTTCTGTCTTTCTCTTGGCATGCACACCAACCCTGGACTGAAACTGGTAAGATAAGCAGCTAACTTCTGAACAACTGCTTTGAAATAACTGAACTTCTCCTAATATTTTTCTCCATTTCTCTTTTCTTCTAATTAGCTAGAGGGAGAGAGGAGGGAGAGAAGTTTTGGGGGGAACCCGAGGTGGGATCCTCCTCGGGAGGATTTCTGTCTCACTTCTTTCCTGTAAATTCTTGTAGAATATCATAAATATATATTCATTGTATTTCATTATTGCTTGTAAAATACAGCTTCATTTGCTGCTCCGGCTGAGTTCAGCTGTGCTTTTTGTTGGTGCCACTACACAAGGCCAAGTGCCAGGTCCTGCACTTGATCACAACAACCCTATGTCAACACTACAGCCTTGTGGAACTGTGGCTACAAAGTTCTCTGGCAGAAAAGGACCTGGGAGTTGTAACTGACAAGAGGCTGAATATGAGTCAGCAGTGTGCCCATTTGACAATGAAAGCCAATGACCTTCTGGCTTGTATCAGAAATACTGTGTCCAGCAGGAACTGGGCAGTGATGGTCCCCTTGTACTCAACATTGGTGAAGCTACACCTCAAGTACTGTGTTCAGTTTTGGGCGTCTCAATACAAGAAAGACATCGAGGCTCTGGAGATGAGGCAAAGAAGAGCAACTAAGCTGTGAAGGGCCTAGAGAATAAGTCTTACGAAGAGAAGCTGACAGAACTGGGACTGTTTAGTTTGAGGAAGAGGAAGCTGAGGGGAGACCATACCACCCTCTACAACTACCTGAAAGGACAATATAGAGAGGTAGGTGCTGGTCTCTTCTCACAGATAATTAGTCATAGAACAAAGAGGGAACTTCAAACTGCACCAGGGTTAAGTTTAGGCTAGACACTACGAAAAAAATTTTCACTGAAGGAGTGGTCAAGTATTGGAACAGGCTGCTGTGGTGGTGAGAGAAGTGGCTGAGTCACCATCCCTGGATGTGTTTAAAGGTCATTTACAGAATCACACAAAATCACAGAATCAACCAGGTTGGAAAAGACCTCAGAGATTATCAATTCCAACCTATTACCCAAAACCACCTGACAACTAAACCATGGCTCCAAGTGCCACATCCAATCTTTCACAATTTTCTCACAGAATTTAGATGTGGCACTTAGCAATATGGTTTAGTGGTAAACTTGGTAAATAGTTGGACCTAATAATCTCCAGGGTCTTTTCCAATCTGAATGATTCTATGATCCAGTGTTCCAGTCAGCAACAACAAGAGAGCAGCTTTAATGTCTATGAGTTTCAATATTTTTTTCTCCATTTTTGCTTTTATTGATTCACAGGCACTGGCAACACTTGGCTAAAATCACAACAGACAGACACCTGCAGGTCCTCAAGCTGCTTAAAGACAACAATCACAAGATTTTCACAGTCCTGGGAAAGAACCACAGGCAGCAAATTCAGGGTAGTGGTGTTAGTCCTACTGGGATTATCTGCTGGCTATTTGCCTCTACGCACCTATTTTACCTGTTTCAAGTGCAGGACACCATTCCTGTTTTGCCCCAACCCTACTTTCCTCTGCCTTTATGCTTGTACTGTGCAGTTTCAGTAGTTGTTGAACTTTCTTATTCAGGTGCAGCTCAGGGCCAGGTATGGGCAACTTAAAAGACTGTTGATGCCTTATTACCACTTCAATGAGTACGTTACATTTCTTCAGCATAAATGTCAATAATAGCCTCAAGTATCTGACTTTTACAGAATGTTATATCTAGTACTCTTGTTTTTTACAGAAAGTTGGGAGCTATGGGAACATGAAGGAAGAACATCTTCATAAATCCTGAACTTTTACACACTAGGAGAGTGGAATCACAGGTGATGAAATCATATTTGTAGCTATAAATTATGCCCTAGGCACTCACTTGAAGGGAAGAGCTCTTTGATTAATTTCCTGTATAGATCTAAATGTGTATGACTATACCTCAGTGATAAGCAATGATGGGGCAAAGGTTTATTAAACTGAAGATTCAGGAGTGAGAAAAAAAAAACATACCTAACCAAACTGATAAAAATTAGGAGAAGCGTGCCAATTTATATACTGTGACTATTTCAGCACCTCCCCCATTCAGGTACTTTTGTGCTAATGTGATTACAAAAGGTGCCACAAAGTGTTTGAAAAAGTGTTTGTATAAGCATTGCATCATTTTTTTTCTTACCCCCTTCCCACACAACAGTATGGGGACTTCTGGTGATTTGTAAAACTTGAGAGATCCTTACTGAAAGGTTTGGTTCCCTTTTAAAGAGTAAAGGACAAAATTCCTCAGATTACTCTTGGCTGCACCAGAAATTCAAACAATGCCAGGAAACAAAAAACAGAATTTCTAAAGTGTGGCTACATATTTCAAAAGGACGTAAACACCATTTCAGAACCAGAAAGATGATCCATTATCTAGTGTGACTATAGGTCAACACCATCTCATTGCTTTAGCCAGGTCAGTGTCACTAATAGCAGCATTAATTACTCCAGATTTTGGCTAAACCTGAGAAATTAATTTTCAAAGTAACTTGTGTTAAATTCTATGGGTCATGTAGGTATGTAAGAGGCCACAACATAGTCCTTATAAGGTTCTAAGTAATTTAGTTTAGACATATATTAACTTTGAACAAATTAATGAGGTTTCTGAAGGTTTATTCTCCACACCTATTCATTTCAGTAACAAGCTGAAATATGTTGTATGCAATACATGGTTGTGTATTCTATTTTGACAGTTACTTTATGATCACTATCATGTAAAATGGTATTTTTCCTACAGATGGGTAATCAGAACAGGGAAACTTTTCCAATTAAGCTTTTAGTTATACAAAAAGGGAAAAAAAGTAATTCAACATTACTAAGTACCTTCTTTATCATCATGGCGTATGATTGCATCCTGTATCATATCAGCAAGATTAAAACGAATTCGATGATTCTTTCCATGTTTCAGCTTTTTCATGTAGCCCTCCCGTTTCTGGAAAGCTTTTTCTCGTTCATAATACGCTTTTATTTGGTCACAGCGCATCCGCTTCACCAGCCGCTGCCGCTGGCCAAGAGGGAGGGACTCCAGCAAGCACTGCTCAATTTCCATCTCATGGGACCGAAAAACATTACATAGCTGGAAACAGCCTGTAAGAAATTAAAGATAAACACATTTAGGTCATGTGACTGCACGTTTTCAAACATGTCATGAAACCTCCACTGATTTTCTTGTTGTTCTTTCTAACTGTGTGTAAGTCTATCATGTCATATCTCCCTACTTGACCAACGTTGACTACCAAAAGTATGTATCATTACTTTTTGGAAACAACACATGACTAATTCTATTAAATCACTGTCCTGAAGGGACAAAAAAGCCTCAAAAAATGCTGTGGATCAGACAATGGGGCAGAAACCAGCAGGTCTGTTTTTTCAGGAAAATGCCCACGTTGCCCAGGCTTGTCTGAACATGCCCTGGAGTCCGAGTGCACCAGGTGTGTGTGCCTTTGGCCACGTTTGGAGAAAACTCATTCTATAGGTTGAAGTGTCAGGTTTTTATCTCTTAATCTTTGTTATCATTGGCCATCATTGTCTCAGAAAATCTAAAAATACCAGCCCAAAGAGCCAGTGCCTTGTCTTGCAATAGTCCAAGCTCTGGGAGAAGTCACAAGCCTTGCTTGGAATCTGAGCTGTGCTTCAGGTTACCCAGACAGACTGTAAGAGCCCTCGCTGTATAGCATTGTAAAGCCCAGGAACAGAACAGACATATTATGTTGGGCTGAGAGATTAAACCCAGGAGGAGCCGAGAGTCCCCGGGACAGTTTTGTTTCATTGGAAGAAGCAACAAGCACTGCTGCGAAGATTGCAGCTGAAGAACTTCTCCAAATAGGCAAAGCTACAAAGCTGACAAGCCCTGCAAGCTGCAGCAGCAACCTCTTTTCTACAAAGCTTTCACTTACAAAGCCTTCAGAGATAAACCCTGTAAGTGCCTTAGTGACAAGCTGCAGAAGCCAACAGAAAGTGAAACTGTGCTCCTGCAGCTTCCACATGGTCGATACCATTTTGGTTTTGTTTAAATCCCCACACGTGCTGCATGGTACCACGATCAGTGAGTAATTATGAAATATGATTTTTACAAGCATCTGTTAAAGGTCTGTTGCCCTAGAGAATACTAGAGTTCCCCACCTCCCCTTCCCTTTGTAGGCAATCTCCAGCTCTGTTGCCAATGTGAACTTTTTTTCTTTACAGCTTAAATTGCTGTTTGTTGTCTCTGGATTTTTGCTCATATTGTTAAAATTGTTACATGTTCCTGCTGGTGAGATACCTGTTCCACAACTGAACATTTCAAACCAGTAAGTAAGTTTTATTAATATTTTCCATGGGATTGTTTTTGCTAATAAAGTTATTAATATTTTTGATTGTTCCTCCTGTTGAATATTAATAACCTTCTTATGATCATAAAAATCACTGACACATTTTTAAAAGCTAATTCACTTAATGTAAACAAGTGTGAATAGAAAGAGGTCTGCCTAAGAGTTCAAATGTGAGAAGGGCAAAATAGCTAAATAATTCAATACAAGTGGCTCACATTTGCTTACAAACAAGACACTATTATGCAGAGAAATGACAGCCTGATGCCCTTGTTTCCTTTTAATTCATTTTCTTCTTGCTTTAGGTTTGCAAATTCCTGTTATTCAGTGAGAAGAAAAATCATTATAATTATAATGAGTTCATTAGCATGCAGCGGGTATTGAGACAACTCTCTATTTAAAACATCAAAGTTATTTCAGTTATTTCAGATTCCTAAGAGAAAGTGTATGAGAGTTTGCTTTTTGGTTTTTGGTCGTTTGGGGTTTTTTGCATTGTATCGAGCTATACATATGGAATCTTCTAATGAAACTGTTAGATACTAAAGTCTTCACATGGAAACTAGTATAAATGTGGTTTTGATTCAGTTAATCCTAATATTCATAACATTACTGTCTTTCAACCACCTAGCTGGTTGTGGGACAGGAAGGAAAGTTGATTAATCACACTTTAAGATCAAGGTCATTTACAATCAGCAGATATTTGTGTTAAATGAAGACCTGTGAAACTGGCCTGCCAAAGACATGAAGGAAGGAGTCCTGTGAAGATGTACCAGCCCTGTTTTGACTAAAACTAATAAAGCAGGGCTCAAATAACATAAGCAACCAACTTCAAAGCAACTTTTGAGGGCACTGTGCCTGAATGAAGACCTTTTCCTAATTAACAGTAATTTTAATATTAAAGTTGACACCCCTCAATAGTCTAATGAGGAAAATCAAGTACATGCTAAACATATATGACTATGCTTATCAATGTTCCTCCCAAATCATGATAAACATCACCTAGAAGGCAGGGACAACCTGGGCTGAGGTATAAAATCCACAAGAGGGGACATGTTGGCATGTTGCCTCTGCCACTGGGGAACACACATGCCACTGACACTGGTATCATGGTTAGCAAGTGGGGGTGCAGCATGGGCCATCACAAGCATCACCACTAGCTGCTGCAGCAGCAGCTGAGACCAGGGGTGAATACAGAGACAAGGACAGTCAACAGGCTGTACTCCTCTGGCTCCAAGACAAGGACACCTTTCTTGGTGAGATTTGCACCTTCAATACACAGCTGAACTTTTGCTGCATTAGCGTTAGAGCAAAGGTTTGCATCTCCGATTGTGCTGGATATTACCCAGGATTTATTAATCACAAGAACATTGTTGTTAACATTTCTGTTGTATTAGAGATACAGTGAAGATGTGAATCTCTGACTGTCAGATGTTACCCAAGATTTATTAGCCCTAAGACCATCTTGCAGTCAGCGCCTTTATCACTAGCAATCCTGAATCTGTTGTATACATAATTTTGAATAATTAAACCATTTGATTGTTTTGACTATCTGAGCTGTGTCAGAGAAAGTCCTTATTGAGGCACTGAAACATGGAAGCAAAAGTTAGCTTTGTCAAATAGTTACTGCAAGAGTCCTGGGCAAACATTGAGAACTTTTTTCTTAACACAACAGTTACGTTTAAACCATATTCTTCTTTTCTTGTTAGCATTAAATCTGTTATTTTTATTGACATTGCAATAACAGTGATATTCATTTCCAATATATTCCCTTTTCCACTGAAGCAAAGATTGCAAGAGACTACTTGCTTGCTAGTTGATTTTCAGGAGACAGTTCTATTGCAAAAGGACACCAGTGGATTTTCAGATAATTTTATTGCCTGAGTCCTTGCATGCAAATTCACATCCATAAGATCCTTTGATTTGGTGGATGAAAACCACCCAATGACTTTCAATTATCTTTCTATATGTTCTACTTTATATAAATACTTAAATTTTCTTAATCTGGAAGCTAGGTGCCTGAAGTTTTAATTTCGAGAGACTCTCAGGGGCCCAGATGAGAGAGGTTTTCCTCATTCTGATGGAAGAGTTCTTGAAGGGAATGTAGATTCATCACCTTAGGCAGTAAAGAAATACCAAAATTAAGCATTACTGTAAGACCTGCTTTTGTCTATCCATTTTGCTAAATCTGTAATTCCATCACTAAAGGACCCCCTGCCTCATGCAGGGCACTAGCTGTGCAGTGCTGACTAAATAACCACTTTTTTTTCTCCTTGTTTCTTGACATATGTCTAATCTACTGGATACCATTCAAACTCTGCACTGAAGGCATAATTAATAATTTTCTGACAGGCTTTTGTGAAGCTCACATCATCATAGTACATAAATGCTTTGCAAATACTTTTTAAAATATTTTATTTATTTTTAAAAAGAGGGGCATTTTTCTCTGCTGAAGAACTGACAGACAGTTTTCTTTTTAACTCACTAATTTTGTGTGTTTGATTCAAGAATTCTATACTCCTTATTCTTAAAGCTGCTTTGTTTTTCTTTAATGGCATTGTATTCCATAAACTACTATGTAATATAATGCTGTAACAAAATACTATCAAAGTCGTAGGTCTGAATGCCTATAACTCTATAGATTGTATCTATAACATTATATAGTTATTGTATTATTTTATAATGTATTATTTTACATTATAACTTATTTATTGTATCCTATTACACATTCTAATATATACGTGCTTACTATGAATTAGAACTCAAGATCTCAAACCACACTTCCTGGAACTGAGGAGCATACATTCATGCAAAAAGTGCCCAGAGTGCCTTGTTGAGAAACTCCACGACAGAAGCAGAACAGAGAATACAATTATACAGGTCATGTTCAGTCAAATTCTTTTAACATAGGCTACTCTTTCCCTCCCTGCAATTTTTGTTCCTTTCTTAGCATGCCCTTCTACTTGGAATAAAATGAGTTGTCAAACCAAAAAAATGGAAACAAGTATTGGTTTGCATTAAACCAAAACACAAATCTTTCCTTTTTTCATGTCAAAAGCCAACAGTGCCTTTTGTATAAACAGACATTTTCCATTTGACCTTAAATGATATGTTTCATTTCTGAGCATGTTGGAAAAGACAAGGAAATGAAAGAGTAGCTCCATAAAGCTGCAGAAGATGTAACTTTATTCTCCACTTCAGTCCCAGTGGCCAAAGTACTAAATCAAACACTCAGACCATCTCAGTCCAAGGTAGCTTTCTGACATGATAGGCCTAAGGAATGAGCAGATTTCAAATCTTCTCTGTTAGAATTGTTCTGCTTTCTATAAAATATTTTGGTAACCATGCCTTAAGCCTACACACTATTCTTCATTTGTAAGACTCTTAAGCTTGTACCCTAACACTTCTAAATCTGGATATAGTGCCTGCCTGCCTCACAGCCTCAGAGGGAAAATCATCTTGCTGTGTTGAACCATGTTTGACAATGCAGATAAGAGTCCAGCGGTACAAGAGTTTTACCTCTGCTCTGTACCTTTGTTTTTTTATGCAGGGAAGAAGGAGCAGCCAAGCACTTGAGTTCCGACATGCTACAACTGAAGTTGCTGTCTATATCTGGAAAACTCACCTGAGGGTAAGAATTGTTACTGTTGTTCTAATCATAGAATCATTAAGGTTGCAATAGACCTCTAAGATCACCAAGTCCAACCATGAAGTCAACACCACCATGCCCATTAAGCCATATTCTGAAGTGCCGTGTCCACCACCTTTCTGGGGAGTCTGTTCTAACGCCTGGCTAATCTTTCAGTAAAGAAAATTTTCCTAATATCCAAGCTAAACCTCCCCTGGCACAATTTCAGGCCATTTCCTCTTGTCCTGTTATTTGTTACTAGGGAGAAGAGACCAACACCAACCTCACTACAACCTCCTTTCAGATAACTGTGGAGAGCACTCATGTGTCTCCACAGCCTCCTTTTCTCCAGACTAAACAACCACCATGCCCTCAGCTGCTCCTTGTAAGACTTTTTCTCCAGACCTTTCACCATATTTGTTGCCCTTCTCTGGACATGCTCCAGAACTTCAATGTGCTTCTTGTAGTGAGAGGCCCAAAACTGAACAAAGTATTCAGGTGCAGCCTCACCAGTGCCAAGTACAGGGGCACAATCACTTCCCTGCTCCTGCTGGTTACACTCTTCCTGATACAGGCCAGGATGCCGGTCGCCTTCTTGCCCACCTGGGCACACTGCTGGCTCATGTTTAGCCACATGTCAAACAGCATCCCCAGGTCCTTTGCCAGGCAGCTTTCCAGCCACTCTTCTCCAAGCCTGTTGCTTTGCATGGGGTGGTTGCAACCCAAGTGCAGGACCCAGCACTTGGCCTTGTTAAACTTCATATAACTGACCTTGGCCCATCAATCCAAAGAGCACTCAATCCCCTCATACAGATCATTGATAAAGATATTTAAACAAGTCTGACCCCAAACCTGAACCCTGGAGAACACTGCTTGCAACCAGCCTCCAACTGGATTTAACTCCATTCACCACAACAGAATTATGGTGCATAATGTTAAAACTACAGGTTTTCAAATAGTAAGGCACATGCTTACCTTTATTCATGTAAACATTCATGTTGATTTTGATGATATTTTAAATAATGAATAATTAAGCTTATGGATGTTTGAAGGACTATGGTCTTTAGGATATAGAAACAAACTGTAGAAGGCTGAAATTACCTGGAAAAATGGCAATCTGAGATTCTTTGACTATATCTAATTGAGACTGCTACCTAAACAATAATCCTAAAAGCATTTTCATCTCAGTACAGAAAAAAAGGTTAGAAAATCCTCTGAAACATACACTGTGCTTAGCCTGGGCCCTCTGACACTTTAGCTCTGATCTTGCTAAAGATAAAATATCAGCCCCTCTTCATAACTACAATTAAACACTTACAATCCAATTTACATTGCTGAGAATGTCCTAAATTTCAGAAAGATAAAATATTTGAAAATTTAAACAGCTCTAGTGAACTGTTAAATAGATTAGCATTTATTAAATAAATATTTTTTTAAAAAAGCTGATGTCCTAATAAATACTCCATTATTACAATGCACTTAAAGCTAGCTAGCTAAACATATTCACGGTGCTAACAAAGATGTGGGAAAAGCATAGTGAGCAGAAAGTGCTTTGGCACTTACAGACCACAATACAGGGATGGGAAAAATCAGTGCAGCTTCCAAAAGTTACTTTCATTTACACTCCATATCTGATAACAGAAATTAGACCAGAAATTAGAGCATGGACCCCATCAGCAATGCCCTTTGCTCTCGCACACAATGACTTTACTACAAATGGAGATTTTCTGCTACCAACAATGCATATTATCGAAATTTAATGTATTAAATTGGAAATAATAATATATTAGTATTTATGCCGTTGGATCGAATTCCATATGAAATCAGTGATACAAATACAATAGCCTAGCTGAAGTTATGGTGTCTAGGTCACAGATCATTGCGTTGTTATAGAAGTGTGCGCTTCAGAAATCTAAAGCTGTTATATATTGTCTACTATCTTACAGTTTCAAAAAGAAATATTTCTGACCCACAGAAGAGGCTAGATTAATTTAAATCCATCTCAAATTGCAATGTTAAAGTCAGCATCAAAATACTTGTATTTTAAAACCCTTTGTTCAGCACAGGGAAAATTACTTACCATTTGAATGGCCTCTCCATTATGCTTATTAAGTGTAACTGAAGCACTGAGACTCATAATCACTCAGCCTGATTTTAACGGCTAAAACATTTTCATCAGGTCAGCAGTGTTCCACTCACTCTACGGATAGGCTTACTCCTTTTTTTCTGGGTTCCCTCCCCACCTCACAAGCAGATAACCATGAGGGAGGAGTATAAATCTAAACTATTTACTTTGTAAAGAATGTCAACAATTCAATTAATGCCAAGTTTTCTGAGAATAAATTACACCAAAGTAAAGGAGCTGATATGCTTCTCCATTTCTTGGCTCCACAGAGCTTCTTTTGGATGTAATTACAAAGTTAGGGATCTTAAATGACACAATATACAAAAAGCTTCCTGATTTTCTTCTTAACACCCTAGTTTGATGAAGAGCAATCCTGAGCATGCTCAAGCAACCAGGCTCTTATAAAACCCTACTCCTGTAAGCTGCTCTTCAAGAGCCTTTTGATGTGACTAGACTGGCAAGCAGGAAGTGCAATCAATTTCCAGCTTGATACCAAGGAAAAGTTACTTATCAGACACAATCAATCAACTCTGCAGGCTTTCTAATAGACTCTATTATCTATCCATCAGCAATTCAGTGAAGTTAAAGCAGCATTCTCTAAAAAAATATTATATTTAAATGAAAAGATTAACCAGTTTGGGATCTTGTCTTCATAGTGACAGAAGAGAGACTAAATTATAATGAATGAAATATAACAGAAGGCTTTGCACCATCATTTGTGATTTATGTCATGTAGCAATCTGCAACATATGGGTATTTTATGTTCTAGGTAAAAGTCATTAATTATTTGCCATCCTATTCAATAAATGCAGCCAAACTGCCTGCCCACTACACTTTCAGAGTAATAAAACACAGGTTTCAAATACATACAGAAGGGGTTCTTATTAAAAAACAAACAAGCAACAAAAAAAAACCCTACTATTTTCTTCTACCTGTCTTGAAACACAGAAAACTCATAGGTCTGCATATATATAGTTCCTTGACATATATCCCAGAGTAGTAGTCCTCATCTCTGGATCACATCCAGAAAACTACATGAAGGCAAGCAAACACGGTCTGCTCAAACTCATAGTGTTTCTTTTGGTAAAGCTTCTGCCTCTGTACCCTCTCTACTGCTGTCATCCTTCTATTCTTCCTTGGAAGAAAAGATAAATTTGCTGTCTGGTTTCCCACAAACCCCAGCATACCTCAAGCACCTTCTGCAAACATCAGAACATTTTGCAAAACAGACTAAAATGCCATTGTGTGCTCTGGAGCACTGGAGTTTCCAACTGAAAAGACTACATATTCTGAGATTAGTACAGTATATTCACACATTCATACAATATTCCAGATAATACAATACAATACACCAGGTTGGAAGAGACCTTCAAGATCATCACGTCCAACCCATCAACCAATCCAACCCACCTAAATACAATACAGTACAATACAGCACAATACAGTACAATACAGTACAATACAACCCACCTAAACAACTAAAAAACTAAACCGTGGCACCAAGCACCCCATCAAGCCTCCTCCTGAACACCTCCAATGAAGGTGACTCCACCACCTCCACAGGCAGCTGATTCCAGTGGGCAATCACTCTCTCGGTATAGAACTTCTTCCTAAGATCCAGTCTAAACCTGCCCTGGCGCAGCCTGAGACTGTGTCCTCTTGCTCTGGCACTGGCTGCCTGGGAGAAGAGACCAACCTCTGCTTGGCTACAACCTCCCTTCAGGTAGTTGTAGAGAGCAATAAGGTCACCCCTGAGTCTCCTCTTCTCCAGGCTAAGCAACCCCAGCTCCCTCAGCCTCTCCTCATAGGGCTTGTGTTCCAAACCCCTCACCAACTTTGTTGCCCTTCTCTGGACACGCTCCAGTAAGACAACGTCTTTCCTAAACTGAGGGGCCCAGAACTGGACACAGTACTCAAGGTGCAGCCTAACCAGTGCAGTGTACAGGGGCAGAATGACCTCCCTGCTCCTGCTGGCCACATTGTTTCTGATGCAGGCTAGGATGCCATTGGCCTTCTTGGCTGCCTGGGCACACTGCAGGCTCATGTTCAGCCTACAATCAACCAGCACCCCCAGGTCCCTCTCTGCCTGGCCGCTCTCCAACCACTCTGACCCCAGCCTGTAGCACTGCATGGGGTTGTTGTGGCCAATGTGCAGAACCCAGCACTTGGATGTGTTAAATCTCATGCCGTTGCATTCTGCCCATCTGTCCAGCCTGTCGAGGTCCCTCTGTAAAGCCTCTCTGCCCTCCAGCAGATCAACTCCTGCCCCCAGCTTGGTGTCATCCGCAAATTTACTGATGATGGACTCAATACCCTCATCCAGATCATCAATAAAGATGTTGAAGAGCATGGGGCCCAGCACTGATCCTTGGGGCACACCACTAGTGACAGGCCGCCAGCTGGATGTGGCACCATTCACCACCACTCTCTGGGCTCGGCCCTCCAGCCACTTCCTAACCCAACGCAGTGTGCTCCCATCCAAGCCATGGGCTGCCAGCTTGGCCAGTTCAGCTTTTAGGAGGTCAAAGCCTCTCTTCAAGCTGGATTCACATAGCATATCCAAATAATGACTGTCTAGACAAAATGCTGAAACACTAGTTACAGTTACGAACTTTAAGGAAGACTTTTGAACATATGGTCCATAAACCAGTAGTGTAGACAGACCCTCTGAAGTTAACACTGCCTCGCCACTTTCCTCCTGATTGCAGCAAGGTAAGTGGTGCAAAGGGCAATTCTTCCTAGCAATATATTTCACCCAAGGAAGTAGGAATTTACTTGCAGTAGGCTTAAATTTCCTTGCAACATGCTTGAGACTACTTGGTATCTTCTGTGACAAGAGATTCAATGGTTATTAAGCTGAATTTGATACCCATGTATCAGAAAAACAACATTCATCATTTCTAACCACATCAAAATATATGTACAATATTCCAAAGCAATGTAGTGCCAAACACAGCTCACACTCTTGAATAAATTGTGTTATGATTGACCAATTTAAAAAAAAATTATTGAAACTGGCATTGGTTTTGGAAATTATGATAAGGAGGAGGATAAATTAAAAGATGGACAGGCACACACAAGGAAAGTAATCCCACTGACTTTGTTTCCTTAGGAACATCAAAGCAAAACACTTGTATGTTTCCCAAAGATTAACAATATTATTCCGAAAGCAGCTAATTTAAAAAATTGAAAAACAAATATTGTAATTCCTCATGTCAGGATCTGAAGAGAGAATCTAAAGTAATCAGAGAACAACAGTCGTCTGATTCAAACTAAACTGCACTAACACAATTTTTAGGATATATATAAGGATATACAGACAAGTTAGAAGAAAAAAGTAAACTGGCTGTTTGAGTTGATGCTTATAATTTGTGTTCACTCTTGGATCTATGAATTTATGTCCCTCGTTATTTGCGATTTCAAGAAGGCAAGCAAAGTATATTTATTACATTAATATAAAACACTTAATAAGGCTTGTCACTCACAAAGCCTTTGAGAAAATAACATCAGCATAATTGATCATATTTTAAGAATCAAAATTGATGTAATTCACACCAACATCAAGTAAAACTCAAGAAGCTCTAGATCAGAAGGCACAGTGAAAGCAAAGAAGATCTGGGCTTGCCAAGTAACAACAACAACAACAACAACAACAACAACAAAATAAGAAAGAAGTCATAGAAATAAGCATGTTTTCATCCCCACAGACTTGTCTGTCTTTATTTGCCTGCAATGCAAAACTTAGGAAACTGCAACAAAGCCTGCAACTAAGCAGTGAAGGTTAAGTTATTTTCTTACAGTAGAATAAATGAAGATGTAACAACGCATTCCTCTCTAGTCATAGAATCATAGAATTGTTACAGTTGGAATAGACCTCAAGGATCATGTAGTTCTAACACCCCTGCCATGGGCAGGGACATCTCACACTAGATCAGGTTCCTCAGAGCCACATCCAGCCTGGCCTTATAAACCTCCAGGGATAGGGTTTCTATCATCTCCCTGGGCAACCTGTTCCAGTGTCTCACCATCCTCCACACTTTCAGGACAGAGTGGAGGGAAAGATGTGCATCTAAGAAGACATGCACTGGAAAATTCTTCCTACCATCACAGTGTAATATGAAGGACTTGTTATGCAAACCAAGGACACTCTGATGACAGTAAACAATGACAAACACTAAGACTATCGCTGATACTTGTAAATCTGCAGCTCTGAAGGACGAATTAACCCAAAAATTAGAGTTGCTAAGCCCCCAAGATACAGAGAAAGTTAAACAGCAGCAGAAATAACAGACTATTTTACTGAAAATTAATGTATAAGGGAAAAAACCCCAAACACACACACAAAAAAAACACATCATGTTTCAAAACCTAGGGCAATTATTTTTTCACAGACATTCTCAGATTTCACTATTTATGCAGCAAGCAAATATGCCAGGGATCAGGAGGCATACAGCAGATGAGTATTACAAAGGAGAAAAAGAAATTACTCAGAATTTGCCAAAGTCTGCATGTGGTAAATTTAGGTTAAAAAAAAAAAAAAAAAGAAAAAAAAAAGGTATATGTGGATCAAGACAAAGAGGATATTCAGTATCACACATCACAGAAAGTCAAAAGCCAAAAGGGAAACAGTGGTTCATAGACCTAACCATAAGGACTGGCAAGCACTCAAGAAAGGAAGTCCTGTGCCAAGTGGACTGTGGTTCT
The DNA here is from genome assembly GCA_015227895.2 of Colaptes auratus. Lineage (NCBI taxonomy): Eukaryota > Metazoa > Chordata > Aves > Piciformes > Picidae > Colaptes > Colaptes auratus. The sequence goes on from CM037631.1 coordinate 64,286,921, forward strand.
ACACACAATCTAATCCTTTACAGAGATTACTGTAAAGTAAAAACAGATGGAAAACTAGTTTACAGTACAATGCAGCTAACAAAAAATCTGCAGCAGAGCTGATATATGTAGGCCTTTGGTCACTGTTCAGTGTACATCAAGGGACTGTCATCTCAGTTTTCAAATAACAAAAGGATTGGAAACAGACCCTTCTGCTTTCAGCAGAACAACTTATCTGGAATATTGCATTCAATTCTAGACAGTCAAATTGGAGCAGTTCAAAAGAAACTACCACAAATGGTTCTGGGGCCTGAGGGACTGATTTATGAGGAAAGATGAAAAGAATTAAATATGCACAGCTTAGCCAAGCAGTGACTAAGAAGAGAAAAGTTAACAGAAATTTGAAGGGTAAAAGGGAAAAAGAAAGGCTATATAGCATAAAAAGGAAGGGATTTTGGAACAATAAAATGAATTTAATTTAGTGCAGGCAGAGTACTGTGATAAAAATAAGACACATGGATGAGATTAACAGGCAAGACCGGAGTTTGGTATATTGGGTGGATAGCCACACAGAAGCACCAACGTGGGCACAGCAGTTCAGTGTTTCCAGTACTCAAACAGCTCATTCAGTTCCAGCATTTTCTGCTGGCCCAGCAAAATTCTTTAAAGCAACCCTCTAGTAAAGTGCAGAAGTAACCCAGATGAATTTCTGGTGCATAAAGCTACATAATTGCCATCCCTCTCTTGAGCTGAGGGAATAGTTACTGGGTATGTCCTAAATCTGGGCTGTGGTTAGAATAGTAAGGACAGTCACTAGTCTGAGCTCAATCTTCACAGAAAAGTAAAAATGAAAGCAAGCTGAGCAGTTGTCCTGACAACAGAGTTAACAATGGTTTGTTATGGTCACCTTCCACATGTACTATCTAGCACTACACTCACAGTCACATAATATTACAGAGCAGCTGCATGGGCACATATAAGAAAAAGAAGTACAGGGAATCAGTATCGCACTTGCTTACAAACATGCATAGTAACATTACAGTATTGCTAAGGTTGGAAGAGACCTCAAAGATCATCGAGTCCAACCTGTCTCCACAAACCCCATGACTAGACCATGGCACCACCAAGTGAAAGGACATTTCTCCCCAGAGAGAGCACTCCTGCCCACTGCAGGCTTGAACTCACGACCTTTCCAGTAAGAGTCTTAGGTGCTACCAACTGAGCCACATATCTACTAATACCACTTCTGGGTGAAGTTAAAATGAGGAAATCCAGTTGATAATTTGCAAGATGAAGAGGAAGAAGAACAAGAAGAAGAGGAAGAAGAAACTGAACACCTTCATCCCACGTGACAAATTGACGAAAGCATAGTGTCAATGGATGGTAGCGTCAATGAAAGGACTCCTAGCCTACATGAAACTTGAAAAAACATATAAAAAAATGCTTCACAGCTATTGAAGAAACTGAAATAGAAATAAAACAGGAAAAGTGTCTCTCAAAGACAATAAATCTATACATTCCTTGGTGATTAGGAGGGATTAAGTATACCATTTACCTTGTCTTTTAAGAGCTTTACATTTCACAGCATATTTGCTTATATGATTTACACATACCACTTCCGTAAAGTAACACTTTTAGTACTTCAGCTAACAAAATGAAATAATGGTGTCAAAGGCAAAGCACCTGAAAAGCAAGGTATTCATTTCATCTGCAGTCTGAATATAAACATTCTCCTGATTCACATAAAGTGAGTGTTGAGTAAGGGATACATTGTTTTTTGCATAGTTGTTTAGAGCCTCTTGCAATAAGGTACCTGAAGACAATAATCCTTCTTCCACAAAGATGAAGAAAGGGGAAATTTCTACATGCCTCTTCCCTTATCAACATTTGCAAAACTTTTACAGGAGAAAGCTTTATTTCCTTTTATAGCAAAGGGATCACATTTGAAAGCCACTGATTAGCTTTCAAAATACAACCATAAGAAAACACTCTACTTTCTGTATCAATCTTAACAAGGTCCCATGTATATTTTATGTTATACTTCATAACACAAATGGGACCACAGTAGGACTCAATCAGCCTAAGGTGATATGTCCCAGATCTGTTGCCTGTCTACATGCTCTGAGTATCACTTCAATCTCTTCTGAAAAGTTACACTACATAAAGAAATATTCATAACAGGATTTATGTCCAAAGATTTCAGACTGTGTTTGCCTTCTTCCCAGGAACAACATTTTCTGGTTTAAAATCAACTATGAAGTAAAAGAGAGTATAACACATTTCCAAGCACAAATCCTACAGGAACATCTGTATTCTAGATGGGTAAAAACCAAGTAATAAACAACCAAATGCTCGTCAACTTCTTCACTGTGACCTCCTGTTCATGCTCCTTGCCAGTTCCAGTTCTTACTGTCCAAAAAGAGATTAAAATGGACTACATCCCAGGTTTCTGAATCACCTTACACTTGGGGAAACTTGTCAAGGATATCTGTCTTTCAGTGTACATGAACAGCACAGGCAAGTAAAACATATTTGGTGATAATACTTGCATTTATGGTTCTGCAGGTTACAACAGATTGACTCACATTAAGTGTTACCTCAATGTATGTCCAGCAGTCAAAATACTAGAACTCAAATATTTCTTTTAGCAGGTCTTATTTTGCTGTTGCTTGTACTGAAGGCAGTTGCTTGAAAGCAAACATAAAATACACCTTTTAATAATCAAGCATTATTTTTATTAAATTGGTGGTTGTGGTGTGTTAAAGTTTCCCATTCACATTAACTAAGCAGGACCAGCTCTGTTGGAAGCAAGTGGAAGCTGTATTTACAAAGCAAAAACTACACTCTCCAATGGAATGCAATGAATATGTACAAAACATACAGTATTTACAATATTATACAGGTATTTACAATCAGAAAATAGCATGGAAACCCCCCTGGTCAAAACGACCAGGGAAGCTGCTCGACTGCCCCGCCCCCCAAAGCTTCCCAAACACCCTTGTACCAAATGAGAGAGAGAGAACCTGGAAGAAAGCAGCATTAGTCTTATCTCAAAGGCATTATCCTCCCAGCAGAACAGCCAGACCAGAGAAGAAAAGAAGGAATGGAAATGGAAGTAAAATGTGTGAAATGTTTATAGAACACTCGCTTCTATACCAGATATTCTGTCCAATAAAATTCATTTACAACAATCTTTTGTTTTCCTTTTTACTCCCAATAGTGAATTGTTTATGTTTTTCTACTTTTCTGCTCGAAATCTGCAGCTAATTTTTAAAGGCATAGTCTAAAACTGCCACAGTGGTGTTCTTTTATGATGCATTTAAAAAACGGCATTAGGAAAACTCTTCATTTGTTCCAAATCAAACTAATCTTCTGTTAACCTAATTGATTTCCATTTGGTTAAGAATAAATTAGAATTACTTCAACTTGCTTAGAATTAGATTCTACTTGCTTTAAAATAACCATGTTTAGACTCTGGCTATTTTAATAGAATAGAATAGAATAGAATAGAATAGAATAGAATAGAATTAACTAGGTTGGAAAAGACCTTCGAGATTATCGTGTCCAACCTATCACCCAACACTAATCAACTAGATCATGGCACCAAGCGCCCCATTCAGTCTCTTCTTAAACACCTCCAGTGATGGTGACTCCACCACCTCCCTGGGCAGCCCATTCCAATGGCAAATCACTCTTTCTATGAAGAACTTCTTCCTAACATCCAGCCTACACCTCCCCTGGCACAGCTTGAGACTGTGTCCTCTTGTTCTGGTGCTGGTTGCCTGAGAGAAGAGACCAATCCCCCACCTGGTTACAACCTCCCTTCAAGTAGCTGTAGACACGAATAAGGTCTCCCCTGAGCCTCTTCTTCTCCAAGCTAAGCAACCCCAGCTCCCTCAGCCTCTCCTCATAGGGCTTGTGCTCCAAACCCCTCATCAGCTTTGTTGCCCTTCTCTGGACACTTTCCAAAAACTCATCTTTCCTAAACTGAGGGGCCCAGAACTGGACACAGTACTCAAAGTGTGGCCTAACCAGTGTCCTGGAAGAGGCATTAACAAGACAGCTAAATCTGTTTTGAGCCACTGCACCTCTCTCCTCCCTCTCTGTTGCAGGGTCCGGATTGAGGTCGAGGAGCCTACCAGGTAGGTGCCGTTAAGGCCGCCTGGAGGGGAGCGGAAGCTGAACACGAACCCTGAGCCCCATGTTTCAGAGAGGCGACTGCACATGTCAGACACCATGAGAGAAGGTGTGTGCAGTTTATTTGCCACATAAACATTTTGAATTGATTGGTGGGATTTGAATGGCTGATGTGCCATTGGGCCATTCCGTTTTCAAAAAAGGGAATTCATAGGGGAAGACCTCATAGTCTCGTTGCTTGTTACATTCATAGCTTGCATGCTCATTACTCTCTTATCTCTCTCCCCCCTCCCTGGTTCATTAATGGGTTCAAGGCACCCTACTTGCTTTATCTTCAGGGCAATTAGCTTCTTTTGGTTTAGCAACACAGTGCTCAAGTTGGGCCCCCACTACAGTGGCCTGCTCTCTCATTTCCTCTGATTTTTGGATATTGCCCTTTGGACTATAACTACAAACTCAAAACACCTCTTCATTCAGCAATGGTTTTGGTAGTTAGCAGCTCGGCAGTTCGTGAGTAACTTACGCTATTTCACCTGGTTATTTCAGAGGTTCATAGCTTGTTACCTGTCAGTTAGCTCCATTGTGAACTCGAGGTGGTTCGTCTATGCCACCCGAGGCAGCATTGCTCTTTGATTTCACAATTATAGGGAGATTCCAGTTTGTTCCTCAGTATTCCAAATTCTGATTGTTCTAGACTGTTATTCTACTCTTCATATGCCTTCTATCATGTGTAATCAACCTGTCATTGACTGGGCAAATGAACCTGAATAAAACTGGCTTTGGAAAACAATTTTTTATATTTAATAAATAATATTCATATTTTATCATATTTCTGGCCAAAAAATTTATAAACTAAAACAATCAGTGCTGAGTACAGAGGCAGAATGATTTCCCTGCTCCTGCTGGCCACACCATTCCTGATACAGGACAGGATGACATTGGCCTTCTTGGCCTCCTGGGCACACTGCTGGTTCATGTTCAGCCTACTATAAACCAGTACTCCCAGGTCCCTCTCTGCCAGGCTGCTCTCCAACCACTCTGTCCCCAGCCTGTAGCACTGCATGGGGTTGCTGTGGCCAAAGTGCAGCACCTGGCACTTAGATGTGTTAAATCTCATGCCCTTGGACTCTGCCCATCTGTCCAGCCTGTTAAGGTCCCTCTGCAGAGCTCTCCTACTGTCTAAGAGATCAACACCTGCCCCCAGCTTGGTGTCATCTGCAAGTTTACTGATGATGGACTAAATCCCCTCATCCAGATCATCAATAAAGATATTGAACAGGATGGGGCCATTATCCAGAAATATTTTCGTTTGGTTATACAATGTACCAACTGTGCAAAATTTACTGTTATGCAGTACACATTAATTGGTCTGAAATGAGAAAGAATGGGATTTGTGACTATCTGGAGCCAGAAATTACTTCTGGAATGAAAGTAGCCTTTCATTAGCCTCAACATTTTCACAAATGTTGCGAGGAAAAGTGGCTGTAATGCTACAACTGCACATGTGGATATATGTTTGAGGGTGTTTTTTTTTCTGCTGTCTGCTCTTGCAGCAATTTCCTCAAAAATGTAATATCAGAATTCTGAAGCTTCATGCATGCTGTGCCAATATGGTGAGAAAACATGATACTTTGACCTTTACAATCTTTTTTCATCTTATTTTCTGGGTTGCTAGATTTCTTTGCTGTCAGCAGAATCACTGTATTAGAAGAAAATTAAGCACTCCAATACCAAAGATATACAAGATTTCTTTACCATTTTCTTACAAGTACACAGTAGTGCTTTCCACAGAAAATGCTTATCCTTCTCCCTGTGTCCTGGAAGAGGCAATAACAAGCCAGCTAAACCTGTTTGGCCACTGCTCTTTCTCCTCTCTCTCCTTTGCAGGGTCCAGGTTTCAGTTCGAGGAGCCAATAGGCAGGTGCTGTTAAGGCTGTCTGGAGGGGGTGGAAACTGGACCCTGAGCCTCACGTTTCAGAGAGGCAACTGCACGTGTCAGATGCTATGAGAGAGGGCATGTGCAGTTTTGCTCACCCGACAACATTTTGAACTGATTGGTGGGATTTGAACAGGTAATCTGCCACTGGGCTGTTCAGTTTTCAAAAAGGGAATTTATAAGGGAAGATTTCAGAGCCCACATCTTTCTTGTCTCTCTTATCTCTCTTCTCTCTCTCTCTTATCTTCTTCTCCTCCCCTGTTCACTATTGGGATTCAAGGTGGGGATAAGCACCTACGTCATGCTCCTGTCTTCAGGGCAATGAGCTTCTTTTGTCCTAGCAGCACAGTGCTTGAGTCACAGATCTCCACCACAGCACATGCTCAATCTCTCTCTCTCACTTCCTCTAATTTTGGATTATTTCTGCCTTTTGGATGACAAATACGAACTCAGAGCATTGCTTCATCCAGCAAAGGTTTTGGTAGCTAACAGCTCAGTGGTTCATGAGTACCTTACACTAATTTACCTGGTTATTTCTAAGGTTTATAGCTCATTTGCCTGTTGGTTAGCTCCATTGTGCTCCATATGGACACCTGGGGCAGCATTCCTGTTTGTTTCGCACGTGTAGGAGTTTTCTAGTTTGTTCCTATGTATTCCAAGTTCTGATTTTACTAGACTGTTATTCCCCTGTTTATTTGCATCCTATTGTGTATAATTAACCTATCACTGACTGGTCAAATGAACCTGGGTCAAATTGGCTCAGAAAAATAATTTTTTAAATATTTAATAGCTTGTATTTGTATTTTATCATATTTCTGGCTTATCAATTTGATCAAAACTATATCACTCTCATAACAGGATTTTTACAGCAGGAAACAAAATAATGACATAATTATAGCAGTAATATCAATCAAAAGTATTACAAACAAAACCTAGTTTTAGCGGAATACAAAGTTGGAAACTGTGTAGCCTTTGATTATCCAAGTTAAAATTGCTCCTATCACCAAATACCAGCCTAACACAAATCTCAAGCTGAATACAATTTCCAAATGCTATTCCAAGCCGTTGTCATTGCTAGGAAAGTTTTGTCAGCTGTTCCTTTGAGGAAAGTTTTATTTATGTGGAGGCACACTTGACAAATTATTAGGTGGCCAGTATTACAAAAGTTACTCCCAGCCCAAAATACATCTTTCTAAATATCACTTTCTATATCTAAATACAAATATTAAAAGTTCTTTTTACCTCTTTGCTGGCATCCAGTGTCATGATTTCTAAATATTCCAAATTTGGTTGAGGTAGAAAACTAGCTAAAAAACAACCTCAAACTCAAACCCAAACTAGTTTAATAAAACCCAACTCACCAAACAACAACAACAACAACAACACAAAAAAATATCAATCAAACAAACAAAACAACCACATCACAATAAAACAAACCACAAAGCTTTTGCTTTGTTGCATGAACAGAAGAATTAGAGAATAAAAATAAATAATCAAGTATCATAGGCAGGTATAAAAGTACTAGCATTCATAGGTTGTCAATAATTTCCCTTTTTTCCTGCTACCCTTTACTTATCCTGTGATCACAGTGACAGAGTGTAACAGAAGTAAAAATGTTCTAGCTGTGGTTCTGCTTGTATGAAGGTTTGAAAGATAAAAAAACATTTTTCTTGACTACATAATTAAAAAGCAGTTTTACCTAACTTTTCAGATACCCTTCATGACATCTGAATTATCACACCAACTAATTTTTTTTTTTTAATCTGCATTGTAGATCACTGATCCATCAGACTCAGATTGAGTGCCAAAATGGAAGAGGAAATACCTTGTATTGTATTAGCATTACTTTTTTGAGGGCTTTAAGCTTCTTAGATGCCTTCTATCAAAATCCCTTTATTCCCCTAGAATTGCTCTGTGCATCTTCACAGGATCTAAACCTCCCAGGCAGTGGCTCATGACATGCAGCTGTTCCTCTTTCTAGACTCCGGGGAAAAATGACTCCTGCCTCTTCCTTCTAGCCTCATTTTCAGCTTGGACAGTCTCTTGGTCATGCTAGGCATCTCATTTCAGTAATAACCTTAGCCCTATGCCATAGGTCATAGCGTTATAAGCACGTACAAGGAAAAGGAAGCTTTCTCTGCAGCCATGTTGTTACTTAGCTCTCATATTGCAGGAATAAACCATGACACCATCATGAAATAGCAATCTAAACTAAAGAGATGGCTGTTGAATAAGGATTAGTACAGACATCAATCTTCTTTTTACAGCTCTCTTCCTGACACCTGCATAATTTTTACTTTTTTATGCCTTGAGCTCCTCATCAGTGGCAGAGGACATGTCCAAGAGGACATGAGAATTCTTTGGGACACCGTGAAATGGAGTAAACAAATGAATACCACCTCCTGAACAAACTTCTAATTGAAGATATCCTGTTCACAGGAAGAAGAAAACATTTTGATGACTACTAGTTCTCTCACATCACTAACCACCTAGTGACAGAGCATCTGTGTGTCATTGTTACTTGGGTCATCACACATCCTACACAAAATCATCATAAAGGCAAAGGGTTCCTGTACCATCGACCAACTACAGGTCTTCATTCTTTCTTTTCAGGTGTTGTATAGGTGTTCGAATCACCCTGAGCACAGCTTCCAGGACAAGATGTATGCAGGCAAAGACATTTATTACACAATACAGCAAAGTTATATAGTCTATCAGAAGGCACATGTGTCACATCCTAATTTATTATTTCCTACTAGCATACATGGAATTAAGGCATACAATAGGCTAAAATAACAAAATGGTATTTTAACACATCCGACTAAATTCTGCCCAATTTCTCTCCTTCCGTTACAAGATGTTTACATTCTTTTCCGAGTCAAAGACTAATAGCCCTCTCTAATTTGAGCAAATTAAAATCTTCCCCATAGCCTTCCAAAGCTATCTGAAAACAGTCCTTCTCCTATATTCAGGCTTCTCGTACCTTCTTACCAATTCTTAGCTACAGCAAATCTCTCTGTTGAAACACAGACGAAATTTTCACAGGATGTCTTATAGTAAGAAAGCTGACATGAAGGTATCACGTTTCACCCATAGCATTGCCTTTTTATCCACGGGAGAATCAAGTGTAAATCCCCATGCTCTGTAAACTAAAGCTAATGTATTATATCCCATCTTCCTCATCCCTTTCCAAGCTGCATGTGGGTCAAGTACAGCATGTCTGGAGCCTCAGAAGACTCTGGGTGATGTGGGAACAGCTGAATATCTTGGCAAAAGCACACAGACTGAATTTAAAGTGCTAAACGACACGTGTCTTTCCCTCAGAGCATCCTGTAACATGCTAATGCAGTCTGTCCCATAAGCCAGATACCACCATGGGTGAACAGCTCATACCACTATGTTGAGAATTCCAGTAGTTAATAGTTTGTTTGAAACAAAGAATTATTTGAAATGGCAAGCTATGGAAAAGTGGGATAATAGTAAATAAATTGGAAATCAGAAAAACAAACCACAGAATTTACTCTTTTTTTTCAAACCATACATAAGATGGCAATTTTGTTACCAAATACTCTGAATTAGTGTGAAAAATGATGACATCTCTAAGTACATTAATGCTGGCTCTGGCCTTTCAAGACAAAGTATATGATTAAGGTCTCTGGCACTGCAGACTAAGGTCAGGACTTTTTTTGTTTGATTTGGGTTTTTTTCTGGTTTTGGTTGGTTGGTTGGTTTGGTTTGGTTTTGTGGGGTTTATTTGTTCATTTCTATGTAAGGAAAGACTCCTGCAGGATATGGATTTTTTTAAAATACTATGATTACAGGTAGCAAAAAGAAGGAATAAATTGATACAGACTAAAAGATATCTTAAGATCATATTGCAAAATTTACAGGCCAAATCGTTCAGTGCATCTACTACTTTAATTAATTTCATTCATGGACAATCCTTGCCATGTATTCAGATGGTGAAGGTAATAAGGGCTAGATACTGGAGAGAATCATATTTCTTCTGTGTCTTGTTTCAATTCCTGAATTAATTAATTAGTAAAAAATCTAATTAGTATTCCTATCTCACATGTCTGTAAGTATTGGTCTGTAACAAGGCACAATTCAGTGTTTAGTAATTCATATAAAGAAGATAAAGGAATCAGAAACAGTGACAAATCAGAAAGAATGGAAGTAAGAGTCTGATGTTCGTATCTGAAGATTCCAGTATTTGGATAAATTTACTTGGCTCAGATTTTCAGCCGCTATGATTGTAACTCCCTAGCAAGATTTTAATTCTGTTTGCATTTCATAGTTTCATAGTTTCAGTTAGGGTTGGAAGGGACCACAAGGATCATCTAGTTCCAAACCCCCTGCCATGGGCAGGGATACTCTACACTAGATCAGGCTGGCCAGAGCCTCATCCAGCCTGGTCTTAAACACCTCAAGGGACGGGGCCTCAACCACCTCCCTCGACAACCCATTCCAGGGCCTCACCACCCATTTATGCACCTCTACAGTATTTGCAGCAGAAATCAGCCCCTTGAGTAATAAATTTGAGCCTCCTGACTAAAGTACTGTTTTTCCTAGTTACCTTTGCAGATCCCTCAAAGGAAATCCAGGGTACACATGGAAAACCACAGCCAGAATGTGTGATGATATTTGATATTTTTGTGTTGATATTTGTATTGTTACTGGATATACAAAGGAGAGAAGATAGCAGCAAGGTGCTGCCTAATTTGCAAAATTACATTTATTCCTACACTCTGTCACACAAATCATCAAGATAAAATGGTACACAGCAGCTGGCAGACTACATGTGGTACCCTCCTACATACCACTGTTCTCTCTTCTAAATAGCTTATGTTAGCTGATTGCCAAGGAGAAGCTACTAGCAGACAGGGACAGCTCTCAGTAGCAAGACTTGGCTGTAAGAAGGAGATGGGCATCAGCAGGGACAACATGAGCTGCTCAAACAGACAAACACACATACAGCTTGTGTTTTAAACACTGCAGGCACCAACTGAAGAAAACATGACGGCTCACAGGCTCACAGGATGTTAAGGGTTGGAAGGGACCTCTGTACATCCAAAGATCATCGAGTCCCCTGAAAAATACAAGAAAATTCAGCTCTCTGCAGGCACCATCACTGCCCAGCATGCCATCTGTGCCAGGTCAAATGGATGGCTCTTCTCAGGTGACAAGGTGGTCACAGGGTAACACTTCAGGTTACTTAAGGAACTAACTCAGAAGGCACCTTGGGAAACAGCCCTTAAAAACAAAGGGGGAGGGGTTTAGAGCACAAGCCCTATGAGGAGAGGCTGAGGGGGCTAGGGTTGCTTAGCCTGGAGAAGAGGAGGCTCAGGGGAGACCTTAGTGCTGTCTACAATGACCTGAAGGGAGGCTGTAGACAAGTGGGGGTTGGTGTCTTCTCCCAGGCAACCAGCACCAAAACAAGAGGACAAAGTCTCAAGCTGCGCCAGGGGAGATTTAGGCTGGATGTTAGGAAGAAATTCTTCATAGAGAGAGTGATTGCCCATTGGAATGGTCTGCCCAGGGAGGTGGTGGAGTCGACATCACTGGAGGTGTTTAGGAGGAGACTTGATGGGGTGCTTGGTGCTATGATTTAGTTGATTAGAGTGTGTTGGATGATGGGTTGGACATGATGATTTTGAAGGTCTCTTCCAACCTGTCTTCTTCTCTTCTCTTCTCTTCTCTTCTCTTCTCTTCTCTTCTCTTCTCTTCTCTTCTCTTCTCTTCTCTTCTCTTCTCTTCTCTTCTCTTCTCTTCTCTTCTCTTCTCTTCTCTCTCTCTTCTCTCTCTTCTCTCTTCTCTTCTTTTCTCTTCTCTTCTCTTCTCTTCTCTTCTCTTCTCTTCTTCTCTCTTCTCTCTCTCTCTTCTTCTTCTCTCTTCTCTTCTCTCTTCTCTCTTCTCTCTTCTCTCTCTTCTCTTCTCTTCTCTTCTCTTCTCTTCTCTTCTCTCTTCTCTTCTCTTCTCTTCTCTTCTCTTCTCTTCTCTCTCTTCTCTTCTCTTCTCTCATTAGTAAATTTGCAGATGACACCAAGCTGTGGGCAGGTGTTGAGGGTTGGAGAGCTCTGCAGAGGGACCTTGACAGCCTGGACAGATGGGCAGAGTCCAATGGAATGAGAATTAACACATCTAAGTGCTGGGTTCTACACATTGACCACAACAACCCCATGCAGTGCTACAGGCTGGGGTCAGAGGGGCTGGAGAGCGGCCAGGAAGAAAGGGACCTGAGGGTACTGGTTGATGGTAGTCTGAACATGAGGCAGCAGTGTGCCCAGGTGGCCAAGAAGGTCAATGGCATCCTGGCCTGTATCAGGAATAGTGTGGCCAGCAGGAGCAGGGAGGTCATTCTGCCCCTGGACTCAGCACTGGTTAGGCCACACCTTCAGTACTGTGTCCCGTTCTGGGCCCCGCACTTTAGGAAAGATGTTGACTTGCTGAAACGTGTCCAGAGAAGGGAAACAAAGCTGGGGAGGGGTTTGGAGCACAAGCCCTATGAGGAGAGGCTGAGGGAGCTGGGGTTGCTTAGCCTGGAGAGGAGGAGACTCAGGGGTGACCTTATTGCTCTCTACAACTACCTGAAGGGAGGTTGTAGCCAGGTGGGGGTTGGTCTCTTCCTCCAGGCAACCAGCACCAGAACAAGAGGACACAGTCTCAAGCTGTGTAGGCTTGATCTTAGAAAGAAGTTCTTCACAGAAAGAGTGATTGGCCATTGGAATGGGCTGCCCAGGGAGGTGGTGGAGTCACCATCACTGGAGGTGTTTAAGAAGAGACTGAATGAGGCATTTGGTGCTATGGTTTAGTTGATTAGATGGTGTTGGGTGATCGGTTGGACTCGATGATCTCGAAGGTCTTTTCCAACCTGGTTAATTCTATTCTATTCTATTCTGTAGGCTCAGCAGATCTGATTTCACTGCCGTCTTCAACACATCTACATGATGTGAAGACTCAACAGTCCTCCTGGTTTGGTTTAGAGAAGCTGGCATTTCTGCTTCTACTATAGATACCAACAAAAAGCAGGGCTGCAGGGCTGTAGCAGGCCCTATTCCAGAGTATTACTGGGGTGAAAGGCCTCACTGGGCATGGCCCCAAATAATCTGGTCTGACTATGCAGCTCTCCCTGCTTGAGCTTTGTGGACTGGAGACTTCCCAAAGTTGGATCTTTGCAACCTGAAAGATCCTATGTCAAGATGGTGACATTATATCTCATTTTCACAGCCTTCTACTGGGAGCAGTGAACTGAAAATAAGAAAGAACAGCAGTAACATTTTACTAATACCATAGGAGGGTATCTATGGCCCTTCTCAGCTCAGATCTCCACACTTACTTTTCACAGAGATTTAAAAATACAAAGTGCAAAACAGACATGCAAAAGCCAGGTACAAAGCAGTACTGTTCAGAAAACATTAGCTTTGAAGTGCCCCTTTGTTTGTTTTTTTTATTTTAATACTTCTCACCTCTCTAAAGCATACTAAGAGACAGTCTTCCACAAACACAATTCCTCTGATTCAATGTCTTTTCCTTCTGATTAAATGGAGCAAAACCAAAGCAGACTGTGAAAAGTCACATCCAAATCCCTATGAGGTTCAGCTGCTCTCAGCACGTTTCAGCATGTCAGTGGTGCTACCACCCTGCACACAGCCCTGGCCCATATTTGATCCCAGCAAACATCAGCAAGACTATTGGTATGTTATGTCAAATGGTAACCCTCAGGGGAGAATGACAGAGGAAGTGTTTCTCCTTCACTAATTACAGGTGGTGATGGAAGCATTTTTGCCAGTTCCTCATGGAGAAGCACAAACAGTAAAAGCCACTTCTGTCAGGCTCCAGCCAGCACCCATTGTCTTTAAAGCACACTGTTTTGAAGGAAAAGTGCTATGTGGCAAAATACCCTGATTTAGTGTGAAATCACTAAGAATAAATTCCGTATTTGCATGCTATTGAACACACAGCCATATATATTTGCTAGAGCTTCACTCTAAGAAGGTTATTCCAAAGTGAATAAATAGCTAACAATACCCTTTTGACATCTTCAAGATAGTTATTATGCTGCAAATTCCTCATTTGGATTCATCAGATCTCATGACAACCTCAAAGACTTATTCTTCAAATGCACCTTTAAAACTATGCAGTAAATCTAACCTGTGCTTCTCTGCATGAACAGGGCATTTAGGCTTGTAAGTCCCATCAGTACTAAAAGCAGTTCCATATGCAAGTCCAATTGAATCCACACAAGAGGAAACCCTCATAAATATTTTTTCCTAATTACTAAAATACTTCCAGGGCAGCTTAATTTCCTATTAAAACATCAAAGAACCACATTACTTGTTTCTTAACTGTAACATAGAATTTAAAAAAAAACAGTTTCAGAAATGACCTTGGTACACTCAAGTCATCAAAGACCACAATCCAGAGAGAAAATCTTTTGCAACAATCTGTTATTTGTAATGTTAAAAGAGTGACATAATAACTAGAAGTCTGAAGTTTTCTAAGTCCTGCAGTAAAAAAAATAATCCATGGCTAACAAACTACTAATGGCTGTCCAGAAAAGTATCTAAACGATAATTCATTCATCTGATGTAAGCCCAGCAATTTCCACTCAGACCCTGGATGCTTTAAAAGGCAAATCAAAAATCTTGAAAAATGTGGAGCCAGGAAAACAAGCAGCTTTGACAGGCAGTCCCCCTAAAAAAATGCTGCTAGGAATTTGCTCTGCATTGAATCAATACATTTAGCATAGATCCTAATTTCATTCTTTAAGGAGGCAGCTTGCACAATTCAAGGTTAAAAGTTCATTGATATTTTTAAGTCTGTCACACCAAACAGCCAAATATTCTGATAAGGACTGGTTACAAGCACTTAATGTACAATAGATAATGATATGTGCTTCTAATTATGAAGCTATTTTCATTTGTATTACCCTCGTAAAATATAAGAACCATATCCAAGATTGTCCTTCCAGTCATCTTTAACATAATGCTAGGAATGACATGTTTCTTCTTATTGGGGCTATTATTTTCTTTAGTGATCAATTTAAACAAAAGTTTCAAAAGCTGATCAGCACGAACCTCAAAATGAGAGCTTTATCACACACACAATGAAGTTCCCTCTGAACAGAGGAGAGAAAGAAACACTATGCTCTGCCTGCATATTCACATGCAAAGTAACAACTCCCCTTTCTGACTACCACATTGATATCATGCAGTATCTGCCTTCCACTTTTGCATATGCATTGAAAAGACACACCTCAGAAAATAGACAGTGTAGAAATCAAAATAACCATTCTGTTACTTACAGCATTTGATAAAATGGTAATGAGACATTCTTTCATCTCAGGCTGTAGTCTTGCTACAGGTTTCAGCATTCTCTTCTGCTACAACTGTCATGCCCAGAAAATGCATTATTTAGAGCCCTTCTTCAGTATCCAGTATACCTCAGAATACATTATTTAATGTAGTTTCTGTTCCAAGATCTTGCAGAGGCTTCCAAGTCATCCTCACCCGACTCTGGAGTTATGATAAACCTCTGTGTGTCTTGAACTATCACTACTGCACGTGCTATTGTAGCACAATTGATTGACACTGCTCCTAATCCCACATCCCCAGGAATAGAAAGATTTAATTGGTGTGCACTTGCAGCCACGTTCTTCCAGCACTGAGGTGTGCTGCTGCACTGCGGCTCTCACAGTCCTGCCAGTTAATGGCTTTTCAATAGCTTTCAAATGGCAGCAAACTAAAGCTTGATAAGTGGGCTCGAATGAAATAGCAGAACAAGGGATCTTAAATTCTATTTGTGCGTGTTGTTCGTGTGCTAAATGTGACCAGATTCTTAGCTGGTACTAAACCAGGATTATTTTTAGTTGCCACCAGTTGCTGTGTGAAAAGGAAATTGATATAGCATGCCAAAAATAACATCCTTTTCAACATCACAGATCATTTTACAGTATGTTGTAAGGTAAAAATCAGGATACAGCTCATAGTCATCTTCAGACTCTCCTGGCTATGCATAGGTTCATTTAAATTGAGTTAAGAAACATGTTTGTGTGTACATTCCTTGGTATGTTCCTGTTTTGTCATTTCTTTGTATTACACTGCATCTTTTCCACTGATATTTATCTCAGAAGAAAGAAACTGCAAGCTCTGCATGTTTTATATCTTGATTATGTCCATGTCATTGAACAATATTTTAATCACTGATTATAAAACAAAAAGCCTAAGAAAATGCATCACTAAGAACAAGTCCGTACAATTATTTACCAGACTGCAGAATAACAAGTCAATGCATACTGACGCATTACCCGGTTTCAGATTAAGGGCACACAAAAGGCAGACCTGCACTGTATTTTAAACATCCAGGCTGCATCATCCTCTGAGCACAATTCCTGCATTACTTCCCCAAGAGCAGTCACCCAGCAATTTGGGTACTACTTCTCTAAGAAACCTACATCAGAACTACAGCAAAATATTTTTTTCTAAAATCAAAAAGGTGATTTATAAAACTGTGCTCAGAGGAGATTTACCTTTGCTCACCATGTGCCATGCTTACCACAGTCATCACTTCACTGAGTGAGAGCTCTTGTAGAGGGAAACTGATAGCCCAGCCATATTTAAATCTTCTATTTGCTTGAAAGCTTCTTACTATTTTGTATACTTATCATTTTTAACAGCCTACAAAGTGTTAAAGGGACTATAAATGCAAAAGGATCTAACTCACTAGTGAGGATTACTAATCTGGATGCTATCAAGTATTCTGCAGTTCCCACCACTGCAGAAAAGACATATATTCATAGCCTTTCAGACATCCATTAGCAAAACCCTTAGGTGAAATCTCTCTGCTCCCAACAGCCACATGTTTCAATTCTAGTTTTAAGTATAATATGCCTAACAACAGTTTTACAGAACTAATTATTTAAGTGGTGGTTGTTTGGGGGGTTTTGGTGTTTGTTTTTTTGTGGGTTTTTTTTCCCCTGAAAATATCAATTTTCAAACAAAAAAGAAAAACTATCTAGAAATAATCAGGGGATATAGGTATACATTATATAAAGCACAATACAGTAATTACATTACCACAGAAACTTTTTACTGTAAAGCTCAGAAGTCCAAAGTAATTACATTTATTCAGACTTACTTTCACACCTATATAACACTAGGCAAGTTTTGGCCATATGGCTTATAAAATAAACATATAGAGTGTTTTAAGAGGCAATGTTAGTCATAGTTCATGAGCAAGTGTCAAGCAATTTGACAAAAAGCCCTTTGAGGAATACTTTTCGGTGGAGACATTCCTGACAGGTTCATCTCTGGTGGTACTGTCAGGCAGACAGACTGCCATGTTTAATAACATCATGCTTCCACCAATCCATGCTGGTTAAAACCAGAAGGACGTTCAGTAAACACTAGTCAATGAGAGTAATGAACAAAGTATGCTCCCCTGAAGACAAGAGCTAAAAGGAAGAGGAAGCATTTCCAATACTGGCTTGAAGAAAACATGAAGAATAAAATAATTTGATCTGCCTCATTTCAGACTGTAATATATGTATTTTCTGTTGAATTGCCATGGTGAAAATTTAGGATGGTAGAATCTGGTAGCATTTGTGTGACAGGTTATAATTCCATCTTGCAAGGAAAAAATTCAAGTATGTGGTCATACATCTGGATCAGGGCAACCACTGGTATCATTACAGGCTGGGGGACTGAGAGCAGTCCTTCAGAGAAGGACTTGGGAGCTCTGATGGATGAAAAGTTGGAGATGAGCAGGCAATGTGCACTTACAGCCCAGAAGGCAAACTGTATCTTAGGCTGAATCAAAAAAAGTGTGGCCAGCAGCAGGTCAAGGAAGGCAACTTTCTTCTTCTATTCCACCCTGGTGAGACCTCGCCTGGAATACTGTATCCAGCTGTGGAGTCCTCAACACAGGAAAGACATGGGCTTGTTGCAACAGGTTCAGAGGAGAGCCATGAAAATTATCAGAGAAAGGCTCAGAAAGTTGAGGTTGCTTGTTCTGGAGAAGTGAAGGCAACAATTCAAAGTATAAAGGTGACTCATGAGAAAAACAGAGAGATTTTTTACTAGGGTCTGGAGTGACAGGAAAAGTAGCAATTGTTCTAAACTGAAAGACAGTAGGCTTGCATTGGGTTTAAGGAAGATTTTTTTACAATAAGGGTTGTGAGACAATAGAACAGTTTGTCCAGAGAGGTGGTAGATGTCCCATCCCTAGAAATGCTCAAGGTCAGATTGGATGGAGATTTGAGCAACTTGATCTAGTGCAAGATGCCCCTGCTCACCCCAGGGGCAGTGAAATTAGGGGATCTTTAAAAGATCCTTTCCAAGCCAAACTCTTCTGTGCTGCTATAGTCCTTTACAGAGAGTATCAAGGTATGGAACAGACTTTTGAACTTAAGTCATATTTACATCAGACTAATTGGGAACCGAGTTTCTGTTTGTCTGTATAGGCAACCTATCTCCGATCTCTTCTAACATGCACTAGTCCATGCAAACAGGAAAGAACATGGAGCTGTTTGACAAGGGAGGATCTGCAATGCTACATCATAGCTGGGAATTGCACCATTCAGCTGGATTTTTGAACTGTGCAAGTCTGTGGGGCACAATGTACCCACCTGCAATAGGGCACTGTGCCCTCTCCCCTTCTCCAGGAGTCCATGTGCCAAAACAGTTATTGGCTGCTCAAGTATGAATGACAAGCTACAGATAAATGAAAGAAAGGCACCAACTTTCCAAGACTTGACACCTGGCAGATGGCTACCTCAAAAGGCCTTTCATTTTAGAGTATCACATGTGCTTTTAAAATAAATAAATTTTATTACATGGGTAATTATCATTAGTGGGCAGTGAAAAAAAAAAAAAGTGCAAGTTTAAATATATTGACATCAGGAAGTTCTGATGCATGTTGAAGGCCAGTACCAAAATGAGGAGGGAGGAAAATTCTCAGAGAAATGGTAGAATGAAAACCCTAGGCAGAGTAAGTGGCATGAAACCATGAATGAAGAGAAAGAAGAACAAAGGATAATGGTTAGTGCAGAGATGGGTTGAACCTTGAAGAGAACTAGCAGCTAAACTTCATGCAAAAGGAAGCCAGAATAGAAATACTGAAGAGGAATAAAACTGGTTCAGTTGTTGCAAAGAAACTGTAACATTTTGCTATGCTGGAAAGTAGAGAAAGAACAGAGAGAGTAAAAACTGCAGTATTCCTTGTGGTAGATGTCTACAACATAAACAAAGATTTCAAGTGTGAGAACAAAAAGAAAGATTTAGGTTTCTCAGACGACCCCACAGGAGTGAATATTTTGGTGTCAGTGACTTTATAAAGCAAACTGTACAATTTGCTTATTCCCAAGAAAAGGGATATTACTCACATTTGTAACTGCTCCTGACTGAATGCCAGCAATGAAAAAGGAATTCTGAATTAAAAAATCAAAATATATAAACAACACTTAAAATTCGACCATGTTAACTATAGATTGCTACCTGGACAAGCTCTAAGTGCATTGTAAAATTGCTTTCTCTAAACATTATGGAACACAGCCATGCTTTCACTCACAGCTTCACTGGTTTCAAGAAGACTATACAAGTATTTAAGTCCACAAAGGTACAAGGTGCTTTAATGAGGGAAAATGAATGAGCTGTATTACACCTGGTGATAAATACTTAACACTAGTGTAGGTGAACCTGCTCTGGCAGCAGGGTTGGACTAGATGATTTCCAGAGGTCCCTTCCAATCCCTGTCATTCTGTGATTCTGTGTGATTTTGTTCGGCTTACCAAAAATAGAGATAAATAGAATCAATGTCAGAAAACAAAACACATTTAGCTCTTCTGGAAAAATTCCTTGTCAGCTCTCCCTATAGAAAGAAAAAAAGTCACTTTCATGCCATGTGCAAATCCAGCATTCAATAAGATTACAGATTTAAAAATAGAATCTTGGAAGTGGTCAGCCACCACTAGGATAGTTATTTCCCTTATGCATTTAGAATCATCTCAGAGCAGACAACTGTTTTCACATCTCAATTTCCAAGGCTCAAAACTTTAGAAAAAGCACTTACAACATGTTTCCTACAGTAATTCTGCAAACACAATCACGGCTTAAAATAAGGGTCTTGCAGCCAAGAACTGACATGCAGCACTGTATTCACATCACATAACTTTTTTATCATATTATTATTTTGTAATTCACATACAACTGAAAGATTTGATAGAGGAATGCAGAACTATCTGAAAGCAATTTGAATAATGAGAAACACACTGTTAACTACTGGCTTTAAAAATATGACAGATGCTTCTTGTTTGTACCATTTTCACTCAGTGCAACAAGCCCTATGAGGAGAGGCTGAGGGAGCTGGGGTTGCTTAGCCTGGAGAGGAGGAGACTCAGGGGTGACCTTATTGCTCTCTACAACTACCTGAGGGGAGATTGTAGACAGGCAGAGGTTGGTCTCTTTTCCCAGGCAGGCAGCACCAGAACAAGAGGACACAGTCTCAGGCTGCGCCAGGGGAGGTTTAGACTGGATGTTAGGAGGAAGTTCTTTACAGAGAGAGTGATTGCCCATTGGAATGGTCTGCCCAGGGAGGTGGTGGAGTCACCATCATTGGAGGTATTCAGGAGGAGGCTTGATGGGGTACTGGGTGCCATGATCTAGTTGTTTAGGTGGATTGGATTGGTTGATATCCAACCTGGATTTATTGTATTGTATTGTATTGTAAGGCTTGCTCCATTCTTTCAGATGCTACAATTTCATTACTTATGGATTTAAAACTGCAGGAAAAAAAAATAGGAATGTGGAGTAACATTAGCACTGCTCATGTATTTTGACAAGTGATACTGCTTAGTAATCAGTCATTGGCCATGCTATCCAGCTGCCAACAAGCCAATCTTCAGATAAAATCTGCTTAATTGTTTGCTCACCAGGAAGCTAGAGATGAGCCATAGCAGATGCAGATAATGAGAAAGAAGGACTCCATGATAATTTTCTCTAAGTATGTCACAGCAGAACAAAACACAGCAGTTTTACCAAAGTTTCAGGTCAGCTGATTTATGAAATGGATGTAAGGTTTGCTCATAGATAGCAGCAACAAACCATATCTAACCACTTAGTCAATAATTGCAGTGGTTGACCCCTAGAGACCCTCGGACAACTTTTCCTCTTTCTCCAACCTTTGCACACTTTCCTTCTTTCCCAGTTCACTGGAAATGCATTGTGCATCAAACTCTCACAGAATTATTAAAAAAAAAAAAGGTGAAAAAATCCTTTTTCTTCTTCTTACTTTTTTTCTTCATCTAACTTACTATATGTAAGTGGACTAATTCTTAATAATTTTTCAATAGATTGGAAGCCGTGGATTAAAATCACAGTACATTATTATCCAGTACTGATGAAGTATGTAAAATTACCACTAGAAGTTATGTGCCATTTCAGAGTAAGACTTGCTTCCTCATACACCCAAAATGACCATTTTTAGGCTGTGTGTACAACCCTCTAGCAGTTCCTTAACTGGACAAGACGAAGAAGCTATCACTTGTGGTGAGAGAACCCAGAACACAGTAACAATAAAGTCAAGTACAAAAAAAGAAACCCAAATAGTCTCACATATGGTCAGTGCTATCATTGCTACTAGTAGTGACTTGATAATGAATTTCTTCATTACATTCTGTGTATAAAGTATATTTAAAATTAAATTTCCTACTAGATTTGATATAAGAATGCCACAGAGAGGAGCTGCAGAATTTTTATATGAAAAGACCCAGCCATCACAACCACCAGATACAAGGGGGGAAATTAAACAAACAAAAAAACCCCAACCAACCAACTAAACAAAAAACACAGGAATTTCCAGGTAAAAGGGTATTGAATGATCAGATACACTTTTATTTTTATTTTAGTTTATACTATACAGGAAAGAAGTAGACAAAGAATTAAGTTCAGCATGAAAAGTGTATTGCTATTCTGCTGATAATTAGCAAATGCCATGACTTAATTCACTGTATTCACATTGGTTTCATTTTCTAAATGCTTGGGTGGATAAAAAGCCAAAAGTATTTTATATACCCTTTATTGAGATAATGTTACTACAACAACGTAAATGTTGAAGTATTAAAAAAAGAATAGAAAGGACTGCAAAGGAAGTTAAGACAGAAAGAGTTCCTAATTTAGAAAGAACTAACTTGGACAGCTGGAAAAGATGAAGAAGTGACAGCATCAGACTCTTGCAGGACTGCAGGAAAGCAGAGAGGATTGTGTGACAACTGGTAACCTCACAGATAAATCTAATAGTAGTGCTCTAAATATTAGATAGATAAATAAATACATACATAAATAAATTCATGTTGCGATTTGTAAGGGGTGGTGAAA
Source organism: Colaptes auratus (assembly GCA_015227895.2). Classification (NCBI taxonomy): domain Eukaryota; kingdom Metazoa; phylum Chordata; class Aves; order Piciformes; family Picidae; genus Colaptes; species Colaptes auratus. The sequence goes on from CM037631.1 coordinate 64,309,343, forward strand.
TGAAAGTGCTTTTAAATTAGTCAATCTGAAAAAACAACCCAAACCAAAACACATCATATGCAAGTGCTATAGACAAGGAACAGGATAAATCTTAGATCTAAGTTTTAAATTAAATTACGAGACACTGAGGGGAGTTCTACAGATACAAGATAACATTGGACAGTTTTTGTTGTACTAACAATTATGATGTACGTAACAGCTTTAACACACTAATCAAAATAGGATATCATTACATTTTATAAATGATAATCTGAAAAGCAAAGACTAAAATTAGGCAAAATTACATCCCAAGACCTATCCTATTTTCCAATCTTTCTACAGTCATTTTTAACTCACACTAAATACAATATTGTTGCTTCTTCAGAGCCTACTGCATTCCTGTATCTCATCACGGCTCCAAATTTTGAGATACAGCTCCCAATTCTGTCTTACAAATGAACCTCAGAGCAGAAATGAGACTTAGTGAGGGAAGGGGTGTGAAGTGTGGAAAACTGAATGTCACCTCTAGTAAATTGACAATGCTGCCAGATGTGCACAGTGTACCAGCATGCAGCTGGGATGGTCATTCTGATTCTGCACATTCTCCAGTCTCTGATGACCATATTTGTTTGTTTGTTTGTTTGTTTTCTCTTTTTAATTTGTTGCATCAACACCTAAGGAATCCATCATTCTGACCGCAGAGACTAGGTGAGAGTTTGAGATCATAAGAATGATAAACTAATCAAAGGATATGATGACAAGAACTTTTGACATGATATGAAATACCTTGATAATGGTTTGAAGATGACATGGGCAAATAGATAAACTCAGTGAAGAAGAGAAAGATGCAGAATTTATTACACTCAGCATTAACATAATAGAATTATATCTCATTCTCAAACTAGCAAGGAATAAATAAGGAGTTGACAAGAATTAGGCAGCCATTAGAGGAAGGAGAGAGCAAAAGAGAGCGGTATGTAAGGAAGCCAGGAAATAGAGGCATGTTAAGATTACTATTAAAGGCACCAATTTATAGGGATGTCCAAGTAACACTGAGAAAGCAGCAAAAATTATGTGAGATCAAATTAAGTGCAGTCAGTGAGGCTATAAAAAAGGCAATCAGATAGATGGTGGAAAAGAACTGCTTTCATATGGGCAGTGGACAGTGACAGCAGAGATGACTGAGTAATAACAGAAAAAGGGAGGATTCCCCAAAGACAGATTGAGAATGGCAGGGAGACTGATGAGGATTAACCAATAAATACAAGATGCCTTGATAATCAGTTTCTCCAAACAGAAATAAATTAAATACTCAGATCAGATTTCTTAGTTTGGCACAAACATAAAAAAAAAAGACAAAATTCCTCAACTCATGAGCAGGTGATTTACATATAAAGAAGTAAAGAGTAAAGCAGCTTTGTACAGTTACTGCACATACCACTAGAGTAGCAATAAAAACCAGCACACTATCTAAATTTAATGAACATTCAGAGAGCTGGAACCCAGTTTTTTATTTTTGTAACAATGTTCTTCACACAGAATAATGCAATTATTTTATTTTCTTTTTTTCACTGTAATGGCTGGCAGGACATTACAAACAGAAGATTCCTTTACTTCAGTCAAACACTGTATTAGAAAAATAGTTATATTCTAATATTCTTTTATTGAAAAATAAAATAGCAATTAGCTTTTATTTCAAAAGATCAAGGGACACTGGAGTTGGTAACAAAAAAGAAATGTATAAACATAACAGGGTAGAACATGTCATAGTATCATAGCATCAGTCAGGGTTGGAAGGGACCACAAGGATCATCTAGTTCCAACCCCCGCTGCCATGGGCAGGGACACCCCACACTAGATCAGGCTGGCCGGAGCCTCATCCAGCCTGCTCTTAAACACTTCCAGGGATGGGTCCTCAACCACCTCCCTGGATAACCCATCCCAGGGCTTCACCACTCTCATGGTGAAGAACTTCCTCCTCAGATCTAGCCTGAATCTCCCCACCTCCAGCTTCATTCCATTCCCCCTAGTCCTGTCACTACCTGATAGCCTGAAAAGTCCCTCCCCAGCCTTCTTGTAGGCCCCCTTCAGATACTGAAAGGCCTCAATTAGGTCACCTCGGAGCCTTCTCTTCTCCAGACTGAACAGCCCCAACTCTTTCAGTCTGTCCTCATAGCAGAGGTGCTCCAGCCCTCTGATCATCCTTGTGGCCCTTCTCTGGACACCTTCCAGCACGTCCAGATCCCTCTTGTAATAGGGGCTCCAGAACTGGATGCAGTACTCCAGGTGGGGTCTCAGCAGAGCTGAGTAGAGGGGGAGAGTCACCTCCCTTGACCTGCTGGCCACACTTCTCCTGATGCAGCCCCAGGATCTGATTGGCTTTCCGGGCTGCAAGTGCACATTGAGAGCTCATGTTGAGCTTCTCATCCACCAGCACCCCCAAGTCTCTCTCCTCTGGGCTGCTCTCCAGCCAGTCACTGCCCAGCCTGTATTTGTGCCTGGGATTGCCTCGACCCAGATGCAGGACCCTGCACTTGGTCTTGTTGAAGCTCCTGAGGTTGGCTTGTGCCCACCTCTCCAGCCTGTCAAGGTCCCTCTGGATGGCCTCCCTTCCCTCCAGCGTGTCTGCTGCACCACACAGCTTGGTGTCATCAGCAAACTTGCTGAGGGTGCACTCAATGCCACTGTCCATGGCACCCACAAAGATGTTGAACAAAACAGGTCCCAGGACTGATCCCTGAGGGACTCGCTTGTCACTGGCCTCCACTGGGACATGGACCCATTGACAGCCACTCTTGGGTGCAGCCATCAAGCCAGTTCTTTATCCATCTAGTGGTCCACCCATCAAACCCGTGTGTCACCAGCTTGGAGACCAGGATGTGGTGCGGGACAGTGTCAAAGGCTTTGCTCAGGTCCAGGTAAATGACATCAGTTGCTTGCCCCTCATCTATTAATGTTGTGACCTGTTCATAGAAGGCCACCAGGTTTGTCAGGCAGGAATATCTATAAAGGCATGTCTATAAAGAAGAATTCTCTATTAGAGTAAATTATGTCATTCAACAAATGTAAAAAACTTTTCTGGCTTTCATTTTTAACAGAAGTTTCCTTGAGAAACAAAAGAAGTATTCAGCACCTTGACATCCTGGCAAAGGGCTAACTGTATGGGAAGTTATTGCCTTTAGCCTTCAGCCAAAAAAAATTATGCTGAAATCTCTAGAGATTGCCATTCAACACTGTAAATTCTAGAAACACAAAGTCACACAAATTGGCACTGACTATAAGCCATTCTTAGATTTTAACCTTAAAATTAGTAGTGGTTCTGCCATTGCCTTCAAAGGAGCAAAGCTAAACTCTTTAAAGTGAGTAACTGTGTGAGAGACTAAGGCTTCTCTCTCCTGGTGCAACTCAACAAAGATAAAATCACTTGCTGCTTGCCCAGACAATAGCTGATGTGCGTTGGGCAGAGCTACTGGAAGGACTCTTGGAAGGTGCAAAGGTAACATTGCTCACTGGACTGCAGCTGGCCTACAACAATGGCCCAAAGGCCCAGCCATCACGCCTTCAGGACAAGATCATTTCCAGCCATCAGATACCCCAGGAAGGGAGGATGATGAGACAATGGACTCACCACCTGTTTCCTGATGTGTAATGAGTGCGTGGGTAGGTAGATGGAGAAGGAGGAGGCAGAGGCCTCCCCCCCTCCATCCAGACTCACATGAATACACAGAAAGATATCCTGGGGAACAATACCTGGACACTTGCCTAAGGACTAAAAAACTGTATAAAAGACTGGAGCATCTACTGGCTTAGTAGAAGAAAATTGAAGAAGAAAAATGCAGAAGAAAGAAGACGGCACCACACACTGGAAACATCATGGGGCAACACAACGGACCTTGGACTCTGAAAACCCTCTCTCCACCTCTGATAACCTACTTTCTCCTTCTCCCTATTCCTTCTCTTTCTCCCTCTCTATTTTTTCCTCTCTCTCCCTCTGTTTCTGATCCATCCACTTTATTTGTGTAATAAATAGTCTAGCTGTTGATATTTTGGCCTCGTTTGTGCCTCTCATTTCACAACACGGGAATATTCAAAAAACCCTGAGTCTCTTTCCCTTTCCGGACCAAGACAGTAACCTAAGATTATTGAAAAATTACATAAATGAGCTATCTTGGAAAAGGGAATTAGCCATTATGCATGGCATACCAAGACTAATTTGCATAAAATCTTTCAAATGCTCCTGCTGAACTTGGTTTAACTGAACACCATACATTTATCCATTTCTCTTTCTCTCTATTGTCATAGTTTCAAAAATCTTACTATTACCAACATACTTTTGTCAGCTTCAAGGACAACATAGCAGTGGGTAATCCTAATCTGACTAGAGAAATCGGTGCAATTTTTTTCACCAAATCTAGGTCTAATCTCATGGCCTTGGCTGAAGACAATATAGGATAGGGCTCAGCACCTTTAATTATTTATAGCTGTTTTTCTGTGGTTCAGTCTAAAATGGGTAACCACAGTTAGAATACCTCAAAGGTGGCACAGGTCAAAGAGCGCATCTAATGGTTTAGTGCAAGGGCTAACCTGCCTGCTCTCCCAGCACAAAAGTGAGGGAAAGAGTAACACACACAACTCTGTGTTGAGATAAAGAGACAAGAGTTTAATATAACGTATCATAAGCATAATGCATAATTACCTTAGCTAATAACCTAATTAATCTAATAATACAATGCATGATTTCCTTATCTTAGCCTATTTGCAGAAGTAGTGCAGTGAAATACACAGGGGGAAAAAAAACACCATAAAAACCAGTAGCTACCCAACTCCCACCTATTCCACCACGCCTGAAGAAGAGCCAACACCCAAACATGCAGAACCCAAAAGCAGCAACCAGAAAAGGAAGTCTCCCATGCTGCAATCTGAACTTCAAGCCCCATAATACTTTGCTGCAGTTAGCATTTTCATTTTTTGAAGCTGGCATGACTGCAGCATGGTATTGAGTAACAGCAGCAGGTTCAATACAATCCATGACGCTGCATGAATGGGGTCCTTTAGAGACTGTCTTGGAAGATGAATTAATGAATTTCTGCGTGGTTGAAGATGAACCTGGTCTCATCAACACCTTGTAATGAGCTGTGTGCAAAAACCTCACTTAAATGTTGCCATGAAATATGTTCACCAGTTTCAAAAGTATGACTCAGTGAATGCAGACATTTGATAGTAGGACTGGGGGTGGGAGATAAGGCTGGCAAGAAGGTTTTCCCCACTTAGTTAAGATGCTGATAATAGAACTACAGAAGAAAGTGAACAGCTGCTAATGTGCCAAAAGGAAATTGTTTCTCAGAAGGGTTTGGGATCTACATCCCAGAGACATGACATATTAATATACTCTCAAGAGGTATAAATGTGACTGGGATCCCAGCAGATCTCAAAAAAAAAAAAAGAAGGAAAAATTCTGATTAATGCAATCTGAGACATAAGGTGAATAATGAAATGCCTTTGCCCACACAGCTCAGGAAATATTCTGCAGCGAGTCAGATGGACAGAAGAAAGCAAAAGTCACTTCTTAAAGTCCAGATTTAAAACAACAAATGTTGAAGGTTTTAGTTACTCTCTGATTTTAGGCAGTTTGCATTGTAGTCTTTTGGCTTATCTTCATAAAATCGTGTCCTAGACATTTAATAATGCTTCATTTTGTCAGCAGAAAATTGTGCTGGAGAACATTGTCAGTGGTGAGACTACAGAAACAAAGAAGTGAATGCGAAAGAGGGGGCACTCAAGGTGTACAGCTTCCAGTCCTGCTCTGATGAATATATCCTGGGTTGGTCACAAGGGAAGGGAAAGGCAAATCTGCAGCTGTTTGTTCCACGTCTCCACCAGCTGCTCCAAACATATCAAGGGTAGACAAACCAGAGAAGGGTGAATAGCCAGCTGACAGCTGTATCATTCTCACTAGGACATCCATCAGTCCAGATCCAGTTGACCACCTCTGATTCACAAACTGGGGCAGCTGCCCTGCGCACACAGCAACAGTGTGGCAAGGACAGGCAGGGAGGTAAAGATCTTCAGGCCTTTGGCTCACAGTCCCGCTCAGTGTATTACAGGCAGGAGTCAGCTCATCAGTTGTTTGATGGGAATCCTGCTGCAAGATGTAGAAGCAATTCCCATCCTTTTTATCTGACAGCCAGTGTCAGGCTGGAACACTGGAGTGTCAACTATGAAAAGCCTTGGTGGGTAAGAGGGTGTGGTGGTTTGAGCCTTAACTGGAGTTTAATCTACCAAAAGTAATCTGGAGTCAGTTTTGGAAGTAGGAGAAGTAAATTTTTTTAACAAAATACATGTATAGCAATAACAGGGAGGATTTACAAGGGTAAGGAATAAGGATGAATAGGAAAATATACAAAACCAAATTTGGATGGCCTTGTATCTCCCTCCATGTATGTGGATTTCAGTCCTTTAGAGAAGCGTGGATGCAGCAGGCAGAACCAGGAGGTCAGCAGCAGCTGTGGATCCTTTCAAACAGGCAAGACAGGAGGATAAAAAAAAGGGCTTTCATGACCCCCTCCTTAACAGTCTTGCTGGACAGGAAGGGGGAGCGGAACAGACAAACTTAGACCCTGGGGGACCTCTCCTCCCAGGAGGGAGAAACCATGTCCACCTGGATCAGGTTTCTTTTGTCCCCTGGGGGGAGCAGGGCTCTCACAACCCTCCCCCCCCAGGATGGGTGTAACCCAGCACAGAGGGGCACATCTGTGTTTGACTGAAACAACATCAGAATTGGAAAGGAGTGCTACAGATGGGGACCTGCAGCAGTACTGTCTATTCTGGTAAAAATTTAGTGAAAATCTGGGCGACTAGGAGACCAGAGTTTAATAGCAATGAAGTGAAGATGCTGCTGATTTGATATACATTAGCCTGAAACATATCATTGTCAATAACAAGGCATATCATATGCAAAGAATATTGTCATTGTGGAAAGTCAGTGCAGAAGAGTGTCATTAGCAGCTGCATCACAGGAAAAGCAGTTGGCTTCAGAGCTGGTACTGGCTGCGGTGGATTTGTCAACTTTCTCTGCTGCAATTAATTACTGTCTATAGTAACAGTGGGATGCCTTTGGAGCAAGTTTCCCTCTTGTGCCAGCAGTGCAACTTGTATCATTTCAGAAGAACATCAGGCTTACCTTTCCACTGCCTTTGGAGTTAAGATGGATGGTGCTCCTGAATGACTTTTCCTGAATGACTAACAACAATCTGGCTCTGAGCCCTGGCATGCTGCTTCAGGCAGACTTGCAGGAATACATGAAGATAGAGGCAGGCATAGTGAGCAGTTCTCCAAGATCCATCATCTGCTCATTTCCAGAAAACAATTCTGGACCCTTGAGCTTTTTCAATCCTCTGGGTCAGATTTTGATTAAATCTCTCACTAGGCAAGGAGGGTGCCCTGCCCCACCGAAACTCAACTTTCACTATTCAGTCTCCCACAACCTGACAACCTCCACATTTTTAGGGTGCTCCACTATTTATTCAGCATTCCACTCTGTGATCATCATTTTTTGTTCCATCCCCCACTCTATCTTGGCTTTCTATCCCTTTTTAGCCTCAGCTTTTCATAAGCCTCTGCTCTCATTGATAAGTCTCACTGATAGGGTCTCAGGTCTCATTGATAGGGCTTTAAAATAGATTTGAAGGGGGAAGGGGCTGGAACCAGTCCCCCCAGACAGGACTCTGAGGGTGGTAAGCTGGAGTCAGGGGTGAAACCAGCAGCCCAGCTTAAGTGCATGTATACTAATGCACAAAGTATGGGCAACAAACAAGAGGAGCTGGAAGCCTTGTTGCAGCAGGAAAGTTATGATGTAGCTGCCATCACAGAGACGTGGTGGGACGACTCACATGACTGGAGTACTGTAATTGATGGCTACAGACACTTCAGGAGAGACAGGCAAGGAAGAAGGGGTGGAGGGGTGGCCCTCTACATCAGAGAGGCACTTGATGCCGTTGAGCTTCAGGGACGATCGGGTTGAGTGCTTGTGGGTGAGAATTAGAGGGAAGACCAGCAGGGCAGACATCCTGGTTGGAGTCTGTTATAGACCACCCAACCAGGAGGAAGATGTTGATGAAGCATTCTATAGGCAGCTAAAGGCTGTCTCAAGATCGCCTGACCTTGTTCTCATGGGTGACTTCAGCCTGCCTGATATCTGCTGGGATCTCAACACAGCAGAGAGGAGGCAGTCTAGAAGGTTCTTAAGAGTGCATGGAGGACAGCTTCTTACCCAGGTGCTGTGTGAGCCTACCAGGGGTAAAGCTCTGCTTGACCTCCTCTTCACCAATAGGGAAGGGCTGGTGGGTGATGTGGTGGTTGGAGGGTGTTTAGGCACCAGTGACCACGAGATAATTGAATTTTCAGTATTCAGTCAAGCTAAGAGGGGCAGCAACAAAACCTCCACTCTGGACTTCTGGAGGGCAGACTTCAGGTTACTCAAGGAACTAACTCAGAAGGTTCCTTGGGAAACAGCTCTTAAAAACAAAGGGGTGCAGGAGAGCTAGACCTACTTCAAGGAAGAACTCTTGAAGACGCAGGAACAGGCTGTGACAGTGTGCCGGAAGATGAGCCGCCAGGGCAGATGGCCAGCCTGGATGGGCAATGAGCTTCTAAAAGAACTAAGGGGAAAAAAGAGGGTGTGTCATCTTTGGAAGAAAGGGGAGGCAACCCATGGAATGTTTAAGGATATTGCTAGGTTTTGTAGGAAGAAAACTAGGGAGGCAAAAGCACATTTGGAACTTAGACTGGCCTCTGCTGTGAAGGACAACAAAAAGTCCATCTATAAATATATTAATAGCAGAGGAAGGGCAAGGACAACCTCCACTCCTTGGTGGGCACGAAGGGGAACGTTGTAACAAAGGATGAGGAAAAGGCAGAGGTACTTAACACCTTCTTTGCCTCAATTTTATACAAGCAGGACAGAACATCTCCCAGACAGCTGTCCTCCCGAGCTGGCAGAAGGAGCCATGGAGCAGTATAGTTCCCCTCTGTTCCAGGATGGGGTAGCTAGAGATATTCTCAGCTGCTTGGATCCCCACAAGTCCATGGGACCAGATGGGATCCATCCTAGGTGCTGAGAGAGCTGGCAGATGGGCTGGCCAAGCCGCTCTCCATCATTTTTCAGCAGTCCTGGCTCACTGGAGAGGTCCCAGAAGACTGGAAGCTGGCCAACGGGGTGCCCATCCACAAGAAGGGCCAGTTGGAAGACCCAGGGAATTATAGGCCTGTCAGCCTGATCTCAGTGCCAGACAAGATTATGGAACAGGTCATGTTGAGTGCGATCACACAGCACTTACAGGATGGACAAGGGATCAGGCCCAGCCAACAAAGATTGAGGAAGGGTAGGTCCTGCCTGATCAACCTGATCTCCTTCTATGATCAGGTGACCTGCCTGGTGGATGTGGGGAGGCCTGTGGATGTAGTCTACCTGGACTTCAGCAAGGCCTTTGACACTGTCCCCCACAGCAAACTCCTGGTCAAGCTGCCAGCCCATGGCTTGGATGGGAGCACACTGCGTTGGGTTAGGAACTGGCTGGAGGGCCAAGCCCAGAGAGTGGTGGTGAATGGTGCCACGTCCAGCTGGCAGCCAGTCACTAGTTGTGGTGCCCCAAGGATCAGTGCTGGGCCCCATGCTCTTCAACATCTTTATTGATGATCTGGATGAGGGCATTGAGTCCATCATCAGTAAATTTGTGGACGACACCAAGCTGGGGGCAGGAGTTGATCTGCTGGGGGTAGAGAGCTTTGCAGAAGGACCTCGACAGGCTGGACAGATGGGCAGAATCCAACGGCATGAGATTTAACACACCCAAGTGCTGGGTTCTACACATTGGCCACAACAACCCCATGAAGTGCTACAGACTGGGGTCAGAGTGGCTGGAGAGCAGCCAAGTAGAAAGGGACCTGAGGGTACTGGTTGATACTAAGCTGAACATGAGCCTGCAGTGTGCCCAGGTGGCCAGGAGGGCCAATGGCATCCTGGCCTGCATCAGGAACAGCGTGGCCAGCAGGAGCAGGGAAGTCATTCTGCCCCTGTATGCTGCACTGGTTAGGCCACACCTTCAGTACTGTGTCCAATTCTGGGCCCCTCAGTTTAGGAAGGATGTTGACATGCTGGAACGTGTCCAGAGAAGGGCAACAAGGTTGGTGAGGGGTTTGGAACACAAGCCCTATCAGGAGAGACTGAGGGAGCTGGGGTTGCTTAGCCTAAAGAAGAGAAGGCTCAGGGATGACCTTATTGCTCTACAACTACCTTAAGGGAGGTGGCAGACAGGCAGAGGTTGGTCTCTTCTCCCAGGCAATCAGCACCAGAACAAGAGGACACAGTCTCAGGCTGCACCAGGGGATGTTTAGGCTGGCGGTTAGGAGGAAGTTTTACACAGAGGGAGTGATTGGCCATTGGAATGGGCTGCCCGGGGAGGTAGTGGAGTTGCCGTCACTGGAGTTGTTCAGGAGGAGGCTTGATAGGGTGCTTGGCTGCATGGTTTAGTTGATTAGGTGGTGTTGGATGATAGGTTGGACGTGATGATCTGAGGTCTCTTCCAACCTGGTCTATTCTATTCTATCCTATTCTATCTATTCTAGTCTAGTCTAGTCTATTCTATTCTATTTATCTATTCTATTCTTTCTATTCTATTCTATTCTATTATTCTATTCTATTCTATTCTATTCTATTCTTTTTAATTGTCTCCACTTTTTCTTTTTTGACTTTCACTCCTTTTCAGCTTCTATTTCTTTTGTAGCCTCTGCTCTTCATTAGATTCTTCCAGTCTTAGATTCCTTTTTTTTCCCCACTACAATTTTATTGGTCTCTCAGTCCTTTTCAGCCTCCCATCCTTTTCCAGACTCCATTTTTCTGGCGTCTACTTGCCCTACAGACTCCCACTCCTTTTCAGCCTCCAATTTTTCTGGCTTCTACTTTGCTTCTGATCTCCTGCCCTTTTGGCCTCCCAGCCTCTAAAGCCTCCATTTTTTCTGCCCTCTACTTTTCATCCAGCCTCCCACCCCTTTTTTGCCTTCTGTGTGTTTTTTGGTGGGGGGTCACCTTCTCCTTTAGCCTCTCATTTAATTTTAACCTCCTGCACTTTTCAGCCTTTTCACTTTTTCCCCTCCCATCCTTTCTTTGCTTTCTTCCCTTTCACAGCCTCTCTTTCTTCTGCCCCCCTACCTTTTTTTTGGCCTTGTACTCCTTTTCAGCCTCTACTTCATCTTCAATCTTTTTGCTGCCACTTCCTTTTCTGCTTCCTTCTCATTTTTTGCCTCCATTTCTTTTTTAGCCTTCCCTGTTTTTTCCATCTCAAATCTTTTTTGGCCTTTACCCTCTCCTGCTCCTTTTCACTCTCTCACTCTTCTCTGGCTTCCAGTCTTTGTCAGACTCTTTCATCCTACTTACAATTTTCTCAACCTCAAACCTTTTTATCCACCACTTTTTTTTCTGGCCAGCACTTTTCTCAGCCTCTCACATTTGCTTGTCCTCCTACTTTTTAAGCCTCCATTTTCTTTTGTTTTTTTACTTTCAACTTCTCTCTGTCTCCCACTATTTTCACTACTTTGAAGAGGTGGGGTTTTTTCTGACTCTGCTGATGAATAGTCAGCCATTTGGGACTAGTGGCCACTCACTGGGGAACCAGCACAGGCACATGGGATGCAGACAGGGGAATAGGAAGAATGTACAGGGTTGTCCTGCTTTAAGCAGCCTAAGAGGAGCTCTCCACATCTGCCCATGGCTCCCTTTAAGCTCAACCTGGACCTCTCATGCTCTTCCTCACCTTGGTGTGGATATCCCTGGCCCTTCCTCCGGCAGGGACCTCAGCCATGCAGAAAAATTCTCTCTGGAGTGGGACCATAGATGATTACTGTGGTTTGTTTCCAGCCCTGGATGGCTCTTGGGCATTTCGGAGTTGTGGTGCAGCTATAACTCCATCCCCATCCCTGTGCCCCTCCACTCCTATTTGGATGGACCCCGGACCTGGCTTGATGCTTGCCTGAACTGAGACTGCTGATGGGATGAGCTGTGCTCCCCATGGGGGTTACACCCAGTGGGTTAGAGTCTGTGCTGGGGTCCTTCCTGTCTCCAGGCTTGCCTTTGCCTGGGTAATAGACATCCCCATGTGTCCTGGCAGGGATCTGGGGAAGTGGGCTCAGATCCCACAGCCTTTGTCTGTGCTATAGATCCTTTAGGTGACATTCACCCTGTCCCTGCATATGAGGGAGGTTTTGTCACCACTGTCAACAATGAATAGAGGGACATCCAACTCTGAGCCCCAGGGATGGGTCTTTGCAACACTGCCCACCAGATGGAATGGGTACTTTGTTCCGGTTTGGGGTCCTCCAGTCTCTGGTGCCCACAAGCTGCTCCTGCTCTCCCACAACACTGTGCCCCTTCCTGCTGCCCTGATGTGATGGCTGTGGCTTTCAGCAGTGGTTAGAATAGAATAGAATCGAATAGAATAGAATAGGATAGAATAGGATAGAATAGGATAGAATAGAATAGACCAGGTTGGAAGAGACCTTCAAGATCATCATGTCCAGCCTATCAACTAATCCAACCCACCTAATCAACTAAACCAATCAACCAAGCACCCTATCAAGTCTCCTCCTGAACACCTCCAGTGATGGTGACTCCACCACCTCCCCGGGCAGCCCATTCCAATGGCAAATCACTCTCTCCGTGTAGAACTTCTTCCTAACCTCCAGCCTAAACCTCTCCTGGCACAGCCTGAGACTGTGTCCTCTTGTTCTGGTGCTGATTGCCTGGGAGAAGAGACCAACCTCTGCCTGTCTACAACCTCCCTTAAGGTAGTTGTAGATTGCTGGGAACACCTGCTCTGGACTTCTGCTGGGGGCTTCAGTTGGCTGAGTGGGAAGGATGATCTATGATTGATCAACAAGAGGAAATGGTCTTAAGTTGTGCCAGGAGAGCTTTAGGTTGGATATTAGGAAAATTCCTTCACCAAAAGGGTTGTAAATCACTGAAACAGGCTGTCCTGGGAAGTGGTGGAGTCACCAACATTGGAGGGATTTGAAAGGCATATAGAAGTCATGCTGAGAGACAAGAGTTAGTGGTGACCTGACAGCACTGGGTTAATAGTTGAACTCAACGACCTCAGAGGTCTTTTCCAACTAAAACAATTCTATGATTCTATGATACTAAGTCTTCACTTTGACTATTTGCATTATATTCCCTTATACACAGTAATGGACATTTTCTTGTCCAAGCTTCATTTTCTAAAATGTCCTTTAAAAATCTTTCAGAATCCCTGACCATGATAGCCCTACTTTGGTCTTCTACTAGTTTGATGCCTTTTGAGTTGTATTTTTATTTTTGTTCATATCCTTCTACAACTGTTCTCTAAAAAGAAGGAAACAGTGCCTTCCTGGGAACAAATGGAGCCCTTACAATTAGCTGTTTTGGCTGTTCACTGTTTAGCTGTGTATCGAGACAGGCACTTGTGGAATATTCCTGCTGATTGGAACAGTAATAACACTCCTCTTAATAACACTCTTCTTCTAACAATAAGCATATCTACAGTCGATTTCCTGTATCTCCTTGGGCCTTTTTACAAATATTCATACAAATAAATTAATCTTTTCAAGGAAACTTCTAAATAAATTCTGAGAGCAAACTCTCTTGTGTAACTTGCTACAACAGTAGATTTGTGCACAGTGAGGATTTGCTGGCAAATGCACAGAGGTTACTGTTTGAATAGGTAATGTCATGGTCCATCTAATCTCTTGGATGACCCAATTGTACTTATCCCCTTGTAGGAAAGCCACAATGAATGTCAGTGTTCATTTTTATAGAATATGAAGTATTCAAGAAGCAGATCAGTATGAGAGCCAGACTGTATTTCTTCCAGTTTCTGTTCAGATTTACATTTGAAAGGAATAATAACCCATCAAGGAAGACAATTTAACTAAGTCAATACTGAAGTTTTGAAAGGCAGCACAAAGACTGTAGCTCCCTGTGGCATTGCAGCTCTGTTGATAAACTAAGTAAAGAAGGCTTAGTTATTTCACATGATCCACATTATTTAAGTGCATCTGAGAGACAAAGGACAGATGTTTTGTAAATACGACTTACCTATCATGGATTGGCAGTAAACCAGACAAACAACTGACATCAAAGTTTCACATGAAATAGTATGAAGGTATATGCTAATGTGGAGATGTCAAGAAGAGTACTGAAGAACTAACATCACATTACACAGAGATCATGTTATCAACAAGACACTACTTCCAAGAAGCTGAAAGCAAAAATTAATAAAGAGCTACATCTAACAGACAGAGCACACCTAGACACAGAAATTAACATATAAATCATAATCTTTGCAAAAGTGTACAAAGATTGTGATGCTGCTAATCTACTTAAAACTTCATTTCTAAAACAGCCATGTGATTGGGAAAACAAAAAGTATTTATATCAGTATTGAAGTGGAATTACAAATTATTATTTGCCTCCTTAATCATGATACATATTTTCCATTTCATTATATGATCCACAGGAAAAGCATACTGAGCTTGAAATACTTGATAGTGTGGTCTTTCCAGCCCCTCTTCTCAAGAACATACCTCTCTATGTGGGTGCATATCTTCTAACAAATTTGTAACAAAATTTGTGGGTTTCTTTCCTGCCTTAAGGAACACAAAGTAAATAGCCAGGGGAATTTTTCTGAGCACCTGTGGGGACTACAGTGTGCTGTTCCACTATGGTCCTTCTGTCCTGCCCTTTCACAGATACTGTTGTACATATACAGTCAGGAAGGACACTGAGATACTTGAATGTGTCCAGAGCAGAGCAACAAGGCTGGTGAGAGGTCTGGAGCACAAGCCCTATGAGGAGAGGCTCCCAGATAACATCTGGGACAAATAAATGAAGGAATGAAAGACAGAGAAAAATCTGAGAACAAAGGCTCAGTTAGGGAAACAGAAATGCTCATGCTAAATATGCTGTTAAAGGTGGAGTGACCTGTGAGGGAAGACGGAACTCTTCATCTTTACAAGTAAATGAACCTGTGTGCCTTGGAGCCCCAGAAAGATCAGTGATGAAAGAGCTAAGGTAGCAGTGACACACAATGCATTTTACCTTATGGCACCTACCCTAAACCACAGCCTCTCCTCAACTCTGGGATCACATGCACCCGTTATATTTGGTAAAGTGAACAGCATCAGCAAAGTCAGGTAGGGGAAATTCATTCACAGAAGTGCTGAATTCTGAAACATAAGCAGCACAGGATAGAAGATGGATCAGGGACTAGAAATGTGAGCCTTCTCTTCAAAGCAGGAGACTTGCCAGAGTGGGACACTTGCTGGTGTGCTAGGCTTAAGTATTTCTGGGCACACTGAATGGTGATCTAAAGGTTAATTCAGCGTTCATGAGATGGACCAAGACTGTCTTAGAAGACTGAAGTGGCTGGTAGGTGGGCTCACACAAGGATGTTCTCCACAGTCTGGGTCCGCCAAGGATATGAATAAAAATTGTGTCAGAGGGAACTTAGAATATCCAGTCATTTTTCCAAGTAGCATGTCAGATGTGTTTCATTAAGTGTCTGACAGTAGAAGCTATAGTGCAAGCTTTTTTATCCTACTGTGCTGCTCAGAAAACAGGCAAAAAACAACCCCAAACAATATCCAAGAGGAACATGTTCAGATACAGTTAAAGCAGCACTGCAGAGATTTCAGAATACACCCAGGGAAATCACTGAAAAAATATTAAAAAGAATATATATAACAGGGTACAACAATAAGGTTCATCTGCTCAATTTCAAGACAGTCTACAACCCAGTTTTTTAAATTGCAGATTCAAATTTTCCTGGCCATGATGGCAAGAAAGTGATTCTTGATTTTGGTTAATATTTGTATGTGGTTTAAAGTTGTAATGGTTTGATGCAAGGGCTAAACTCCCTGTTCTCTCAATACAAAAGTGAGGGGAAGACTAACACACACAATTCAGGGCTGAGATAAAGAGTTTAATGTAACATAAGATATCATAAGCACAATGAGTAATTACCTTAGCTAATAATCTAATGCATTTAATAATACAATGCATGATTGCCTTAGCCCAGCCTATTTGCAGAAGAAGCACAATGAAATACACAGGAGGAAAAAAATCAGCAAAAACCAGAAAACCAAAACCAGCAGCCACCTGACTCCCACCCATTCTACTGCCGTGCCTACAGAAAAGAGCCAACACCCGAGAACCTGGAACCCAGAAGCAGTAACCGGAACAGGAAGCCTCCCATGCTGCAATCTGAACTTCAAGCCCCATAATACTTTGCTCCAGTTAACACTTTCGGTTTTTTGAAGCTGGCATGACTGCAGCATGGTATGAATAACAGCAGCATTTTCAAATCAATCCATAACAAAAGTATAGCAAGCAATGATTTCAGGGAAATATTAAAGTCAAGACAGAAGCAAGACCTGTGTTTATACCCTTGATATATCATCCAATATCCTCTAAAAACAGTAACAAAAAACCCTGCTCAGATCCTGATGCCTGCATACATAAGGTAAAGATTAGGAAGCAAGTAAGAATGGATTTTAAATATAGCTGCCACAACAAATTATAATTATAATGTCTTAACATTAATCTCTCTGGCACAGCAAAGACTAAAGAATCACTCATTTGCTCTCTGAAACAGTCATTTTATTTGCCAAATATTCATCACTGATGTCATCTGAAGTTTGTTTAAAATGTGTTGCCAATCATCTTTTTTTGCTGCATAAGTTTTTGTCAAATCTTAAATGGATATCCCCCTGTTCCTGGTCAATCAACAAAATCCGTTTTCTAACAATCAGTTTGGCAAACCATCCCAGCGCCATGAAGCCTTTAGACTAGAAGCCACCTCTATAAAGACAGTTTCACAAAACAAAATAAAAACATTCAACCAGTCTTTGGCACACTTATATTTTTTGAGGGGGGAAAAAACCAACAAAGTTGCTACATTGCTATGCCACCTTTACAACTTCATTAACATTCATGAAAATAAATAAATAAGCAAAGCTTGGAATCTTGGAGCCTGTTTGTACATGTCTGACCTCTAATTACAAATGGAAGTAGTTTTATGCCTTAAAAGAATTTTTTTAAAAGGGCAGTGGGTGACACCATAAATACACAGAAGAGGGAAAAAAGTAAATATGAAAGTGAAATGATGAAAATTGAGAGATAGCTTTTGAAAGAAAACTTAAGAGTAAGAAAGAAGCCTTACCATGACAGGCCTGTATTTTGATGTCAGACATAAGCCTGTACAGAGAGCATAAGAACCAGCTTTTATGTCCTGCTTAATTTCCAAATAGATCAAAAGGGATTTTTCTGTAACAGACATTTGCCTATGGAGAATTGTAGCTGATGGTCATGCAGCAGCTCCTGCTACAAAAAGGATAAAAACAAACTGGGAAGGGATTTGGACACAATGCCAATTCAATGAAACCGGAAAATTCTGTGGAAATTTCCATATTTAAGTGAAGCACTTTTTGGAAAAGTTTCCAGGTCCCAAAATAAAATTTCTGGTCAAAACACAACAAAACACCAGAACAGACAAAAGCATGATGATCAATAAACAGCTTGGCTGCAAGAGAAGCAGGTCCTATCAAAAAGCCTGCCAGGTTTCCTGCCAGCTTGGCTGGTGACCTGAAAGGGAACAAAGCTTGCAGTGTCTCCAGGCAGTCCTGCCATCTGGACAGCCTCCACATCACGAATCCTGAGGTCTCTAGGGACTGCAGCTCCAGGAAAGGCCTGCCACGGAAACGTCATTCTGGTCACTGTCTCAAGAAGTTCCCTGAGCTGGAGGTCCCAGTTCTCAAGACTGGCTGACTCCTGCTAAAGATGACAGTGAGCAAGTGGCCTGGGAGAATCAGGAGACAAGGGCTGAGACAATAACATTAGTCTTGGGTTTTCATCTTCCCATAGAACTTGAACAAACTATCTTATTCCTAAATAATTTTCTCTCTTCTGTGGAGTTGTTGTTTCTGAAAGGTGTAAGGTTTTTAGAAAAATTTCCTGTAAAATAGAAATTGCAGCGGATTCATCTAATTAAACCTAATACAAGCTTAATATTATATTAAGATATCTGTATTGTATCCTTTCCAGTATCACCATGAAAAAGATGCTGTTGCATGAACAGCACTTCTGCTCCTCATGCAATGCAATAACAGGAAATTACAGGAAGACCAATATACAAATACAATTTAGAAAACTGCCAGTCAAGTACTTATTTCTCATTAGACTCCACTGCAGCCTACTGTTATCACCATTCTTCCCACTTAGGATACAAGCACTGAAAGTTAAAGGCTCCTTTCCTGGTAGTGTCTTCAGGATGCCTACTGAATGGACAGGTTTCCACACTACTATGGCTTTGGTTTCTCCTTTTTAAAAAACTAGTGATTTCTGGTCCTAAAGCATTCCAGGCCCAGCTTTTTACCTTTCATATTTATTATGGAAATTTAAAGTTGCAGTACAACTTTGCGCTCTTACAAATTCTCCCCAACCTCTCCTACTCTTCCTCACTTCCTGAACAGGATAATAGAGGTGTGAAAGCCTACAGCATTCTATTGCTGTCCAGGTTTTGGTTGGATTAGAATTCATTTTCTTCCTGGTAGATGGTACAGTGGTGTGTTTCTGATTTAGTGTGGGAATAATGTTGATAACACATGGATGTTTTAGTTGTTTTTAAGTAGTACTTATCCTAGTCAAGGACTTTTCAGTTTCCCATGCTCTGCCAGCAAGTAGGTGCACAAGAAGATGGAAGGGAACAGGGCCAGGGCAGCTGACCCAAACAAGCCAAATGGATAATCCATAGCATAGGACACCATGCTCAGTATATAAACTGGAGGAAGTTGGCCAGGAGGGTACGATCACTCCTCAAGGAACAGCTGGCTATTGGACAGTGGGTGATGAGTAATTTGTTTTTGCATATATTGTCATTTGGAGGGTTTTATTTCTCCTTTTGTAATTGTCATAGGTATTTATTTGTTCTGATTTAAACTACTAAACTGTGCTTACCTCAACCCATAAATTTTACTTTTTTCCCCTATTTTCTTCCCCATCCCACTGCCACTAGGAAGGAGGAGTGAGCAGCTGCACTTAGTTGCTGGCTAGGATTAAACTGCAACACTCATGCACTCTTCAAATTGGAAGATAACATGCTTATTTTCTGATTTATATCACTTTCAAACTCAAGTGAAATAACATATTCAAATGAAAATCACTACAAAATCTGAGATAGGGTTTAACTGAAACTTGGGAGTGTGCACACATCCCTTTTCCAAGTTGCCTGAGGCCTTTTTTCCCCAACTATATCCCATCAGATGCTTAAGCTTGCAGTCTGTTTGCACATGCATTAAAGTTTTATTTTTTTGTCTGGGAATGACTTCCCCACAGCAATGAGCTTCCAAAAGTATATTCTAGGCTATGAAAAAGATCCTACTGCCTTTGGTGAGAGAATATTCATAAAAGACAAACACCAAGTGGCAGAAGGATGAGAGAAATATACTTCAGTTCTACAGAAGTTTTTTATCAAACATTGTTAAATGTATTAACTTTCAATGGGACCTCAAGAAGTGATCAAAGCCTCAGTCATTGTCCTGAGGGGCTGTGAGTTTAAGTATCCAAAGACAGTCAGTGGGGTATATATTATAATGAAGTCTAAAAAGGTCAAACCAACAGTGAAACTAAACTGAACATAATAAGCTTAAACCACAGCAGACCAGCTGCTTACAATTGCTACATGTCCAAATCCAATCAGTGTTGGGCCTCTGCCTGTTTCTAAAATTTAATCTGCGTTTTCGACATTCTTCAGCTAGCAGACAACGCAGAACCAAGTGTTAACTACCGCACAGCCATGAGGGTTTAGTGCCTGGGATCCTCTGAGCTGACTTGGTCATTCCCCTCTGTTAGCTCACTTTTGTTGCCAAGACCTGCTGCCAGCCTGTCAGAAGTTGGCTGTTTCATTCCTGCCACAGAGCCAGTTTCCAAACAGCTGTCACAGCAAACAGCATTCAAAACTCTGCTGCCAACAAGTTAACTATTCAAGTATTTTTAAAAAGTGGGAGGGGGGATTTAAAGCTATGCATAATGTAGACACACACATGTGTGTTTGCAGTGGAATTATCATGCTTCTCAGTTGCTTCAAGGAAGTTAGGTCACCAGCTATAACAAGTCATGTCATTTGCTTTGCTGATTGTAGTTCTTATACAGTGATAGATTTTCTTTATCAGATGGCTTGCTAGCTATTTTCCATCTTGTATTTTGGTAAATCACGATACAATTCTCAATCCACATTAATTCTACACCACAGTTAATGACAAATGAGTTAATCATGATGCAGTTTTTTACAGAGGGTCCTTTGGGTTACCTATTTAAGCTGCTGTTAGTATTACACAGTCATTATGCACAAATTAAAGGATCGTTATGGCAAATATAGAATATTTGGCTTCACAGCAGGTAAGTTCTGTTCAACACATCTAGGATGCTGAGAAACACTCTCATTTGGTCTCCCTCTTCAAAATATAACCAGCAGGAGAAATCCCAATAGGATTACTTTATGAAAATATTCTTAGTATGACCTCCTCCATATTTACTTCTACTCCATGTTTCCCAGCAGTGCCCAGTAATAATACGATCACTTAGTACATAGTGAGCATACTGCTTGTACTGAGCCACTCTTACAAATCCCTAATTCCCCTGTTGCAAAACACAGTATAGCCTATACATTAACAACCCTAAAAGAAAAGACTACGTGTTGTTTCTCTTCACTATCACCACCACCATTCCTGTCTGGCACACAGGATAAATGGATGTTGCAGGAAACAGCAAGTCTATTCATTCTTCTGACTAGTGTCCTCTGCAACATGCTGTAAAATAGAGGTGCACTGAAAATAGTCCCTGAGACATGCTAAATCATATCCTTAAGCCCACTTCTTAGGAGGCAGGTGACATACACAGGTGCTACCCTCAAGGTCACCTGGGGAACACTCTTCATAGCAGCACAGAAATAAACACTAAAATCCATGAATAGATTTAACCAGGTTGGAAAAGACCTTTGACATCATCAAGTCCAACCTATCACCCAGCACCATCTAATCAACTAAACTATGCAACCAAGCACCCTATCAAGGCACATTATCTCCCACACCAGGAAAGTAAACCATGAATGCTGATTACCAGTCCTAAGGGTCTAAAAGGTTATTCTGGAAACAAAACAGAAAAAAAGCCATGGTGCTTCAAAGTCCAGGAATATCTTTTAACCCTAATAAATTCTCCTGTATCACACACAGCAGATAACAACAGCGAAAGGGCAATGAGTGGAAGAGGTGAAAAAAAAACCACAACAACCCAATGCTTTGTTTGTCTCTCACTTTTGGATACTCCCCAAACAAATAAAATTAGCTCTGGAAAAGACCACATATGCTATGGAAGGCCAAGCTTATAACTCAAGTGTTGCAAAAGTACTTGGCAGGAAGGAAACACATCAGCTAAGCAACCAAAGTGAGTGATTTCTTCTTAAATGCAATTTAGGAGCAAGGTACAACTAATCAGAATGGAGCTGTTTAAGAATAGTTCCCCTTCTCTAACAAATGCTCAAGTATTTAAAAATACATTATGGGGTTTTGAGGGTTTCCTATTTTGTTGGGTTTTTTTAAGACAATGCTGAAGCACTGGTATGAGTTTATTACAAACTCTCAGCGCTCTGAAAGAAACATTGGACTAGAAGTGACCTGCTTACTGGGTTCTGGGCGAGTAGAATGGTTCCCATTGGGAACCATTTTCCTGGCTTGGATCAAAAGCGTCTAGTGCCTTAATTTTTTATTATTTTTTAAAAAAAAAACAACATATCAAACCAAACAACAACAACAAAATGATGGGCCAAAGACAGAGAGTACTCAAAAGAACAGGGAATTAAAATAAAAAAAAGCAAAACAAAGAAACCCAGCATGACACACAGAATGTTCCAGTGATAGTTTCACAGCATTCTACAACCACACTGTGGCACATTTCTAACACTTTTCATTTAACAAAAAGATACACTTTACTGCACAATTGTGACAGAAGAAGAGAAAGCAGTTTTGGCATCAAAAACACTGCTGTGAGTTCTAAATCAAGCTGCAGTACAAAGAACACTGCTGTGAGTTCTAAATCAAGCTGTAATACAAAGAACACTGCTAACACAAATATACCTGCATTACAAGTCTATGAAAAATAAATAAATTTTAAAATCACATTGAAACAGGAGATTAACTCTTTAAGGCAACTGAAATACATACAAACTCCCATTTTCTTTGAGAAGTGCAAACACAGAAAGATAAAACAATAGGAACAGGTATGAGAGTTATGATTTAGGAAAAAAAAAAAGCCACCAGAAATCCTTTCCCTCATTAGACAGTTTTGCAGAAAGTGTCTTATTCAAAGCTGTTCTGATTATATAGCCATAAAAAAACCCCACAACCAAACAAAAACCAAAACCCATCACCATACTGTATCACTCCCTTGCCTCCCACCGGGGCAGAAAAACAAGACTCAGACAAAAGGATTGCAGTGAGTGTTTTACAGAGAACCACAATCGCAGTGACAAAAGAAGATCCCAAACCATGCCCAGAAGCCTCCCAGCATTTTCCTTCTCCCTACCTGAGGGTACACCCAAAATCCCCAGGGCTCTTTCTTCCCCCCCTCCACTGTTAGGCTAATCTCAGCTGGCCAGACCTGAGATTGCCTTTCCCCCTTCTCCTCTTGGCATTAGGCCTAGCCAGGCCTAAGAGGCCTTGAGATAACTCCCCTTCCATTACCAGATAGGGAGCATCTCCCACGGTAGCAGCAAAGGAAGAAAAAGGAAGTGTGAGACCTTGCAGATGGATTTATAGGGATCAGGACACTATGGGAATGAAATACAGAGCTTCCTGTGTCCACCCACTGGGATGGACACTCGGGGCATCAGAAGTGCACCCCGTATAGCAGCAGCAGGAGCCACCCAGCACAAACTGCTACATTCTGTAATTCTGTCTTTCTGTCATTCTTTTATGAGCTTAAAAATCGAGTTACATACAAAAATAATCCTCCAGATGTAACTTTATTAAATAAAAATGACTGCGTGAACATCATAACCCAAAGCAACAAACCAAGTTTTTAGTTTACTATCTAAAAGCAAGGAAAAAGGAGGGATATGTTTGCCAAAGACAACATAAAGGGCGATTTTCTTTGGATTTTTTTCTAGATTACTCACATAGAAAGAAAGACAAAACCTTAAAATGTGCCAAACTGCATCAATGCAAGATAATTTTGCATTCTCTAGCAATTTTAAAACAAAATTCCAGCATAAAGCTGTCAAAATAATAGCTCCAAAGGGCCCGTTTGTGTTTACCTAGCAGCTAACAAATTGCCATGGAAAATGGCAAAAAGTTAAGCTTATGGGAAGCATCTTTAAACTTGTTTTTCTCCTTTCAAAAATATGAGCTCAAGCACTACACTTAAGACTGAATCACTCCCTCTTGGCTCCAAAGAAAGACTGAAAGAATCCTAGCCTAGAATTTTTTTGAGAAAAATTCATGAAAGTGATATTTACCTGTCATATGACACAGGGAAAGCAAAAAGGTAAAGGTACTGCTCAGCTAAAAATAAATCAAATATGGGAAAACATATGGACAGCTTTAGCCTGCATTTCACAGTACCTACTATAGGTGCTTAAAATACAACTACATACTGCAGGAAAGAGTATTTACCATATTTCTTTCATATGGCAATAATTACTCTGAAACAGCAAGCTCAGAGAACCTAACTTCATGCAGTCCTTGGATTATAGTTGACTTGCACTCAGAGGTTGCTGTACAATACAACACACACTAACCTGCTCTAATAAAAGCTTCTTTAAATGTACAGCTCTTCAAAGGCCTTTTTTGAGCTCTGAGCAAACAGAAGAGAATAAGAACACTTGAAACAAATTAATAACAAAACAAACTGTTTACCTTCTATCCAAATATTATAAAGCAGTTTCGTCTTAGGTGGATTGACCCTGCATTGTCCTGCACCACATCCTGGTCTCCAAGCTGGTGAAACACGGGTTTGATGGATGGACCACTAGATGGATAAAGGACTGGCTTGATGGCCGCACCCAAAGAGTGGCTGTCAACGGGTCCATGTCCCAGTGGAGGCCAGTGACAAGTGGAGTCCCTCAGGGATCAGTCCTGGGACCTGTCTTGTTCAACAGCTTTGTGGGTGACATGGACAGTGGCATTGAGTGCACCCTCAGCAAGTTTGCTGATGACACCAAGCTGGGTGGTGCAGCAGAGACGCTGGAGGGAAGGGATGCCATCCAGAGTGACCTTGACAGGCTGGAGAGGTGGGCACAAGCCAACCTCATGAGCTTCAACAAGACCAAGTGCAGGGTCCTGCATCTGGGTCGAGGCAATCCCAGGCACAAATACAGGCTGGGCAGTGACTGGCTGGAAAGCAACCCTGAGGAGAGAGACTTGGGGATCCTGGTGGACGAGAAGCTCAACATGAGCTCTCAATGTGCACTTGCAGCCTGGAAGGCCAATCAGATCCTGGGCTGCATCAAGAGAAGTGTGGCCAGCAGGTCAAGGGAGGTGATTCTCGCCCTCTACTCAGCTCTGGTGGACCCCCACAAGGCCATGGGACCGGATGGGATCCATCCTAGGGTCCTGAGAGAGCTGGCAGATGAGCTGGCCAAGCCACTCTCCATCATTTTTCAACAGTCCTGGCTCATTGGAGAGGTCCCAGAAGACTGGAAGCTGGCCAACGTGGTGCCCATCCACAAGAAGGGCCGGTTGGATAAGGCAGGGAATTATAGGCCTGTCAGCCTGACCTCAGTGCCAGGCAAGATTATGGAACAGGTCATCCAAACCTACCCCAGCGCGTGGCTGAGAGAGCAGGCAGCGGTGAGGAACTCGGCTCTGAGAGCTTGCTTTTGGCTTTGCTTTCCTTGCTTTTCAGGAGGTAAGGGGCTGGTGGCTCGGGACCTCCTGGAGAGGGGAGGAGGGGCAGCAGGCTCGGGTTGCCTACGTGCCTGAGGGCAGTGACGTAGCAGGGGGAGGGGTTGCCGTGGAAACCGCTCGCAAACCAAACCGACCCCAGCGCGTGGCTGAGAGAGCAGGCAGTGCGAGGAACTCGGCTCTGAGAGCGGGCAGCGGCGAGGAGCTCGGCTCTGAGAGCAGGCAGTGCGAGGAACTCGGCTCAGCCTCCGCTCTGACGGGAGGGGAAAAAAAAAAAAAGCCGGGTGGAGAGGGTGATTAAGAGGGTGGTTACAGCAACATTACAGCAACATGGTTACTACTAGAAGTAAGGCTAGTAGAAGAACAGTGGGCACCCAAACAGAGGCCACTCACAAGCATGCAGGTGTTCAGGTGGGTGGCTGCAGTGAGTGCTGGGACCTGGCACTCGATATGGAGGATGGAAGGAACAACTCCTGTGTCAGATGTGAGCAGATCAGGGATCTGATGAGCATGGTGGCTGAACTAAAAGAAGAGGTAGAAAGGCTAAGAGCTGTAAGAGACAGCAAAAGGAACATTGACTATTTCCAAAATCTAACCTCTACTAAACCAGAACAGGGGTGACTCTTAGTGGAACAGGGAGTTTGATACCTTCCCATCAGCAAGCCTCAGCCTCCCTGCAGTAACCCACAAGGGCAGGGCCAATGGGAGCAGGTCTCTGCCCAACGGAAGAAATGCAGACGGAGCAAGCCTGCTACTTTGAGCAACACACTGCCTACAGTGCAGGTACAGAATAGGTATGAGGCTCTGCAGGAGGAACAGGTCATAGGTGAGGACGAGGACTCAAGGAAGACAGAAGCTGCACCAATGACAGGTTGCCTCAGGCCAGCTATCAAAACTAGACCGGAAAAGAAACCTCGCAGGGTCATCATTATAGGAGACTCCCTACTGAAGGGAGCAGAGGGCCCAATATGCAGACCAGACCCATTTCATAGGGAGATCTGCTGCCTCCCTGGTGCCCAAGTAAAGGGCATTATAGGCAAAATTCCCAAACTTGTGGGTCCTTCAGACTACTACCCACTGCTGGTCTTTCAGGTGGGTAGTGATGATGCAACAATGAGAGGCTCACAATCAATTAAAAGAGATTTCAGAACCTTGGGGCACCTGCTAAAGGGATCAGGAGCACAGGTAGTGTTCTCTGCTATCCCTCTAATGCCAGTAATGGATGAGGGAACACTGAGGAAGAGCCAACAGGTCAATTCATGGCTCCGGGGCTGGTGCCATCAACAGGGACTTGGGTTCTACAATCATGGCTTGGTTTACAAGGCACCAGAGCTGCAAACAACTAATGGGACACACTTGTCCCAGAGGGGGAAAAGGATCCTGGGGCAGGAATTGGCAGGGCTCATTGACAGGGCTTTAAACTAGATTTGAAAGGGGAAGGGGTTAATAGTCTCCTGCTGGCCTGTGACAATCAGAGGGGCAGCTCACCAGAGGCAGTGGGATGGAGAGCTGCTAAGGGCTCTCAACTTCCCGCCCTGAGGCAAGACACAAATGACACACCAGGACACTCTGTGGAAACCAAGGGGAGCTGGCACCAGAGGACAACAGGGCCAACCCAGCTGAAGTGCTTCTATGCAAATGCATGCAGCTTGGGCAACAAACAGGATGAATTAATGGCCACCGTGCTGCTGGGAGGCCATGCCATAGTGGGCATTACTGAAACTTGGTGGGATGATTCCCATGACTGGAATGTAGGGATAGACAGGTATAAGCTTTTTAGGAAGGATAGGCAGGGAAGGAGAGGAGGAGGTGTTGCCCTCTATGTCAAGAACCAGCTGGAATCAGCAGAACTCCACCTGGGGAGGGATGATGAGATGGTTGAGAGTGTATGGGTTAAAACTAAAGGCAAGACAGGGGAAGGAGATATTACTGTGGGGGTCTCCTACAGGCCACCTGACCAGCAGAACCAAGCAGATGAGGCCCTCCACAGGCAAATAGAAGTGGCTTCCAGGTCACAAGCCCTGGTCCTCATGGGTGATTTCAACCACCCTGACATCTGCTGGAGGGACAACACAGCAAGGCACCAGCAATCCAGGATGTTCCTGGACTGCATAGAAGACAACTTCCTCCTCCAAATGGTAGAGGAACCAACAAGAAAAGGTGCTATGCTGGACCTTGTTCTCACCAACAGGGAAGGGCTGGTAACCAATGTGAGGCTCAGAGACAGCCTTGGCTGCACTGACCATGAAGCAGTTGAATTTAATATCCTCAGGGCTATCAGGAGAACCTTATGACCCTAGACTTTAGGCGCGCAGACTTCGATCGCTTCAGGAATCTGCTAGCCACAGTGTTGTGGGATGAAGCCCTGGAGGGAAGAGGGACCCAGGACAGCTGGTCAGTATTCAAGGACCACCTCCTGAGTGTCCAGGAGCTATGTATACCAACAAAGAGAAAAGAAGGGAAGAACACTAGGAGGCCTGCCTGGATGAACAAGGAGCTCCTGGACACACTATTAATTAAAAAGAAACTCTACAGGAAGTGGAGGGAAGGACAGATAGAACAGGGGGGATATAAGGAAGCTGCCCGAGCAGCAAGAGGCCTGGTTAGGAAAGCCAAAGCAGAGTTCGAATTGAATCTAGCCAGGGAGGTTAAAGGGAGCACTAAGAACTACTACAGGTATATTAATGGCATGAAGAAGAGTAGGGAAGGTGTGGTGCTCCTCAGAAAGGAAACTGGTGAATTGGTCACAAGTGATGTGGAAAAGGCTGAGGTACTCAATAATGTCTTTACCTCAGTCTTCACTGCAAGGGCCTCCAGCCACACTCCTGATGTCATGGAAGACGATGCCAGGGATGGGGAGGAAGAACTGCCCATCATAAGTGAAGCTCAGGTTCGTGATCACCTGAAGAACCTGAAAGTGTTCAAGTCCATGGGATCCGACGGGATACACCCATGGTGCTGAGAGAACTGGCAGATGAGGTTGCTAAACTCCTCTCTATTATATTCCAAAAGTCATGGCAGACTGGGGAAGTCCCCACAGACTGGAAAAGGGCAAACATTGCTCCCATTTTCAAAAAGGGTAAGAAGGAGGAACCAGGGAACTACAGGCCAGTCAGTCTCACCTCTGTGCCCGGAAAGATCATGGAGCAGATCCTCCTGGAGGCACTACTGACTCAGAAGAGTAGTGAAGAGGTGATTGGAAGCAGTCAGCATGGCTTTGACAAGGGCAAATCCTGCCTGACAAACCTGGTGGCCTTCTATGAACAGGTCACAACATTAATAGATGAGGGGCGAGCAACTGATGTCGTTTACCTGGACCTGAGCAAAGCCTGTGACACTGTCCCGCACCACATCTTGGTCTCCAAGCTGGTGACACATGGGTTTGATGGATGGACCACTAGATGGATAAAGAACTGGCTTGATGGCCGCACCCAAAGAGTGGCTGTCAACGGGTCTATGTCCCAGTGGAGGCCAGTGACAAGCGGAGTCCCTCAGGGATCAGTCCTGGGACCTGTCTTGTTCTTGTGGGTGCCATGGACAGTGGCATTGAGTGCACCCTCAGCAAGTTTGCTGATGACACCAAGCTGTGTGGTGCAGCAGACACGCTGGAGGGAAGGGATGCCATCCAGAGGGACCTTGACAGGCTGGAGAGGTGGGCACAGCCAACCTCATGAGCTTCAACAAGACCAAGTGCAGGATCCTGCATCTGGGTCG
The DNA here is from genome assembly GCA_015227895.2 of Colaptes auratus. Lineage (NCBI taxonomy): Eukaryota > Metazoa > Chordata > Aves > Piciformes > Picidae > Colaptes > Colaptes auratus. The sequence continues at coordinate 64,338,014 of CM037631.1, forward strand.
AGGCAATCCCAGGCACAAATACAGGCTGGGCAGTGACTGGCTGGGGAGCAGCCCAGAGGAGAGAGACTTGGGGGTGCTGGTGGATGAGAAGCTCAACATGAGCTCTCAATGTGCACTTGCAGCCCGGAAAGCCAATCAGATCCTGGGCTGCATCAGGAGAAGTGTGGCCAGCAGGTCAAGGGAGGTGATTCTCCCCCTCTACTCAGCTCTGCTGAGACCCCACCTGGAGTACTGTGTCCAGTTCTGGAGCCCCTATTACAAGAGGGATCTGGAGGTGCTGGAGCGTGTCCAGAGAAGGGCCACGAGGATGATCAGAGGGCTGGAGCACCTCTCCTATGAGGACAGACTGAAGGAGTTGGGGCTGTTCAGCCTGGAGAGGAGAAGGCTCCGAGGTGACCTCATTGTGGCCTTCCAGGATCTGAAGGGGGCCTACAAGAAGGCTGGGGAGGGACTTCTCAGGCTATCAGGGAGTGATAGGACTAGGGGGAATGGAATGAAGCTGGAGGTGGGGAGATTCAGGCTGGACATGTGAGGAGGAAGTTCTTCACCGTGAGGGTGGTGAGGCCCTGGAATGTGTTGTTGAGGGAGGTGGTTGAGGCCCCATCCCTGGAGGTGTTTAAGACCAGGCTGGATGAGGCTCTGGCCAGCCTGATCTAGGGTAGAGTGTCCCTGCCCATGGCAGGGGGTTTGGAACTAGATGATCCTTGTGGTCCCTTCCAACCCTAACTGAAACTATGAAACTATGAAATCTTGAGTGCAATCACACAGCATTTACAGGATGGCCAAGGGATCAGGCCCAGCCAGCATGGCTTTAGGAAGGGCAGGTCCTGCCTGACCAACCTGATCTCCTTCTATGATCAGGTGACCTGCCTGGTGGATGTGGGGAGGCCTGTGGATGTGGTCTACCTGGACCTCAGCAAGGCCTTTGACACTGTCCCCCACAGCAAACTCCTGGCCAAGCTATCAGCCCATGGCTTGGACGGGAGCACACTGCGTTGGGTTAGGAACTGGCTGGAGGGCCAAGCCCAGAGAGTGGTGGTGAATGGTGCCACATCCGGCTGGCGGCCTGTCACTAGTGGTGTGCCCCAAGGATCAGTGCTGGGCCCCATGCTCTTCAACATCTTTATTGATGATCTGGATGAGGGCATTGAGTCCATCATCAGTAAATTTGCGGACGACACCAAGCTGGGGGCAGTAGTTGATCTGCTGGAGGGTAGAGAGGCTTTGCAGAGGGACCTCAACAGGCTGGACAGATGGGCAGAATCCAACGGCATGAGATTGAACACATCCAAGTGCCGGGTTCTGCACATTGGCCACAACAACCCCATGCAGTGCTACAGGCCGGGGTCAGAGTGGCTGGAGAGCGACCAGGCAGAGAGAGACATGGGGGTACGGGTTGATGGTAGGCTGAACATGAGCCTGCAGTGTGCCCAGGCAGCCAAGAGGGCCAATGGCATCCTGGCCTGTATCAGGAACAGTCTGTCCAGCAGGAGCAGGGAGGTCATTCTGCCCCTGTACGCTGCACTGGTTAGGCCACACCTTGAGTCTGTGTCCAGTTCTGGGCCCCTCAGTTTAGGAAGGATGTTGACTTGCTGGAAAGTGTCCAGAGAAGGGCAACGAATTTGGTGAGGGGTTTGGAACACAAGCCCTTTGAGGAGAGACTGAGGGAGCTGGGGTTGCTTAGCCTGGAGAAGAGGAGACTCAGGGGTGACATTATTGCTCTCTACAACTACCTTAAGGGAGGTTGTAGACAGGCAGAGGTTGGTCTCTTCTCCCAGGCAGCTAGCACTAGAACAAGAGGACACAGTCTCAAGCTGCACCAGGGGAGGTTTAGGCTGGATGTTAAGAAGTTCTACACAGAGAGAGTGATTGCCCATTGGAATGGGCTGCCTGGGGAGGTGGTGGAGTCACCATCATTGGAGGTGTTCAGGAGGAGACTTGATAGGGTGCGTGGTTGCACGGTTTAGTTGATTAGGTGGGTTGGATTAGTTGATAGGTTGGACGCGATGATCTCGAAGGTCTCTTCCAACCTGGTTTATTCTATTCTATCTGGCCATCATATTGCATTGTGCTCCTCCTTGGAACAGAGACTCACAAAAAACCTGTCAACCTGATTTATATTTCATGAGTGAACTGTGGACATACAAAGAGAATTCAGGAAGCAAAATCTAAGAAAAGCAAAAAATACTCAGATAAAAGTATAATAATATAACCTATTGCAGCTGCTCAGTTACGAACTTTTTAACAGCTAAGGTGAGGAATCTCTGAGATCTGAAAATCAGTAAAATTGTCTTCTAGGAGAGTTGCAATACAATGTAAAGCAGTTATGGCTGATGATGTCATGAGTGAAATGTAGAGGGAAAAAAGCCTAATTAAAAAATAAATTTAAAAAAAGTAGCTTAGTAGTTACAGAAAACGCCTCTACCAAGACACAGCTCTCCATTACTACATTGTCATACGATTACAGGCCAGTGCAACCTTGAGAGAAGCACATCACACTGGGAAATAAGACAAGTGATAACTGTACCACCTTGTCTAATTTGTTTTAGATAACAGGCTTTACATTACTTTCAAATTACATGTTCAAACTATTTTTTGCCCCACCATTCCATTTTGGCAATCACTTCAGAGTGACTTTACAAATACTCACTTTCATGGTTAGAACTGAAGCCACTCAGAAATTACCTGGCAAAACAAGAGTCACATTGGAAACAGATATCCACTGAATCCAATCTGATTTAATAAACCACTTGGAATTTAGCTTCCAAAAAACTGAAGCGAAATCCTGCCTGACTTCTCAGTAGGTGGCTGGAAGCCTGGAGTACCAACATCCCCAAAGTTCGGGTAGCTATCCATGAGCAGGGACTTTGGACAACCCTGCTACATAACCTGCACCAGTGCCAGAAATCCTGAAGTTTTTATCTTGACTGCGGGTGTCCAGAGGCTTGACAGCTCTGGAAGCCTCACACAGAAGGATGAACTTTTTATGGCCGCACAACCTGAGCCACTTGAAGCTCTATTAAACCAGTCAATGAGCTTCACATGTGCTTGTGCCATTCTCAGTATAGAGTTAAGCATGCAACAAAGCAGGCCTGACAAGGAGGTTAATACTTGAAGGGGAATATCCTGTTATATATCATCTACCCCTACTTTTCACACTCCCTGTCCCCTATCCCAACAACGTGACATTACCTTCCCTCTTGCACCAGCTCAGATGCTTCCTGATGGCTCACTGAAGTTATTGGACAAATCAGTTGCATACCATAGAAAACTTGAGGTTTTTGTCTTGAGGGTGGAGGCCTGGGGCCAGTTAGCGAACTGCCAGTTTGGCAAGTTGAACTGACCTAGTAAGCAGCCTTCTATATTCTATCAAGCAGATGTCAAGTCCAAACAAGAAAAATGTCTGTTTAACAACAGAAAGCCTGTCCACCTTCATGGATGGCAGTCCTCTTTCACTACAGGACCTGCTGGTCCTTTGAAGGACTTTCTTCTCCCTAGCTCCAGGGCACAACTTCATTCAGGCTATTTTAAAGTAGTTGTTAAAAGCTACCATTTGTGTCTCATTTTCCCACAAAACCATTCTCCTAAAGGATTCATATACTTTATGATATACATTCTCATTTCTGAGTGGATAGTTTTTTAAAAATTCAGGTTGTTTTAACAGGCTGACAATACCAGCTTTCAAGGAACCCTATTTGGAAACCTTTAATTTCAAGCATTTATATGATAATAAGTAATTATATCTATTTATTTTCATGCCAGCTCCGTGCTTTGAAGACCTCTTCTGCTTCTTGGTTTTCATTTTCCAATTTACAGGGTAAGGCTACTGGGGTGACATTGTGGTCTGTTTTGTCCATGATGGTAATGGGTAAGCAAACTCCCTGTCTTTAGCTGGATCAAAAAAGATTTTTCTTATTTTCTCCTTATTCTGTTGAAAAAGGCAAGTGAAAGAACAGTTGCCTGGGCATCTAGCAGCTTGCCAAGGTCAATTTACCACATCTTATTTTATTCTTTCACAGAAATCTATTTTTAAGAAGTGGAGGAATTATTAAAGAACCACAGTTCCAAGAAAAGACCAACAGCATCACTGAAATTACTCTTTCCTTCCCCTTAACAGCAAAACTTTAGCAATTTTGAGACTCTATTAATGAAAATACTTACTTTTGTAACTTTACTATGGAAAGCAAGTGAGTAAACTCACAGGTTTAATAGTAGCAATAGTAGCAGGAATACTACTGCTACATCTACAAGCAATACTGTATTTCTAACAAAAAAAGACTGAAAGTTATTAATCAGGACCAATACCACAATGAGAATAGTTTTTAACTACCTAAACTGTACTAGCTACTCTCTCATAACAGCATAATCTAGCATCTCACTAGAAAGCTGACTCGGGACTGGCACTCGGGACCAAGCAGCTCGAGAAGAAAGGCACTTCATTCTACTTTCCTTTTCAGGCTTGCAGGAGCAGGAGGACCCTGGCAGTCACCAAGGCAGAGAGCGAGCTTCGGCATAGCCATCTTCTCACGTGCCTGCTCGAGATCGTGACGTCAGCCGTGGGAAATGTAAAACGCGCCCGGGGCTGGGGCGGTCGAGCAGTTGGCTAGAAAGCTGCTGGCCGCTCACTCGACTGCAGCCAGCTGCACACACCACTGCACTGTGTTTCTTTTCCAGTAGGTCGGTGACCAGGGATATAAAATGGTTGCAACTCACAGCAAAGCTGTCTTCAAAACATCAGTGTCTACCCAGACTGAGGTCAAACATAAGCAGGCAGGTGTCCAGGCAACTGGCTGCAGAGAGTGCTGGAGCCTGGCACTTGAAATGGAGAGTAGTGGAGACAACGCCTGCATTATGCGTGAGCAGATTGATTATTTGCTTAACCTGGTGGCTGAATTGAAGGAGGAGGTTACTAGACTTAGGACTGTAAGGGAATGTAAAAGGGAGTTGAGTAACCAGGCTCTGCAGGCTCCCCTAGCAGAGGCAGGTGACCCAAAAAGCAGCAGGGAATGGGTACAGGTCCCTCTTAGGAGACATAAAGTGAAAACCCCATGCCTCCCCTCACCTTCCCCACTGCCCTTGAAAAACAAATATGGGGCACTGGAAGTTGAGGGTGAGGTGATTCTGATGGCAGAAGACACATCACCCGAGGTGTTGCGTAAGGCAAAACAGCCTAAGGCAAAACAGCCTGTCCCCAGCATCAGGACTTGTTCCCTCAAAAAAAAAGAGCAGGGTAATTGTTATTGGTGATTCCCTCCTGAGGGGAACAGAGGGCCCCACATGTCGGCCAGATCCTTCCTGTAGGGAAGTCTGCTGCCTCCCTGGAGGCCAGGTCAGGGATGTTACCAGAAGGCTGCCTAGTCTGGTACAGCCCTCTGATTACTATCTCTTAATAGTTATGCAGTTAGGGAACAATGATGTTGCAACCAGAGGTCCCAAGGCAATCAAAAAGGACTTCAAGGCTCTGGGAGAACTGGTTGAGGGGTCAGGGGTACAGACAACTTTTTCATCAATACCCTTAGATGCAGGAAGGAATACTGAAAGGAATAGGTCAGCAGCTGTAATTAACAAGTGGCTCAGAGGCTGGTGCTACCAAAAGAATTTTTGGGTTTTTTGATCTTGGGGAACTTTGTATGGCACCAGGTCAGCTAGCAACAGATGGAGTACATCTGTCACAGAGGAGGAGAAAGATCTTAGTGCATGAGAATGGCTTATCCCCCAAAGGGAAAAGGGTTCTAAGAAGGGAGTTTGCAGGTTTCATTGACAGGGCTTTAAAATAGATTTGAAGGGGGAAGGAGGTGAAACCAATCCCCCCAGACAGGAGTCTGGGGGTGGTAAGCTGGAGGCAGGGATGAAACGAGCAGCCCAGCTGAAATGCATGTACACTAATGCACGCAGCATGGGTAACAAACAAGAGGAGCTGGAAGCCTTGTTACAGCAGGAAAGTTATGATGTAGTTGCCATCATACAAATGTGGTGGGATGAACCACATGACTGGAGAACTGTAATTGATGGCTACAGTGTCTTCAGGAGAGAAGGCGAGAGAGAAGGGGTGGAGGGGTGGCCCTGTACATCAGGGAGGCTCTAGATGCCATGGAACTACAGATCAAGGATGATCAGGTTGAGTGCCTGCAGGTAAGAATTAGAGGGAAGACCAACAAGGGAGACATCCTGGTTGGAGTCTGTTATAGAGCACCCAACCAGGATGAAGAGGTTGATAAATTATTTTATAGACAGCTAGAGGCTGTCTCAAGATCACCAGACCTTGTTCTTATGGGTGACTTTAACCTGCCTGATATCTGCTGGGAACTTAACACAGCAGAGAGGAGGCAGTCTAGAAGGTTCTTAGAGTGTATGGAGGATAGCTTCTTATCCCAGCTGTTGTGTGAGCCTACCAGGGGTAAGTCTTAGCTTGACTTCTCTTTACCAACAGAGAAGGGCTGGTGGGAGATGTGGTGGTTGGAGGCTGTCTAGGGTCCAGGGACCATGAGATAATTGAGTTTTCAATATGCAGTCAAGCTAAGAGGGGCAGCAACAAACCCTCCACTCTGGACTTCTGGAGGGAGGACTTCAGGTTACTTAAGGAACAAACTCAGAAGGTACCTTGGGAAACAGCCCTTAAAAACAAAGGGGGCCAGGAGAGCTGGACCTACTTCAAGAAAGAAATCTTGAAGGCACAGGAACAGGCTGTGCCAATGTCCCGAAGATGAGCTGCCGGGCAAGACTGCCAGCCTGGATGGGTAATGAACTTCTGGGTGAATTAAGGGAAAGAAAGAGGGTGTATCATCTTTGGAAGAAAGGTGAGGTAACTCATGGAATGTTTAAGGATGTTGCTTAGACTGGCCACTGCTGTGATGGACAACAAAAAACCCTTCTACAAATACATTAATATCAAGAGGAAGGGCAAGGACAACCTCCACTCCTTAGTGGACACAGAGGGGAATGTTGTAACAAAGGATGAGGAAAAGGCAGAGGTAGTTAGCACCTTCTTTGCCTCAATTTTTAATAGCAGGACAGAATGTCTTCCAGACAGCTGGCCTGCAGAGCTGGCAGAAGGAGCCAGGGAGCAGCATAGTTTCCCTCTGTTCCAGGAGGAGGCAGTCAGAGACCTACTCAGCCACTTGGATCCCCACAAGTCCATGAGAGCAGATGGGATCCATCCTAGGGTGCTGAGAGAGCTGGTAGATGAGCTGGCCAAGCCACTCTCCATCATTTTTCAGCAGTCCTGGCTCACTGGAGAGGTCCCAGATGACTGGAAGCTGGCCAACACAATGCCCATCCACAAGAAGGGCCGATTGGACGAGCCAGGGTATTATAGGCCTGTCAGCCTGACCTCAGTGCCAGGCAAGATTATGGAACAGGTCATCTTGAGTGCAATCACACAGCATTTACAGGATGGCCAAGGGATCAGGCCCAGCCAGCATGGATTTAGGAAGGGCAGGTCCTGCCTGACCAACCTGATCTCCTTCTATGATCAGGTGACCCGCCTGGTTGATGTGGGGAGGCCTGTGGATGTGGTCTACCTGGACTTCACAAGTTCTTTGACATCGTCCCCCATAGCAAACTCCAGGCCAAGCTGTCAGCCTGTGGCTTCAAAAGCAGCACTCTGTGCTGGGTTAGGAACTGGCTGGAGGGCCATGCCCAGAGGGTGGTGGTGAATGGTGCCACATCCAGCTGGCAGCCAGTCACTAGTGGTGTGCCCCAGGGATCAGTGCTGGGCCCCATGCTTTTAGATATCTTTATCAATATTCTGGATGAGGGTATTGAGTCCACCATGAGTACGTTTGCAGATGACACCAAGCTTGGGGCAGCTATTGATCTGTTAAGAGGGTAGGAGAGCTCTGCAGATGGACCTTGACAGGCTGGACAGATGGGCAGAGTCCAACTGCATGAGATTTAATACATCCAAGTGCCGGGTTCTGCACATTGGCCACAACAACCCCATGAAGTGCTACAGACTGGGGTCAGAGTGGCTGGAGAGCAGCCAAGTAGAAAGGGACCTGAGGGTACTGGTTGATACTAAGCTGAACATGAGCCTGCAGTGTGCCCAGGTGGCCAGGAGGGCAAATGGCATCCTGGCCTGCATCAGGAACAGTGTGGCCAGCAGGAGCAGGGAGGTCATTCTGCCCCCTGTACACTGCACTGGTTAGGCCACCCCTGAGTGCTTAAAACAACAGGAGGGACTCCATGCCATTGGCAACGTACCATGTGTCCCCCTGCAATCCATAAAGGCTTACACAGTCGCCCCGGCAGGAAAACTTGAGCCCCAACTTCCAAAACCAACAATGCCCAGCTTCCTGTGTCCACCCACTGGGCTGGAGCCTTCGGGACACAGGAGGTGTTTCTCATGTGGGCACAGCAGGGGGCACCTGGCCCAAACTGCTGCAGTTCCCTAAATAATCCATTGCAATGACCATCACAGAACTAGGGATGCTAGAGCGTACTTTTGTCTGTTTTGTCTATAGGTCTACTGCCCATGAATTTGTCTTTATAGAATTTGCATTCACAAACTCTTATGACCAAAAAACCAAAACAAACAAACCAACCCCAAAACACACACACACAAAAATCTCATTTGTACCTCTGCTAGAAAGTGCTTTCATCTGCTTTGAGCCTCCTAAGTTCAAATGTCATGCAATTCCAGTACTACAAGATTTGATGAATTCCAGTACTACAGGATTTGATGAATGACAGTTTTGCCTCTATTGTGTTAAAACTTTCCACCAGTCTTTTGCTCAAAATTAGTAATCTCTGCAATGGTAGTCCCTAGTAACAGATACTTCTCCTTCAAGAACATATTGGTCCATCTCTGTTCCTCTACTATCCTTTCTGGGTTTTGCAAACTGGACCTGGACATAACTGTCAAGACAAGGGCACACCAAAGTTGTACAACAAAATACAGGGCATATATTCTCTGCCTTGTTCTCAGTATCTTTCCTGATGATGCCAAACTTTTTACCAGCTTTTTTTGGCTGGTGCTGCTACACGCTTAGCTGATGATATCAAGGAATTATTGATGATGACTCCAAGACCTTTACTAATGTAGCCCTGTCATAATTTGTGTTGAACTATCCCAGGGTGACATGCATAAAACAGTTCTTGTTTGAAGTTGTCTCTATGTGGAATTGCAGTCTGTGTTCACTTTGGCTCTGGTTTCTCTTGACTGATGAATGAATTCAAACGAAAATGTGATACCTGACACATTAATGTTGTCATGAAAGGTAGCTACAGTGCCACCTGCCTTTATGCCCTGCCTAGAACTGGCAAGATACACCATATAAGAACTGCAAAAAGATAAACCAAAGTACTTCAGGACTGACAGTGTCAGGCAGGTATTGATGATGCAAGCTTAAGAGTCTGTGATCGACCTTTCTTTAACTGCCATCAGTTTTCTGCATATTTTCCTCTTTTAATTACTAAGAGCTCACAGTATGTACTTTACTAGATTTAAAGGTACCATCTGCAGAGACTGAGAATATAACACTGTTTAAAATTTCAATATTGTAAAAGCTTTCCACTGTTCTATTTTGAAAAAGAAATGAATACAATTAAAGCAGCTACATTTAGAAGTTGTGTCTTCTGATTGTCTGTCAGACTGACGATTTGGATTATTCTAAAATTCCAAGAGCATGGTATTTTCCTTTCCTCCCTATACTATATATTGTCCCTCCTTGCTTGCTGTTAATCCTTTTTCTTCTTTAGGAAGTTAATCCCAAGAAACTATAATTCCTTTCACTAGAGTAAAAACATAAGTATCATTTATTGAAAGGTCTCTGTATATAGCATGATGAAAGCTGTCGACAATTCAATCACTTAACAGCAAATTAAGCCATCTAAACAATCCGACTCAAGGTATTTATATAGCACTCATTACCAAAGCATCCGGTCATTTAGCTTTTTCCAGGAGTCAGACCACTGTTCCAGCAATTACCAGAGGATTAGCTACCCCCTACCTAAGGCTCATCAAAAAGTACTATGAGGTTGAAAAAGCCATACAGCAGCTGAGCTGAATTAAGAAAGATAGTCAGTTTAAGAAGGTTAAGATGTTAAGAGGCACTGGCTACAGGAAGAAAGCTGACAATGAGGAGCAGGAATAAATTCTAAGTTGAAAAGAACAGAACAGAAACCTCTAGGTAGTACAGATGGGTCTTCAGCAGGAAAACCAAGGTTAGCAACTAGTATTGACTGATTTTGCACAGCTACGTGAAAGAAAGTTGAAGCCTTGAGAAAGAGTCTGGGCACAGTGCCCTGCTTTCTTGAGTTAGAGGGCAGGCTGCCAGCCTATACTTCTAGGTCACAACAGATTTCTCCTGACAGTATCTCTGCGAAAGAGGAGTATTATTCTCTCATTTTAAGAAGGCACAATCTTACTCTCCTTAGAGTTGGAGGAAAGGTGGTAGGAAAATATGATTAGGATCTTATATTCTATTCAGTTCCAATTAAAGTTTCCTATTTAAACTAGGTCTTCCAGGATGTAAGATCTGGGAAGGTTCACAGGGAGGGTTTTTTTTTAGTGGAAGGAAAGGGAACACAGAATAAGTCTCCTGGGTGTTTTGCCATTCAATCTTCACAAAGAAAAACTGCCATCGATTTGTCTATTCAGAATAAAAAAAAGAAAAGTGATATTGTTGTTCTACATTATTTCAGCTTCAGAACTAAACTGCCCACCTTCTTTATCTATAAATACCTATCCTTTGATTTTTCACAGTATTTACAGGTAGTTTGTTCAGAAGAAAATAAACTCAACGTACTAAAATACAAAAGGACAAAGAAGAATTGCAAAACACACATATAAAAGGAATGTTTTACAGAATAAACATTCTTCACCATCATCAACAAGAAAAAAGTATCTTACAAACTGACTATCTCTCTCTTACCTCCATATCAACATAAAGAACTGATGAATAACCATAATGAGTACTTGGTCTCTGCAGCTGCCCTGCTGTGCTATTGCCACTATACCAGGGAAGGTTTAGATTGGGTATTAGGATAGATTTCTTTACCGAAAGAGTGGTCAGGCATTGGAACAAGCTGCCCAGGGAAGTGGTGGAGTCACCATCCTTGGAAGTGTTCTTTGAGGTCTTTTCTAGCCTTAATGATTCTATGATTCTATCTCAGAAAGGCATTACACCCCAGATGCACTGATCAATTTACATAGTAGCTGATTCAGCTGTCCCAATTTCTGAACTGCATTCTGAATATTTCACAATAGTTAAAAGTAACTTTATTGCTTTGTTCATACCTAAAATAATAAGGATCAGAGGTCACAGAATCACAGAACCATGAAATAGTTTTGGGTTGAAAGGATCTTGAAAGATATTTTAGAGCAAATTCCTGCTATGGGCAGGAACATCTTTCACTAGGTCAGGTTGCTCAAAGACCTCCTCAAAGCCTAAATCAGCCCAATCTGATCTTGAACATGTCCAGGGATGGAACACCCACAGTTCCTCTGGACACCACTTTCCAGTGTCTTACCACTAGCATTGTAAAAAATGCCCTCCCTCAGTCCAATCTGAACCTACCTTCCTTCATTTAAATCTACCCTCCTTTATTTAAAATCACTATTAAAAAAAAAATTACTGTAAACAGGGCAGAATCAGGGGGAGGAGGAGAGCCCTGCTCTGTGGGATGATTGATCTGGGTCTGGGGACATGTAGGAGGAATGCAGCTAGCACTATTAAAGTGTGAGGGATTATACTGATTAAATTTGATAGAAAAAGATAAAATGGCCTCAAGCTACAGAAAAGGAGGTTTAGGGTAGATATGCGAGCAATTTCTTCTGAAAATAGGTTGTCAAGGCATGGACCAGGCTGCCCACGGTAGTGGTGGACTCCCCATTCCCAGAGGGATTTTGAAGCTGTGTAACTGTGGTGCAGAGGAACGTGGTTTAGTGGTGACCTGGCAGTGCTGGGTTAATGGCTAGACTTGATGGTCTTAGAGGTCTTTTCCAACAAAACCCATTTTGTGCTTCTGTACCACTGCCCCTTGTTCTGTCACTACAGGCTTTGATAAAATCTCTGTGTCTAGCTTATGAGCCCTCTTTAGATTTTTAAAGGTCATAAAAAGGTCTCCCTGGAGCCTTTTCTTCTCAAGGCCGAACTGCCCTCTCTCAGCCTGTTTCCAAAGGACAGGTGTTCCAGACCTCTGATCATTTCTGTGGTACTCCTCTAGACCAACTCAAACAAGTTTGTTTCTGTCTTGTGCTGAGGATCCCAGAGCTGGACACAGTACTCCAGGTAGAGTCACACCAAAGCAGAGTAGAAGGACAGAATCATTTCCCTTGACCTGATGCCCACCATTCTTTTGTACATAACCCAGGATATATCAGCCTTCTGGGCTGCGAGTGCACATTGCTGGCTCATGTCCAAAGTGAAAGGAAGAACGCAGAGAATTTGGAAAAGTTTGTGCAGTTTTAAAAACAACAGTGACAATAACTTCTATAAATACTCTTCTATAAAATGATTGTGGATTTCCAAATCCTATTTAGGAGCACAAGGAAGAGACTATATTAGCCAGCTGCATCTGAAAGAATTACAACATATTTAGAATCAATGTAAATGCTCAAAGCAGCCATAACCTTTTGTCCCAGCAGTCAAATAGATATGTCAGTGAACATCTACGGACGTCTCGGTCAACCTAAGGGTTGTAATACTGGACATTACAGTGAAACAGTCAATATAAGAAATGTACTGAAAAGTTTTCTGTTCCAGATGTTTACATCTTGCTTGAAGTATCTTTATTTGGATAAGATTTTACATGTAAGCTGTAAGCTCAGACGTAATAGTAAACAGAAAGCAGGCAGAAGTTTCTCTGTTACAGAGAAATAACCCTAGAAATTCTGCTCAATACCACAAAGGAAAAAATGAAATAATGACTTATTCATACATGCCTCTAAGGAGTACATACATATTCTGTGGTGACAAGAACTTCTCACCAATGACCTGATAGACAACAAGTTATCCGTGAGACAGCAATGTGCCCCTGTGGCTAAGGCAAATGGTATCCTGGGGTGCATTAAGAAGAGTGTGTCCAGCAGATTGAGGGAGGTTCTCCTCCCCCTCTACTCTGCCCTAGTGAGGTCCTACCTTGAATATTGCATCCAGTTCTGGGTTCCACAGTTCAAGAGGGATAGGGATCTACTTGAGAGAATCCAATGGAGGGCTACATGGATGATTAAGGGTCTGGAGCCTGTACCTTATGAGGAAAGGCTGAGAGACCTGAAGCTGTTTAGTCTGGAGAGAAGACTGAGAGGGGAATCTAATAAATGTATATAAATATATGAGGGATGGGTGTCAAGAAGGAAGGGACAGCCCCTTCTCACTTATGCCCTGGGATAGGACAGGGGCAATGGATGTACACTACAGCACAGGAAGTTCCACCTCAACGTGAGGGGGAACTTCTTCACCATGAGGGTCACAGACAACTGGAACAGGCTACCCAGGGAGGTTGTGGAGTCTCCTTCTCTGGAGACTTTCGAGACCCTTCTGGATGCATTCCTGTGTAACCTGCACTAGGTTATATGGTCCTGCTCTGGCAGGGAAGTTGGATTCAAAGTCTCCTGAGGTCCCTTCCAACCCCTAACATCCCGTGATCCCACAATCCTGTGTGATCTACACTACAAGCAATGATCTGTTCTATTCAACAGAATACATTTCAGCTCTGTTCACAGTATTGTAACACTTCAAATGGGGACCAATACATTTATCATCCGCTTTCTGATCCATTGGAGTCCATCTACCTTCATATTTGCAATAGATGAATTTTCTTGACACAGGGAGAAACCATAAAAATCTGGTGCTTTAAAAATTAATCAGTAAGTACCACAAATACAAGTACTGAAATACCAGAAAATCAGGGCTCCTTTGGGAGCATTACTAATGCAGCTCAATTAATCTACTATCAGCAGATAAGCTGACAGTTTTCAGGTCTCTTGATTATTGAAAAGGTCAGAAAGTAGGAGTAAAACACTCCTGTGGGTCTTCTGGTCTCAACAGGTAGGGAACCAAGACTGCATGATGGACTGTAGGAAGAACCGTTAAATAGTGTCACAGGTGCAGCTCAGTCACAAGATCACTGACTCTATGCTTTGACTCTCTTTAAACTGCCAGGGAGGAGGAAACTCCTTGCTCTATCTGTTCTCTCATTTCCACCACCTAACCTGACATATGAACCACTCTTTTGACCTACTTGATCTACACCAGTGGAGTACAAAATTATAACAATTGAGCATGAACATCCAACTGATAAAGTAGCAGATATCAGCATAAAATGTGTTGGAATACAGTTGTATCAATTAATTAAATCAGTTACTAATGGGTTCCTTCAAGAAACAGACATTAGCTACAGGCAATGCACCTTGTCTGAAAAAGCTTATGAAAATACAGCCCTAACCAAACAGATGCACAGAGGAATGATGGAGGAAATCAGCTGTCTCAAAGAAGACTGAAGCCAGATCACAGAAACCATTGGCAATTGTGCAGGAAAGAGTGGTGGCTGGCACCTAGAGCTGCAATAAATGATTTACCTAATGAATGGCTACATGCTCCTGAGACCTACAGAGAAGCTGCCAAGGCAATTTTAAGCTTAAGGAGGATCCATATATGCCAAAGAGGCAGGGAAGAGACTGTCACCAACCCTAAAGAAGATATGATGGGCATTAGTGACCAAAGATTCTTAGAATTGCTTAGTGAATAGCAGAAATCACACAGAATTTGTGCTGCAAGGGACATTTAAAGGTTATGTAGACCAACCTCCCCTGCAATGATGTGGCAGGGTGAGAAAGTTACACACACACACACACAAAAAGAAACCACAGCTAACTCAGTCGGAAAAGCAGATGAAAGCTATATTTACAAGCAGAAATGGAATGCAATGAATATGTACACAAATATACAGTATTTTACAATATATACAGAAATACACAGCAATGAACGTAATGCAGAAAAGCTTTTTCCCTCCAGCTGGCCAGGGGGGTTCCCTGAACCCCCCTCTCTCCCTCCCTACCTCCCCTTTTTCCCAAAAAGGGTTAGAGAGAGAGAGAGAGAGAAAGGCAATTAAGGAGAAAAATTCTGTTAGCTCAAAGCGTATGCAAGAATTAGTTTTCTTATCTGGTTAGCTTTGTTAATTCAAGGTCGCTCCTGTCCAGCAAAGCTGTTGCTTCAGCGAGAGAAACAGGCCCACACGAACAGAGGGAAAGGTGCAGAATGAACCCAGGCTGAACACAGACTGAACTGACAGAACTCAAACCCAAAGTTGCATTCTACCAATCCACCAATGACATTAGTTTAGACTATCTTGTTTTTGTTTAAATATCAAAAACATTCAGCCAGAGTGTTCAGCAACTGTGCCTTCCTTAAAGGCACAGCCTAAACTGGTCACAAATGAACAGGGACATCTGCAACTAAATCAGGTTGCTCAGAGTCCCATCCAACCTGACCTTGAATGTTTCCAGAGATGATGCATCTACCACCTCTCAGAGCAATATGCTCCAGTGTTTCAACACACTCACTGTAAAAAATCTCTTCCTTGTATCTTGTATAAATCTACCCTCCATTAGTTTAAAATCATTACCCCTTGTCCTGTTTCAACAGGCTCTGCTAAAAAGACTGTCCCCATATTTCTTACAGGCCCCTTTTAAGTACTGAAAGCCCATAATAAGGTTTCCCAGGTTACAATAAGGTCTCCACATATTTCCCAAGCAAAACTGAAAAAGCTTCTCAGCCTTCCCCAGACTCCCTCTGACTTCTGCCCTGTGCCCCTTGCCCACACTAGACAGCTCTGAACAGATGACAAGTGACTAGATGACTCCAAGAAAAAGACTGACAGAGACTTTCTAGTGGCAAAAAAGTTAGCTGAGATGCTCAAATAAAACAATTCATATTAAAATATTCCTAAAGAGGTGAATTCACATTTCTAAGAAAGGAAGAAGTGAAACCAACGAACAAGTATAACTTACCTCAGAAACTTAAGAAGCAGCACGTCAGTAGAAACTAATCCAAAGGATACTGGCACATGTGAGCACTGATAGTTATTGTATGAGACTACATATCAAATGCACAGAAGCAGTCTATCAGGCTGGGGGAAAAAGCCAACAAAAAAAGCTATATAGGAGAGAAACAAGAGACCGGGAATTTATAAAGAGGCTATTCACCCAAAAGTTAAGAAGAAATATGAAAATAAGCCACGTGAAGACAGAAGATGGTAAGCAAGGTAAATACAAAGCAACAGCACAGTATTCTAATTCTAGAAGTCAACAGGCTGAAATCATAGGCTAATCTTTTTCTGAAAAAAAAGTCACAGTCAGACTCCATCTTTTTGTCCCTTCTCTGTACACCACAAAATAAAACTCCCTGGAAATACACAGAGTGAACACAAGAAGCAATGGCTTGCACATAAGGAAGGACTTTTAGCAAATACAATGTTGCCTTACAACACAAAACATAGCATTTTTTGTTACACAAAGCTACACATTCAGTGAGGTTACAGGCCTTTGAAAGTATTTCCTTTTATACAGCTATATTATTCAGAGAAATTAAGTTTTTAAGATAACTTCCTGCTTCCACTGATCATGCTCCCAATCCTGGGCTGAGGTGATCCATGGGTGCTGCAGAGGGTACTCCCAGCTGCTCCCAGTGCTCCCTTGAGGGCACTTGGGATTGTATAGAGAAAGTCCAGACCAACCTCAAAGACAGAGAGTGGATAAGCAAAGAAACAGACAAGACCACATCAGTGATGAGTTCTGCATAAAAGAAAACAAGTAGACATTTACTCAAAATGCCACTTCTGTCCTCCTAAATCTTGCAGAGAGTACAGACCAGAATCTTCTGGGCTGTATATATAGTTAGCTACTGGGGTAAAGACAGCACTTTTTCCATGCATTCATTATGGTCATAGCTGGGAGTACTATTGGAAGCACTGACACAACAATGAGTTACACACTGTAGGGTACCACATAACCAAAAACAGTCAAAGGCGAAGAAATTTTCCAGTGCTATATGGAGCCCCACTGCTTGCCTAGAGTGGATGCCTGCAAACATTTCTCCTAACCTGCATCCTTTTGGTTTTTTGTCTACTGTTACAGATACACCCCTGAGCACTGCACTGCAATGATAAGAGCTGCCAGCAAGGGGACCCTAATGCTGCTGAGGAAGCATATGGCACTTACCACTTCAGACAGCACTTATGATGATACAGACTGGATGCATGCTTCTGCCAAAATGAACACTTGTCACCAGCTGTTTCAGAAAGGAGGCACCAGTAGTCTGATAAAGTTTTTTCCACTCATGGATGGGGATAGAAATCCCTTGATACAGGCTGAGATTGAAAGGTGAAGGCAAGGCTGCACTGCTGAGAAAATAAACCCACTTACCTGGCATGAGCTTCTGGCATCCTGAAGAGGTATTTCTTCCTTCCCTGTCCAAAGGTCTTATCTGTATCACTAAGAATTTGGGCTTTAGAATCTTCTTCCAGTGACTTTGGAAGTGAAGTGCTGTCTGCAGCAGCACAGTGGTTGTGCACACACTGGGCTGCTTACCAAGCTCTGCTAGTAAGTAGGCTTTCAAACAGACTTTCCCATGGGAAGTTCCTTTGCTTTCAAACCAGCAAGAAATTTGCACATTTGGCACCACATGCACCAAAAGTGAGAAAGTCAAAGCAGTAGGTAGAAAATAGCCTCTTGTGAAAACACCTTGCATCAAAGACATTTTCACTATTTTCACTGCACACCTGATCTCTTCCAGGCCATTCTCACAATCAGTGCACATTGAGGAGAGTGTACTGGTGGGATTAGCCATGCAGGAGGCAGAAGCTTCAGCAGTGAGAACTTTTCCACTGCAAAGTCCATACTGGATATTGGTGTATGGCTGGTCTTATACACTATGTACAGCTAAAATGACCAGTGACAGATGAAGAAAGACGCTTCACATATATATGATGTACAATACAAACTAGATCTTTCTTTTGCCATCTGTTTAAATTTGGTCTACCTAGGCTTGCTCAATTGATTTGGGGATTCTGTTCACTCAGAACAGCACAAATGAACAACCTCTTGAGATGCAGCTGCTTGTCATCACATGAACCAAGTTCAGGGACATTATTTAGTCAGAGCTTAATACTTGCAGGGAAATCCAGTAAAATGCATATCTGAAGGACTTTGAGATGGCATTGTGTCACATGAAAGCTTTTTTCCTGTCTTTAAAATTTCAAATTGCAAAAGCTTCAGTGTTCAACTAACATTTGCTCTGTATTTGTCTTCGATCCATCCCAATGTAAAAAGCATTGGTCAGCAAATTCTTTGCCAGTATTTTGGCAAATGTTCTCTAAAATCTAAGCCAAAAGGGCAAATGCAAACAAATACTGGTTTCTATTTTGTAAATAAACTGAGCTGTTCAGTTCTGCTTTGAACAAAAGAAGCAGCAATGTGGCTGTTATATGACAAGGTAGTGCTTTAGACAAACAGCAGTCATTTTATTGACTGTACTAGATAAGACCATTCTGGTATTTTCAAGGATAAAATGAAACTTAATGCTGTTTAATTCAGTGCTGTTATCATACATCTTTCTCTTTGGGAAAAAAAAACCAAAACCACACAAAAAAAGGGCTTGGACATAAAAATGCATTCATGGGGGGAGATGAAGATGAAACAGAAAAGTACATATAAGACATCAGATTTTTTTAAAGCTATAAATAAACAAGTTTAGATCAAATTAATAGCATGCAAACTACAAGCATTAAATTGCATAGAAGCACACTTCCTGCACAAAACTAGCAGACAGCCTAAAACAATGTTCTAAAAAAAGACTTCTTTATGTCTTGCACAAACAGATACCATTTTGCAATATTTACAACTTCACATAATAAAAAACCTTCTAGTCCTCTGCAACAGGACTTTCCTAAGGACTAAAACCTTTGTCATTATTCATTATTTGATAGTTCAACTTAACTGAGATGACTTAGTAAACCAGAAATCCTACACCTGATATGTATTCTCTTTTCCCTAGGTAACAGAAACACAGTGCTGACAGCATATTTTAGTATAGTTGTTCTTTTCACAGACTGCTTTAAAATAATTGGAAAAAAAGAACATTTTCTCCCTAAGACATTCCAAACACTGGTCACATAAATCACAAAATAGGGCAATGAAGCATGATCAATATTTGTGTTATCCATTTATAAGCACAGATATCTGTCTTTTGTTATATTAATGTGCCATCCAAATGCATACTGTTTCTAGGACATTTCTTTGTATTGTATCACTATGCTTCACATTTAAAAATAAAGAACAAGTTTAATCCTGATGTTTCTGAAAACATGCTTTTGAATACAACTTCTACTGTATTATCTTCCAGGTGATAACAGAATTTAATTCAAGGTAATTTATCATACATATATTTTATGACTACAAATTATATTTTTTTATAAACTATGTGTTTTTTACAGTCAGCTATATTCATTATACATGAATGAGTCTCTTAAATGCCTTAAATATGTTGAAAGACACGCATGGCATCAGTTGTAAAATACATAAGAGTTTATGGTGGAAAAATATACCTACAAGATTTCAATTGTTTTAAAAGTCATTATAATAGAATAGTGAAAGTGTGAAAAGAAAGAGATTTTCCTACCAGAAATTTTATCTTGACCAATTTGGCTGCCACATATTCCTGTGTTCCACTGAATCAATTTCACACTTACTCACCTCCCTGTCTCTGTGATGTGGTTTATTCATTGGCTTGATATTGCCATAGCAACTCTGCAACATGGGTAACATGTTAGCCAAGCAATGCTGCTCACCTCCCAGTATATGGAGAACAGCTGCCTGGTACATATAGCATATTTTATTGTATATTGATCTCTGCTTCCTGCTATTAAGATGCTGGTTTAATATCACCATTTTAACCTCTGTATTTAATAGTCTTTCATTATGACCTTCACAGTATTTAATTTCTAGTGGTTTCCGCTTAATTATAAATATTAGCTACTACCTCAAATTGAAAAACCAAGATAGATTTTGACTATAAATTACAGCTAATGCTTTTGGACATTTTTGAGCAACCAAAACAACAAACAGCACTATTCTCACCCTCAAAAATCAGGGCTTTTCCAGCATCCTTATATTTTTGTCCCATGCAAACAAACATATGCAAATGATAGATCAGATTTTGCTAGCATGGGATTGCACACATGCTCAATTTAATAAGCTTTCTCATTGGAGCATGTGGCCTGGAAAAAGTGGAGACCCTCTCCTTCCCACCATGCCTCCCCAGGAACCCACCAGCAAACTGGCTGGTGAGGGAGGAGGACGGTGCTTTGTCCCCGGAAGGGACACAGCAGTGGCTGAGCCCATCAGATGGCAGGGAAGAATGCTCCAGCAGCTGCTGCTTCCACAACCTCCCCACAAGCAGTGGGGGCTCACAGTGCGCTCTGAATTACTAACTGGAGGCAGTACATGTCCTCCATTTGTATAAAAAGAAAGCCGAAACAAAACAACACATCAGAACAAAAGCAGGATCTCCACTGCAGCAAGCAATGGAGGCTTTAGAGCTACAAAGTCTATCACATCAATACTATGCAAATCACGGCATCCCTAAACACAGATTTGGATCATAGCAAGGAAACTAGGCAATCATCCAGGGCAATACTATGAGTGGGAGCTGAAACCGTCTCCTTCACTGAGTCTTTATGAGTTGGCAACTGTTTCACAACTGTTCTTATGGTGGAAACACCCTCACGTTTGAAGGAGGTTGCACCACAGCTCGACCTAAAAGGGGTTTAATAAAAGCAGTTTATTTGCACTCAGATACTCTCGGACAAGACCCATAAAACACAGAATATCTGTCCATATGTAATACAGAAAAGCAGAATGAAGACAGAAATACATTAGTTTCATAGTTTCATAGTTTCAGTTAGGGTTGGAAGGGACCACAAGGATCATCTAGTTCCAACCCCCCGCCATGGGCAGGGACACTCCACACTAGATCAGGCTGGCCAGAGCCTCATCCAGCCTGGGCTTAAACACCTCCAGGGACGGGGCCTCAACCACCTCCCTGGACAACCCATTCCAGGGCCTCACCACCCTCATGGTGAAGAACTTCCTCCTCACATGTCCAGCCTGAATCTCCCCACCTCCAGCTTCACTCCATTCCCCCTAGTCCTATCACTCCCTGATAGCCTGAAAAGTCCCTCCCCAGCCTTCTTGTAGGCCCCCTTCAGATACTGGAAGGCCACAATGAGGTCACCTCAGAGCCTTCTCCTCTCCAGGCTGAACAGCCCCAACTCCTTCAGTCTGTCCTCATAGGAGAGGTGCTCCAGCCCTCTGATCATCCTCGTGGCCCTTCTCTGGACACCTTCCAGCACCTCTAGATCCCTCTTGTAATAGGGGCTCCAGAACTGGACACAGTACTCCAGGTGGGGTCTCAGCAGAGCTGAGTAGAGGGGGAGAATCACCTCCCTTGACCTGCTGGCCACACTTCTCCTGATGCAGCCCAGGATCTGATTGCCTTTCCGGGCTGCAGGTGCACATTGAGAGCTCATGTTGAGCTTCTCATCCACCAGCACCCCCAAGTCTCTCTCCTCTGGGCTGCTCCCCAGCCAGTCACTGCCCAGCCTGTATTTGTGCCTGGGATTGCCTCGACCCAGATGCAGGACCCTGCATTAGGACTAAATACATCTTTGAATGCAGTAACAGAGAGGGATACCTCCTTCTACCTAATAACATCACTACTATTTCAGACCACACTGTGCTTAAACTCAAAGGTTAAATACTCTCGTTTGCCTTAGGCTATGCATGAAATACACCTGTGAGACAGTATGAACTTCACAGTTAAAGCTACTGCCACACTGCTGTAACACACTTAAGACTTGTGATTTGAGATGTACCATAAAAGCATCTCTACATGTACTAGCAATTAAGACCTTTACTTTCTTTCCTCAGCAGAGCTGAAATCAGCATTTTGGTCCAGGATTTCTTTAGATTATATCAAGGAAAAAGTGTGGAGAAGAGAGGATTTGGAGAAAGGTATTTCTGAGTAAAAATTGTTTCGGTTCTTGACGACACTCTTCAACAAGCTAACCAGAGTTATGGAACTGCTATACAGTGAATTCCATTGTGCTCCAGCACAGCAACAAGAGCAGTAATTATGCAGATCAGGCAAAGAGGTATCTATTGCTGTTTCCTATAACTTGGCATAGATTTGTTTTCTAACAAAAAGTAATCTCAGATTCCAGGAAATACAAGTAATCTACACTAGGTAATAATACTACAATAGTTTATTCCACTGAGAGCAACAAGACTTGGGCTTTGTTGTGCTTTGTTTTGTTGGGTTGTTTTTTTGGTTGCTTGCATGCTTTCTGTTTGCAGGTGGTGGTGCAAGAAATAAGAGAGGGGGGAGTAATAAAAACCAAAGCTATTCATATCATCTGCACATGCTACTAGGAAATGATGCCTTTTGACTTAGGGACAACTTTTACAGTAGTGCAAACAGCTATGTGATTGCTGTCGTCTAGCAAAATTTGTGATGGCTCTATACTTCTAGGCAATTTGCAATACTAATCTCTTAATTAATTTTCTCCTGGACAAATAAGGAGCTTTAAAAAAAGATGTTAAAAGATAAACTACATTCTGCCTAATGTGAAAGGTTATTTTATCTGAGTACACACTCAATTTATAGTGGCCTTTGCTGGAATTCTTACAGTAAGTATGCTGCAAAGGCATCTAAGCAAAATTAAACATTATCAACTGGTCTGCTGTCTGCCACCCCCTTCATTCTCTCAAGAAAGTATTTGAATCTTCAGATACCAACACAATTATCTGCTTTCATCTGAAGGATTTCAAATGGGGGCCCAGTGGGAGCTACTTGCCCATACACAGAATATGAACTCATGGCAAAAAATGGGGCATGAATATGTGAAAATACTCAGCATCATTCCCATAGGCAAGTGTCCCATGGACACAATTTGGAAAACTGGGAATAGTACTAGCAGCACAGTTTCCACATGAATATTTAGCATGGCCTTCTCTCTCCATGGGTTCACAGGTCCTGTAGGAGTCTTTCCCAGTGCAGGCTTCCTGTGGGGTCACAGCCTCCTTCAGGCATCCACCTACTCCAGTGTGGAGTCCTCCACAGGCTGCAGCAGGATATCAGCTCTACCAATAACCTTCACAGGTGGACACTATAGTCTTCACCACATGCTCCAGGGGAATCTCTGCTCCAGCACCACAAGCAGCTCTTCCCTAGCCTTCATCACTGCCCTTGGTACCTGTAGGGCTGTTTCTCTCAGATATTTTCATTTCTCTTTCAGGCTGCTGTTCTGCAGTAGGTTTTTCTCCCCCTTCTTAAATACGTTATCCAGAAGTGCTATCATTATCACTGGCTCAGCCTTGACCAGTGGCAGGTCTGTGTTGGAGCTGGCTGGAATGGACACATTACAGGAGTATTTTCTCAGAGAAGCCGACCCTATAGCCTTTCCACTACCAAATCCAATCAACTGCTAGAATAAAAGCAACTTTTACTTTATTTACAAGGCTGTAACACTTATTTCAAGTCACAGAGCCAACACACAGTCATCAAATTGCAATAGTGCAGCCTTGCTTTTGCTAAGGATCAGATGTCACCTGACGGGAAACTATATTGGGTTTCTCTCCAGACTTGGCATTTCCCAGGGCTAGAAACCTACAGATAGAGTGGCTACTTCACAGACCTTAGTGTCAAGGCCTAGATAGTCATAACAAGATGGTTTGACAGCTTTGGGCTTTCTGCAGTGTCAGGAATAATTTTTCATTACCTCCATCCTCTGAGCAAGGCCACATCTCAAAAAAAGAATTTTATACCAAATCATAACTGCTACATGATCTGCCAGTCAGACCACTCTGAATTAAAACAAAGGCTCACACCCAAGACTTTGGCTTCAATTTCAGTTATTTGTTAATTTAGACCAAATGAGAGGAATAAATCTCTGGTTTTACATAAAGAATCCAATCCCTATATATTATTCCCTGTAAATGCATCCACGGGTACCTTTATACTCTTCCAGCAGAGGTGCACCTCTGTACAAACGGAATTCTGACTTCCTGAGATTCTCATGACTTTAGTCTGTAAAAACCAGTAAATATATCACGAGACTTATAAAACACCCTGGATGAAAAGAATTCATATTCTGAGCACTATTTTCTCTTTTCAACCCCCCCCCCTCTTTTCTTTTTAAATCAGCAGACAGTATTTCAGCACTGAAAATTAGCTTGATAAAATGGGTGATTCAAACAAAATGGGTTGTCAGCAAATAAATTGATGCCAGCATAAGCAATCACTAGGTCACATCAGGCAAGCTGTGCAAGCAGAAAATGAAGGGCCTGCAAGTCAGTCCCTACCCAGTAAAACAATTTGTGATATATTTATTTGTATTTAGAGATCTTTATTAGAGGTGCTATTTTCAGGCTTGATGTGCATTGCTATGACATTATTTTGTATTGACAGCATCTTTCTCTATGCATCGAGATAAACCAACACAGATTTATAATGGACTGTCTTTAATGGCACACAGGTATTAATAATATCAGCAAAGATTATCATCACTGCACAACACAGTGATGGGGTTTAACATCGAAGGATTCTTTTTTTTTTTTTTTTCAATACAGTCTGTTAGGGCAAACTTAAATCAGAGGGAAGATGAATCCTGATTTCTGTTGTATCACAAGGACTAGGTAAAGCCTTAAACAGACTTCTAGGAATTTTTTAAAGGCTCAATTCAGGAAAATTCAGTTTAGGAAGGATGTTGACTTGCTGGAACGTGTCCAGAGAAGGGCAACGAAGTTGGTGAGGGGTTTGGAACACAAGCCCTATGAGGAGAGGCTGAGGGAGCTGGAGTTGCTTAGCCTGGAGAAGAGGAGACTCAGGGGTGACCTTATTGCTCTCTACAACTACCTTAAGGGAGGTTGTAGACAGGCAGAGGTTGGTCTCTTCTCCCAGGCAGCCAGCACTAGAACAAGAGGACACAGTCTCAGGCTGCACCAGGGGAGGTTTAGGCTGGATGTTAGGAAGAAGTTCTACACAGAGAGAGTGATTGCCCATTGGAATGGAGTCACCATCATTGGAGGTGTTCAGGAGGAGACTTGATAGGGTGCTTGGTTGCATGGTTTAGTCAATTAGGTGGGTTGGATTAGTTGACAGGTTGGATGCAATGATCTTAAAGGTCTCTTCCAACCTGGTCTATTCTGTTCTATTCTATTCTATTCTATTCTATTCTATTCTATTCTATTCTACTCTACTCTATTCTATTCCAAAATTCTAACAGCTCTTACAAGGATTTTAGCACCTTTAGCTTTTTCAGTTTAGTAAGATCCTATGCCCATCACATTGCTAGTTTTAATGACTACATTACAAATATTTATCTAGTTACATGAAAACGATAATATTAAAGAACAGCTCATTAGTGGGACGTCCAACCAGAATGGTTATGTATCTGTATAACTTTATTCCTATGCGCAGGTTAACAAATTTGAATTTCAGTGCACAACACTTACTTTCAGATTTAAAATTATAATCAGATTAGTTTTAGAAATTACTACGTTAAGACAGATCAGGTCCTTCAAGACCCTACTTTCATGTCTTTATTCCTTTACCTGTGCATGTTGACAGTACAATAGAGCTATTAACAAAACACCATATGTTTGGCAATTTATGAAGTTAAACAGGCCTTTCAAATGAAAGAGTGCTTTTTCCTAAAATAAATACTCTAATATTTGTTTGTATGACAAATTAATGTAAAATGAGCATGAGAAAATACACCTCCTCATAGATTTGAACTCAAGAGGAATCATTAGATGTGTATATGTGGTGTCGAGCGCTGAATGAACACAGAATAGTTCTCAGTTGCTGTTACAATTACAAAAACACCTATGAAACCCAAGAGCCATCACAACCAAGTGTAATTTTCTCCAGGAGTCTTAATAAATGGCATTCAAAAAGATATTGAAACATAATATAATATGATCTCTGGTTTGTACTGGTACTGATTTTGCCTACAGCTTTATTCCTTGTATTTCTGTGCTTCTGTCATTGGCTTTATTTAGTAGTGTCATTAATCAGATATATTTTTTTATATGTGCTTTGATGCAGGTAAGTTGTTACCTTGATGTATAAAAGCTGTTACCTCAATTCCAAGACACTTACATGAATTCATCCAGCTTTGCTATAGCAGCATTAACATGATATGATTCACCATGCTAAAACTGCGGTATTTTGATTGCCCCTTGTAACATGCTGAGTATGCCTGACATCTTTTTAACCCAACCAGGACTTAGTCAATACCTAAAAGATTAAATATGCTGAAAGCATTACTCAAATCCATTTGCTAAAATCATCACATCTCACATTCCCTCTAATTTCAGGTAACAAATCTGCTCTGAGCACTACTATAAAAATTAAGGAGTTTTCTTCTACCTACCCACTATGAGCAAAAGTAGAATTCAACTTTACTCCAGAAACATGTTTAGCCCTTAAAGAAGATTCTACTAATGCAGACTGATTGTTTGGAAATAACTATACCAGCACTTTGCAGTTGATTTGGGGAGATGAACAAATTGCTGTTAATATTTCGTAATAAACCTATTTAGCTCTTGTAGTGGCAGACACCTGAAAGACAGGACACGAAAGCCAGGCAGAAAAACCGTAAGGTGAATAATGGGCACGGGCTAGGAAGCAATTGTTAAATACACAGTAGCAGCTGAGCAATTGGAGGGACTGATAAGAGTCCTGAGCAACCAAATTATATCAGATTAATTCCTGACTCAGAAGTTATTATCCTCTCTGCAGAAGTGAGGCAATAGAGCCAATAATAAAAGGAGAGGCATTGTAAAATATGAGCAGTTAGACCAGTTCTACGTTTCCCTGACCATGTGAGCAATATGTCAATAAGTAAGAGATCATTATAATTGGCTTCTCTTATTGTGCAGGATGAATTATTTTCTAACAGACAAAAAAAGGAACAAAAGCAATAGGACACTTTTGCCTATATGTTGTTTTCATTACAGTATGTTGTTGCCTATATGTTGTTTTCATTACAATTTTGACAGTAGAGTCCAGCAGTACCTTTATGACTGCATTGCAACACATATGAGCAACTCAAATCCTACACAGTTCTTTCTTTAAGATATGCAGCATTTTCTTTTATTTTCTATCCAATGGACAGCCTACAACACCAGAATCAGGAAGACTTACCATACCTGATTCCTTGCACTCATACAGCTTTTAGCATCTCACTGATACTAGCCTTCCTTAACTGATACCTATAAATAAACAAAATTGATTAGGTGGATTGATTTGAGTCCTTCCTGAACAGCAGCAAAACAATCACACTGGTTTGACAGAAATGCCAAGCACTGCATAGAAACATAAAACAGTATAATAAATCCACAACAAAGAAACAAAGAGAATTGGTTGTGACGTGTGAAGTCACTGAGATATGGCTGTCAACTGGTGTATCTTACTTCCATGGCATTAATTAAGCAAGATATTTTTCCTTATTGTTTTGTCTCCATTTTTGTTTGAAGTGAAGGGTTTTATTTTTTCCCCTGTTTCCTTATCTTCTAGCACTGAGAACAGAATGCTGAGAAAAGAAACAAAATTAGCACTCTCACAATTGCACAAATTTCATTTAAAGCACAAACCTTAAAACACAAATCCTTTCATTTATTTGTATAGCTTCATCTACTCAGAAGCTATAGCATGCCATTCACTCCAGCCAAGTCTTTATATACCAATCCTATGACAGAAATAAGCCTTTAAAAAAAGGTTTAAGGTTACACTCCATAACCTAACACAAAAAGCAAATTCTTAATTTACAAGGATTAATTTACAGGAAAGGGGGTTCAGAAATACCTGTTTTGAAGTCATCCTCCTAACTTTTTGAATTGTTAGCCTTCCTTTGTAAGACAAAGAAAGCTCCACAAAAGACATGTTTCTGTCTTTCTAGCATCTCATCACCAACGAAAAGAAAAGCTTTTTGGGAAACCATGCACATGAGCTCTCCCAGAGAAAGTGCTTCTGAAATGCTGCTAAAGCAGGCACACAGCTGGTTATTATAAAGTGATTTAACATCCTAAAAATAATAGCACTTTTTGGCACTGGTAAACCAGTGGCATGACTCTCACAGGGCTCCTCGAAAGAGAAAGGAAATACAGCAGAACGAGTGATACTTCCTTCTGCACCTCATCTACAGACAACAAATACACTTTATGGCCCTAATACAGTAATCAAAAGAGATAACATTTTTACTGTTGTGACCGTTTTAGGCTGTCTTTAAGAAAGGGACAATTGCTGGAACACTATGGCTGAATGTTTTGGGATAATAACGAAAACAAGATAAGGTCTAAACGAATTTCATTGGTAGATTGGTAGAATGCAACTTTAAGTTCTGTCAGTTCAGTCTGTGTTGAGTCTGTTCTCTCTGTTCCTGTGGGCTTGTCAGCTTCTCTCTCGCTGAAGCAACAGCTTGCTGGACAGGAGCGACCTTGAATTAACAAAGCTAACCAGATAAGAAAACTAATTCTTGCACATGCTTTGATCTAACAGAATTTTTCCCCTTAATTGCCTTTCTCTCTCTTTCTAACCCTTTTTGGGGAAAAAGGGGAGGTAGGGAGGGAGAGGGGGTACAGGCGCTGGGGGGCACACGCTACTCCATCTGTGGGTCTTCTGTATTGCGTTCATTGCTGTATATTTCTGTATATATTGTAAATACTGTATATTTGTGTACATATCCATTGAATTCCATTTATGCTTGTAAATAGCTTATTTCATCTGCTTCTCCGACTTGAGTTAGCTGCAGTTTTCTTTTGTGTGTGGGGGGAGAACTCACTCACCCTACCACAACTGTATGCTTTGTTCTTATTAGAGACAGATTTTGGTTTTGTCTGACAGAAAAAAAAAAATCACCTCATTTTACACAAGTTGGATCCAGCACCACCCTAGTTTTTATTGTGCACTTTAATGGGAAAAAAACCAAAAGCAAACAACTTCTGAAATTCTGTGAGACAGAAAGTTCTCTGTCCCTTTGACAAACATAGGTATTTATCTGAATACTGTTTCTTTCTTTGGTTCATTTGTTTGTTTGTTTTTCCCATGTCTTGTTATTTTTCTCCCCCTACATCTTAAAGCTATTCATAAGACTTTTGAGGCAGGAGGTTACCAAGGCAACCCATGCCGCTCACCATGGTCTAGACCTCACTAGTAAAAATTTTATTTTGGACTAATAAGCTACTCTGTCATTTCAAGGAATCTTCTAACAAAGTGCGCTGAAAAATCATCTTCTTTTGAGGTGTTAAACATCAGGGTAGCCCAAGCATAGGACTCTATTGCAGGTAGAATGAATTCAAGAAACTGTTCTGTAAATATTTTCCAGGTTTCCCTAGCACCTGTTCTACCTAAATATAGGTTTCTGTTACCCAAGTCCTACTACACTGATTCAAAAGAGAAAGGAAAAAATTAACAGCTTTCAGACAGTGTCAACAGACCCTCTATGATACAACCAAAGAACTCAGATCTCTGAAAACCACAACAAAGCAACTCCCAATTTTCAGTGCAAAGACTGGATAAGTACATAATGATTATGTAGCACAAATTTCTAGGCTCCCATAACCTTACCCTGACAGAACAAATTTTATTTAGTTATGCAGGATATAAATTCATGCCACCTCAAAAAAGACTTCCACAACAGACTCTTACTGAACCTTCGACTACTGGTTCCTATGCTTAGAGAATAGAATAGAATAGAATAGAATAGAATAGAATAGAATAGAATAGAATAGAATAGAATAGAATAGAATAGAATAGAATTAGCCAGGTTGGAAGAGACCCTTGAGATCATCGAGTCCAACCTATCATCCAACACTATCTAATCAACTAAACCATGGCACCAAGCGCCCCACCCTGTCTCTTTCTAAACACCTCCAGTGATGGTGACTCCACCACCTCCCTGGGCAGCCCATTCCAATGGCCAATCTCTCTTTCTGTGAAGAATTTCTTCCTAACATCCAGCCTAAATCTCCCCTGGTGCAGCTTGAGACTGTGTCTGCTTGTTCTGGTGCTGGTTCCCTGGGAGAAGAGACCAACCCCCACCTGGCTACAACCTCCCTTCAGGTAGTTGTAGACAGCAATAAGGTGTCCCCTGGTCTTAAGAGCTCTATGACACAAAGCTTTGTAATACAGGTGCTACAGTTTAGTGAAACAGGACTATGTATCACATTTCTAGTTATGGTTTGTCCTGTCTTCTCCTGCTCCCGTTTCTAGCTTTGTACAACTTTGCGCACCAATGGAGTGACCAAAAAACATGCAAGAGTTCTTTTCAGCCTTCTGCTTCTCAAAATTTCTTGCACTCATACAACTTGAAATGCATTTCTCCACTCTTCCTCCTCATCCAGAAACTCTAAGGCAAGAGGAGTGCATTAAATTCCAGGAGACAAATTTGTGAGTGTTAAAAACAAGCACTGGAATGCAAAACAAGATGACAGATGTAACTATATTATTAGTGGCACCTGTTTTAGTACTAATATATTAAAGTTCACTTAGTAAACATATTCTGGTAACAATAAAAAGGATTAGATATTCAAATAATAACTAAGAAAACTCTTGGTAATCCATGGCAGCACAAGTTAAAAACTGCAAATGGCAGAGGATTCCATTGTCAAATACTGTCTATGTTAAGAGATTTGAAAAGTAAAAGAAATTCCAAAATTAATATAATTCTTCATATTCTAAGACATAGCATTTACAGAACTAGCAGGAAACTAATTTACTCAAAAAACAGCATGCACCTGCAGTAACTCTTCACTCTGAATTATGTGGAGATGCTTAACTAAGCAGCAGAGAAGGCTCCTTTCCAGGACTGCTGCTGATATGCTGTAGTGCTGATTTTTGCAGTCGCTTCCCAAAACATTCTCAGATTCTCTGAGTTTATCCTACACTCATACCTAGCACACGAACCCAGTCCAGGCGGAACTCACATTTCTGGCACAAGATCACAGACAAATGCAGGGTCCTGCATCTGAGTCGGGGCAATCCAGCCCTGGAGAAAAGGCCTTGGGAGTGCTGGCACATGAGCCCAGTGTGAGCCACCAGTGTGCACCTGCAGTCCAGAAAGCAAATCACATCCTGGGCGGCATCAAGAGAAGTGTAGCCAGCAGATTAAGGGAGGTGATTCTCCCCCTCTACTCCACTCTGGTGAGACCCCACCTGGAGTACTGCATCCAGTCCTGGACCCCCTGTTACAAGAAAGATGTGGACATGCTGGAACATGTCCAATGAAGGGCCACAAGGATGATCAGAGGGCTGGAGCACTTCTCCTATGGAGACAGATTGAGAGAGTTGGGACTACTCAGTCCAGAGGTGAGAAGACTCCAAGGAAACCTTACTGTAGCCTTCCAGTATCTTAAGGGGGCCTACAAGAAAGCTGGTGAGGGACTTTTGGGGATGTTGGTTAGTGACAGGACTAGGGGGAATGGAGCAAAACTAGAAGTGCATAGATTCAGATTGGATGCTAGGATGAAATTCTTCACTATGAGGGTGGTAAGATGCTGGAACAGGTTGCCCACGGAGGTGGTAGAAGCCCCTCCCTGGAATTTTTTAAGGCCAGACTGGATGGGGCTCTGGGCAACCTGATATAGTGTGAGGTGTCCCTACCCATGGCAGGGGGCATTGGAACTAGATGATCCTTGAGATCCCTTCCACCCCTGACAATTCTAACTTGTGTAAAATGACTTTTAAAGTTATTAATCAAACGACTTTCCATCACAAAGAGGTGTTATGCTTTGACTGAGGGTAATACACACACATTGCATTACTGTGTGGGGCACCTTCCTCTGGGAGAGCTTTATTTTGGATTGAATCTGCATCTGAGCACATCGTAGACTTAAGAGTACACACTGCTGCTGCTGGAGCCATTTCTGTTTGTCTGGCCAGAAGGCACAGACAAGGCAGCATGTTGTGCTTTAAACATTTCTTACACCTTACCAGCATAGGTGCCATAAAATATTTATGGACTGTTTTGAGTGGCATTTCATTGCAAATTCCATATGCTTAGCTGAAGTACTCAATGCTCAGAATGACAATAAAGAGAAGATAACATTTAAATGCACTGTGTGGCAAGTGTTTTCCCCTTCAGATGCTATAGCCCATTATCTCCTAAAATAAAAAACACACATCCTGCTTGCTTCATCAGATGATTTTTTCAGTATTAGACTTCCTCTATGCAGCATAAGGATATATGTGGCTCAATCATCTACTCCAGGGTACATCTAGTCTTCATTCACGGATATTTGCACACACCCTTCCCTGCGCACCAAGAAGAGAATAGAGCCTAAAAGGTACAAGTTCTTTAATATGGTGTATAATGGAAAGAGGAGAGAAGCAAGGCAGCTACACATCACTTCCCCAGGCAACTCAAGGGTTTTGCTCTTAGCTGTAGGCATAACCACATGATGATGAAGCACTTAAAAAGAAAATTGCTACTAACATATAAGGGAACCAAATAAGAACAGTGTCTGATCTCCAGAACAGCTTAATGCATACTGAAGGGAAACAGCCACTATTCTGGAAAATCCCTTTAAAAAATTTGTACTCACATGCCATCACAAATTCCTGTCTCAGTCCAAAGAGGGAAAGAGACTCAGTTCTTTTGAATATTCCTGTGTTATGAAATCAGAGGCACAATCAAGGCCAAAATGTCAACAGCAAGGCTATTTATTAACAGAATAAAGTGGATGGATCAGAAGGAGAGAGACAAAAGAGAGAGAGAGAGAGGAGGGAGAGAGAAGAGGAAAGGAATTATATTACCACCCCACAAGACAGTTTGGGTCTGTGGAGAAAGGGTGCTGCCCTGTTGGCTGTGCTGTCCTCCACTTGAAGAGGGGAGGGAGAGACCCCAAAGTCCAAGTCCAAGCCCTTCTCTGAGCAGCTTCTTCAGCTCCATGAGTTGCACCAGATGGAACTTAGGACACAGAGGGAGGCTTCCTCCCAGTCTGCTGCCTCCAGGCTACATGGTGATGTCTCTTCTCCTGTGTCTGTCCTTTTCTCTCCTGGTATTCTCCTCATTTTTCTTCAGAGCGGCATTGCCCAGGTGTTTTCCTTCTTTCGAGCCAGTAGTTGCTCAGATCTTTTATACATTTTTTTAGGTATGTGTCCAGGTGGTGAATTCATTGTCCTTTCACCATCCTCCCTTTCCAGGGTACCTGATGGGTGGAGATGATCTTGTCTTATGGATATTCCAGAGAGTATGCCCATTATTTCCAGGGCAGCTGCAGTCCGGTGAGCAATCTTTGTGTTATGTCTTTATGTTACGTCTTTATGTTATGTTATGTTTATGTCTTTATCTTATGTTGGGGCACATCTCAGTTCATGATACAATCACAAGGTGATTTGCATCCAGGATTTGTAGACAGGATTCCTACAGGATTCCCACAATTCCTAAGGATACCGAAGTAAGATATGTAACTTCAAACACACAGTAACTCATCTCTGCTGCACTGCCATACATTTGTTCGTACATGTACAGTCCAGCAAAGTGAGATAGTGATGCTTCACGTGAGGTTGGCTTTACAGGGACAGACAGTGCACACTGAAAAGCAGGAGAAGAGAAGAAGAAAATGCCAAATATCTGAATGGGTCTAAAATCTTTTACCTTTCTTGCAGAAGAAACTGTGTCTACTATATTAAGCTACTACTGTGGGTAACCAATCTAGTGGAAAGGATGATCTTTCAGAGGCTACTACAATATTTAGGTTCCTAAAGCAGCTCATTGGATCAGCTACCTAGTGATAAAGTAGTTTAGATAATCTCAGTTACATCCAGCAATCAACCCTGGCCAAATGTCAGAGCTTTTAGTCTGCTTTGACTAATGCTGGTCAGGTACTTGCCTAGTACAACAGCTCCAGCATAAACAGGGCTTCACATAGCCCTCCAAACATCTCTCTCTATTTTTCCTTTGTGTCACTTGGCTGGAAATTTTGCAGTCTCTCCAAGTTTAAAGTTGGTGGGGTGTTTTTTTGTTTTGTTTGTTGGGGGGTTGGTTTTTTGTTGTTGTTTTTTTGCCTGGGCTTTAAACATTAAATTGATCTCTTGGAATCTATTTTCTATCACTTCATACATCCTTTTGTCCACTATGCTCACAGCTCACAAAGTCTACTAATGCTTAACTTAGATACAGAAGAACTACAGTATTTTTTCTTTTTTTTCTTCTCATTTCCCTTCCCACTTTGTTTGTTCAGAGCTGAAAGACAGTACCTTTTGCCTTAAATCATGACCAGGTCCATTAACATTAAGGAACCTTCCCCATTACAAAGACAATATATTGATATGCAAACACTCCACTCCCAAAAGCTTTTTCTCCAACACTTCATTAACATTTTTCACTGCTGAACCATTATACTCTCCTCAAAGTGCATCTTTATTGTTCTGTTTCCTTAGTATACCACTAATGACACAACAAAAGGAGAGGAGGCAATTGCGGATAAATCAAACTTCCCATTCCCATCTGTGCTGGCTGCCACGTTACTATATACACTCCCAGACAATGCCACACAGGCATTGTGGTGCGCCACACCACACTCCAGCCACTTTTGCCTCTGCTGTTGGGATTGTCACAGTCCAGCACTTCTGCTGTCTGCCTGCACACCTGTGAGGACAATGTCCCGTCACCTAAACTGGGGGCACACAGCTGAGCTCCCAGCTCTACAGAGTTGCCCCTCTCCTCAGGAAAACTGGTGATCCCAACCTCTGGCTCATAGTGTGCAGTTCATGAATTACAGATTTCAAGACTTGAGAGGCAACATGTCATATTTTTGATTGTCCCATTTACTTTCAGGAAATTCCAACTGATACAAGATTATCAGATTAAATTGTCTTTTTTGGCAAGGAATAATATTTTTTAGGAAATAAATAAGCAGGAAGCTTATATTATAAACAAGGCTAGGAATACATGAACAAGTCTTTCTACTAAATTAACACTGGTGAAAGACAGAATGAAATATTGATCTTTGTTTCTGAACTAGCTTTCTGAGGTTTGCAACCACCTTTTCATAGCTGTGAACACAGTGCAGCAAAATAAAATTGATCATCACTCACTTTGCAAGCTGAGCTGCATGGATCATTAATGGCTGACTTGTTAATTAAATGCGGTAGCAGAATCCTAGATTAGTCCTGTCTTTACAAGAACACCATTAATAAACCTGTTTTTCAATTTAGGAAACATCATCTCTGCATACAGTAGCCATTGTAATATTCCTGCCTAAGTAAAATACTTCATCCATTACATTGACAGGTCATATCACTTAGGCCATCCACAGGAATATATTTCACCAGCCTGCAAATGCTATCTCAGTTTCCATGTAGAAGCCTCAAATGCACATCTCCTTTACATCTCATATCAACATTTTCATAAACCAATGGGCACAAAAAACAAACCCACAAACAGAAGAATTGCAGTATGTTTTCTGATTTGGCACCACATAGAATGACCATTTACCTGAAGAATTCTCTTCTTCCACTATTTTCTTTTTTTCAGTGCATACAAAACAGGAAAAAATATTTTTCTTCAAATGTTCAACAAGGAGCCCAAACAAGTTCAGTACATCTCTGTTCTTAATCCTTTTATAATGCATATTACAACACAAACATACATACACAACAGTGCAATTGCTGTGGGTGTCTTTTTATTTACTATGTGATGCATCAGTAACACGGATACAATATAACCCTGCCTGCCTTCAAACATTGTAGGGAAG
Organism: Colaptes auratus; assembly: GCA_015227895.2. Taxonomy (NCBI): domain Eukaryota; kingdom Metazoa; phylum Chordata; class Aves; order Piciformes; family Picidae; genus Colaptes; species Colaptes auratus. Next base: position 64,373,775 of record CM037631.1, read on the forward strand.
CTCAACATTTGTTTCAAAAACAGACAGCATGTGCCCCTTGGAAAAATACTCAGAAGCTCTCAGAAAATTGGTAGCTAAAAAGAGTTTATTTTTTGAAAGTTTCTGAGAAACATCTCATGAAATCAAACTGACTAACAATTATATGCTATGTTTATACATACATATTTTTATTTTATATATATATATATATACATGCACACAGAGAAACATCTCTCAACTTTTAAAAATATTAATTTAGGGAATATAAATGACTAGCACTATGAAATGCTGAGGTAGTAATACTACCAAATACATGCTGAGATTCATCTCTGCCTTCATTAGGCAGATAAAGTTATCACTGTGGAAGTGTAAGATTGTATTTTGGGCTAGTACTTTATCAGTCTTTAAGTATGCATTGCTAATAATTTTGAATAATAAATTAATTCAAAGACTGGAGCACACATGTATATAGAAGAACAATGAATGGCTGTTAAGAGGTTATGTTCCACAGACAGGAAATCTCATGTACACTTTAGCAAAGTGAATTTAGTCACTCTCACAAATCCAGAAAGATAACTTTACCATTTTCTATTTTAAGTATAAACAAAAGAAATATTAGGAAATAGTGATTTACAAAACAAAACTGAGGCCAAATGACGAGCAGAAATGGTTCATCTTTCACACACAATTTTTAAAGAAGTGCAACTGATCCACTTGCAGAGGAGCTTTTCTAATGCACATTTGGCAAATAAGACAGCAAGCTATTTTACAACAAATCCTTGGCTTTTTAAGGGATTTACTTTGCCTCCACTTATAAGGACAAAATTTCTCACCCACAAAATGAGCATAACCAAAATCTGCCCTTGAGGAGTTCTTGTATCACAACTTTGGTGGTGATTAGATACCTTATTTGTGAACCTAACTACTGATTCTAAGGGCATTTCACCACACATCTCTTGAATTTTTCTTAATAAGTTAAGTGCCTACCCTCTCTAACTCTCCTGACACATCATAAAAACAAGACACAGGTCTCCAAGTGTTAAACATTATCTCTCCATTCAAAACTCTAAATGTGAATTGTGTAGAAGTATGGTGAACTACTTAAGAAGCAGAAGGAAGGAATCCAGCTTAATCCTGCATGCATAAGATAGAGCTTTTTCTGATAATAAATGGATACTTATATTTTTAATACATACTTTAAAACAAACACAAACTATACAAATCTATTGTAAGAAAATATTTCCTCAAATTCAGTGCACTCTTACAAGATTTCTGATTATAGAGTATTATCACATTTATATATATTGCTAACAAATATTACTATTTATTACATAAATGCACTCTTGACATCATACCTTAATTGGTAAAACAGCACTGATTTACACTGGAAGTAAACTGAATTACAACAGGAACAGTGTAATTCACTCTAGATTGACAGAGCCGATACTGATTGTATCCAAACTGAGAATGAGCAGCTTAATCCCATCAATGGCATGGAAAGAAAACCATGAAAGTAAACCTGCACATCTTACTGTATTGGCCATAAAATCAGGGCAGAATGGAGAGAGCTGTCATCAGGAGCCAAAATCATAATGTTGTGAAAGCTGGCTGTGTCTGTGGAGTTTGCAATTGCTCACATAAATTTTTGTCAACTCTGCTGGTTTTAGTAGACATGACACACTACAGGGGAATATTTTGCATGGAGGAAAAAGAGGAAGAGGGGATGATTTGGTGACTGGAATGTTAATAGCTGCATTTTAGAATATTAATACCTACATGAAGAGGAATAGGCATTCCCCTCAAATGAACAGGTTTCACTACAGAATTTAATTCTGCACTTATTCCTATTTTTAATGGATTTTGCTTGCTATTTTCTATCATATAGCAGGTTATGAAACAGTTCATATAGTTCTTTTGCAAATATTAGCAGCATGCATTGTTTTTCAATGGTTGCAATTAAAGTTGTGCTATTTCTACACTGCTATAAAATAAGGTTTTACATGATAAACTACAGTCTTCTGTATGCTAAGAGAAGAACTGAGATTTTACAGATATTTAATGAGAGGGAAGTCTCTGCTTCTTTTGAATTACTTTAAACAAATACAATTTTCTCTGTTAAAGAGATACTGAATAAATTATACAAGTTAATGGGCTTTTTAGATGGACTCAATATCAGATATTCATAGACAACATAATAGACTAAATCAAGATCAGTATGATGCCCTTCAAAGGATGAATAATTAAGTCTTAGCTGCAATATGTACAAAACAACAGGGTTGCAGAAAATTTCTCCGACCACATAGTTAGGGTTCCCATTGATTCTGAATACATTACACCTAATGTCTCAGAACTCAGACTACATCAAGCAAAATGTATCCTTTTTCCATTAAAATGTTTTAATCACAGAACCACAGACTGATAGGGGTTGAAATCAGGTTCACCTAGATCAAGCAGCATAGGAACACATCCAGCCAGGTTTTTAAATTCTCCAGAGAGAGAAACTCCACAACCCCTCTGGGCAGACTGTTCCAGTGCTCCATCACCCTCACAGTGTTTCAGGTTGTGCCATTGCTCTTTGTCCTGTCATTGGGCATCACCAAAGAGAGTCTGGCCCCATCCTCAAGAGCAACTCTTCACATATTCAGAAGAATTGACAAGAATTCCTCTCAGTCCTTTTGTCCCAGCTAAACAGCCCCAGGTCTCTCAGCTTTTCCTGGTATCAGAGATGCTCCGGTCCTGTAATCACCTTTGTAGCCCTCCTTTGTACTCTCTCTGGTGGTTCCCCCTCTCTTCTGAACAATACACAGTACTCCAAATGTGGCCTCACTAGGGCAGAGTAGGGGTAGAGGATAATCTCCTTTGATCTGATAGCCACGCTCTTCTTAATGAGCCCCAGAATACTGTTAGTCTTCTTGGCCACAATGCCACACTGCTGGATTGTGGTTAACTTGTTATCTACCAGGACTCCCAGGTCTTTCTCTGGAGAGCTGCTTTTCAGCAGGTCAATCCCTAACCTGTACTGGTGTACAGGGCTATTTCTCCCCAGATGTAGGGCTCTACATCTGTTCTTGCCGAACTTCATTAGGTTCCTCTTCACCCGACTCTCTAAGTCTGTCCAGGTCTCACTGAAAGACAGCACAGCCTTCCAGTGTGTCAGCCACTCCTCCCAGTTTTATATTATCATCAGGCTTGTTGGGAGTAACACTGTCCCTTCACCCAGGTCATTGATGAAGATGTTAAAAGGACTGGACTCCTTACTATCTCTGGGGAATACTGCAAGCTACAGGCCTCCAATTAGACTCTGCACCACTGATCACAACTCTGTGTGCTCTATCATTCAGCAAGTTCTCAGTCCACCTGAATGCTTACCTGACCTACACTTCCTAAGTTTACCTACAAGGATGTTATGGGAGACAGTATCAAAACCTGGTTTTATTGTAAAAACAATAAGCTAAGTCCCTAGTGCAAGTACAGAAAGCTTTTCCCTGGTGCAACAGATTCTCGTACACTTCGAACAGGACAAAGATGTTCACAAGTTTTGATGTTGTCAGGGTTCATTCTATGGAAACTTTATACCATACTTAAACCAGGTGATAGTCTTACTCACAATTCATAGACTGGAATAAAGACTTTGAAAAAGTATTTATATTTATTTAGAGAACAAAATGTATACAACATATAAAAACAGATTAATATAGCCATTGTGAAGCCATAAACTTGGTACATGAATTCATTAGGGAAGCAATAAACATACTGTATAAATTAATTACTTTGTGATTATCTTCATTAAATGCTTCTTAATGAGTTAATAACCATGAAAAGCAATGATAAATTGATAAAGTGCATACATGGATTTATGGTTGGTTTTTTTTTCCAATGCAGCATTTCTGAGTGCTGCATCTCTGGACACAAGCTACTAACATCTAAGTGGTCATTTTACCTTCTAATCTGCATTAAGAAGTACCCGTTCCTACAGGATTTTAACTTACCAGAGAAATGCAGACTTTCCTAAGTTTACTGCAGAAGGTACTCTTGCTAAGGTTTAAGAACCACCTGCTCCTTAAAATTAAGATTTAGCTCCATTACAGGATGACTTCCAGCTTCTTTGCAAATATTTGCCAGAAACACACACATGCACACACACATGCGTGCACGCACACACACACGCGCGTGCACATACACACATAGATACACACAAAATATATATTGCTACGTTTGAAAATTATGTTCAGGCTTTTGTGGTCTTTCAGTCAAAAGTATAACTATGTTATGAATTGAGAAGTGGATGGGCAGCACTGGGGAATGCCATATCTATCACCAATAAGTACTGTAACTTTTATGGCGGGGTATGAGTGCTCCAGCACTGACTGAGCTCTGCTATTAGTATGCCATGGAAGATTGTAATGGTGGCCCCATTTGTCATGTCACAGGTATAGACTGCTTATGCTTTCATTTTCTGGAGCACAAAGGCTCAAAGTGCTGTTGGTCTACACTGTGATTTAAACAAAACAATGAAGCCACACACACTTTTCAACTTGCTCTCCTCCTATGCACTGCATCCCAGAGTACTTTACACACATTGACATTAAAAATAACTGTATTTTAAAGTAAAAAATATTCTGAACACACCTTTGAGTCTGACATAGCATTAGTACATTAAATAAGCATGTTTTAGTGAATATACCAATACGTAGTCCTCTCACCCTCCTAGGAAATACACAATTCACAGTGAAACTACCAAAACTACCTTGATAAAGTATTTAAAGCAATCTCACTATTACATGCTCAAATAATTCCTTAGATAACCTTGGGATATTAATCAGTTTTCACCACTTGAAATTATTTTGTTAACTCCTTAAAACATACAAAACCAGAATCTAATTCCTCTTTATAGGGACAATACACAGATAAAGAAAGTAGTATTTTGAACAAAGACCATCAGTCCTTTTAAATGATTGTAATTCCCTGGATTATGTTCCTTTCTCCCCAAGAACACCTAGCCCAAGGAAATTAAGGTACTCTTTCTGATTCTTTGTGAATCACAAGAAGTATCTAGCAAGTTTCAATACCCTTGATTACACAGCAAATAAACAAAAGCAGTTTCCAGGATCCTCTAGCATGACCAAACAGGCAAGATCTCAGCCAAAGTTGTCAGTAGCAGAACCCTTTTGAAACAAAATTCAGAAAAAAATTAACTACCAAAGCAGCATCAGAGAAAAAGAAAAATATACATGTATACTTCACAAGACAGTATGTGCTCTTAGAGAAAGGCGACTAAAAATTCTTTCCTTAGAAGTAAATAATGCTGTAGCCTGCTGTTTAAGCAAACCTTGAACTCTTTTAAAACCTAGTCACTCCGTAAACACAGCCATGTCCATCAGTCACACCAAGTCTTTAGATATTGTCAATTGATTTTGGCCACTTACAACTAATTCACAAAGGAATCGAAAGCCAGGGCACAGTTGAATGCTGTCTCCACGATTGGGTAAGAATGTGTATTAAACAAATCAAGACATGCTCATGTTACAAACAGGTTCTCCAGAGTTTTATGCTGACATTTAGGCAATATGAGAGCTAATGAGAACAGCTACACTCTGCTCAGCACTGTTTAGGACTAACAAATTGACTGGATAATTTGTCATCAGTCCCCACAAGAAGCCACACCATTTAAGGCAGGGTGGGGGAGGGGAGAAGAAAGACTGGTCACAACATACTCATCTAAAGGAATCTTCAATTTCAGGCTAAGAACTGGGATAACAGAAAAAATGACACTAGAAATAAAGTTTAATGTGGAATAAGTTTAGCCATTTGTCTGCTGCAGCAATTATATCTTTTTAATGTATGGATAGGCACTTCAACCTTCATTCATGTCTTCACTTTCAGTAGTCATGATAGTACTCTGAAAAAGCAGATTTTAATAAAATTTAAATGCAATTTGAAACAGAAGGACCTCGACTGGTCACTATGTGCATTTTCACAAACACCAGAGTCACAAAACAAGAGTGGTGCGGGCTGGAATTGGTTTTCTTTCTGGTTTTCTTTAATATATCTTATCTCATTACTTCACTTCTCAACCACTACTCTGTGGAAGAGAAGAGGAAAGTTCATCAGTAGCCAGTGGCAGCACCAGCTGGGAGCTCAAAACAACACTTGCAGTTTTCAGCTGTCAGACGTTGGCTGAAATTTAATAAGTGCCAATATGAAACAATCTACAAATCCATAGCTTTTTTTAAACTAGCAAGAAATGAGGGGTTTGAAAGCGAGTTGAAGTCCAGTATATTACTATACTTTATACACATAAAGTTTTGCAAGCTGTTCAGTCTCACTGGTTCCTACGTTAGCAGAACTTCCACCCACATTCTGCCCTTAAACATCCGAGAAAAAAGCATTTTGTATTGTACTCGATCCACAGACTCTGTTGAAATTCTTTGGTCTCTTTCTTCTCTGGTTATTAAAATTTTTGTGAAAGTAGACATCACAGACAATATGAGACCAAATAATAACCTTTACTTTTATGAGTGGTGTCCATAAATTGCCAATGTCTTACCAACAATTAATAAAGCCAAAAAATGTTGAAACGCTACAAGGAAGATGGACAAAGCCACAGAAGTACATAAATATTTTCTAGCCCCATCAACATGGAGCTTTGGGTCCAGCCTCAGGTTTTATATCCAAAGCTGCATCATTTGAGAACTAGAATTGCCTCTGACATGCACAAACTCTGTGAGAACTGTGTGTGTCTTTGAAGTAAGAAGGAATTCACACACATGCACACACAAAAAAAAAAAAAAACCCAACAGCAGCATGCCCTGGAACTGCGAGTTCAGCAGATATGCTACATGAGCAGCCACAAGATTGTTGTCCTTCCTTTCTGAGAAGATCAACTAACATTTAAGCTTGGATAAAGGAAGGCACTTGGGCCCACCCTGAGCCATTCCAAAATGCCAGTCTGTTTATCAGCACAAATAACACTTTTGGAATGTGCACAGTCCACAGTCCACGGGCCTGTCAAACGTCCTCCTCCCTACTGCAGAAGAGGATGCTGCATTGAATCAAGATCCAAGAATAGGTGCCAAAAGGGCTCGTGGTGATTATCTTCAGCTGCACACACATTTCTTTGATTTCTAGGCCTAACAAACCAGTGCAAACAGCTACAGCACACTGCTGTGACCCATCACTCTCACTGTGCATTACAAACCTGGGAGGCCAAACCTGCAATGCAGGTTACGGTATTTCATGAAATGGTATGGCCATAGTCACGTGCAGTGGCACAACTTGATGGATCTGCAGATGATCTAACAGAATAATTGGCTTTGTCCCGAAAAGTAGTCCAACACTACCCTTCTCTCCTCTGCCTCCAAGGTGCAGTATGTTCTGTGGCCCCTGCTCTTGGATGGTTGAGAAATTCTGTCCTACTCACTGACACTGACTTTTAAAAATTCTATGTAGTATTTAAATTACAGCCTTTAAAATATTGAGGTCTAGCTAGTCTAATGATGGCTTACAGTACACAGCAGAAAACAAGAGGTGGAATGTGTTCTTGGCTAATAAAACTCCTCTGATTTAAAATTCTATTTCCTATCTCATTTGTCCCTGTGGACACTACCAAATTTCCCCTTGCTCTTCTCTCATGTTATAGACAGAAAGTTTTTTGTGAGCAGAGGCTATCATTTATTGTATGTGTGTACAGGACCTAGGCCACCAAAGCCCAAAGGCTTTGAAATGCATTTCAACATCCTCATCATATAATGAGGACATTTGACTGTTCTTTCCAGCAGACAACTTGCAGCAGCTATTTTTAAAATTAATAATGAGGAGAAAGTTTGAAAGTTTGAAAAAGAATAGCAAAACCTTGTAACTCTGTCTTTTTGCCCTGTTGCTAACTAGAACAATTATTGGTCAGGTATTGAGGTCTACTGAAACATGACTTCCATCAGGCAGAGAAATGGAGGCAGGACTGCAGCCCGTGAGATGCTGTGCAGTTGCTCTGCACTCTCCCTTTGCCTGGACAAGATTTCTTTCTGCAACAACTGCACAGTTACCCCAATCCTGCACCTTTTATTAAAGCTTTCCACATTCTCTGTTTCACTAAAAGTTGGGGAAATAAGAAAGAAGAGGAGGAGCACAACCACCAGTGCATAATGTACTGGTTGCTTACCGAGGAATAAGATTTTGCTTTTTTGGAACAAACAAACAAACACAAAAAAAAAAAAAAAACAAAACAAACAAACACCTCAGCATTGTGGAAGTCAATACCTGCAGCAAAGAATTATTCATACAAGAATAAATTCAAAAGGCCTGAATAGTAGTCATGATAATAGACAAAACATACACAAAAAAATTGCTCAAATTGTGAAGCTATACACTCTGTGGGTGAAAGCATGATTCAGACTGGCTTCCTCAGTCTTTAGGCACTGAGACAGGATTTTCTACCCTTGATGAATGGTTTCGGTCTCAAGACACTGGCTGTCTATTAGAGCACCCTGTAGCTCCTGTGAGCTGTTTGTACCCACATTTCCTTTCATAGTAGAATACATCTCTAAGAATATAAAGGATGATTAAATACTAAAATCTCACTTGATACAGGATTGAAGTAATACTACTGATGTTGTCACCATCCACTTACCCTTCTATGTAGAAAGATACCGCCACCATCAGGGCTAGGCTCTCTTCACTGGTAGTGTTTTTATTAAAACCCAGTTAGATCTGACACTCAGGAGCGCTTCCAAGTTCTTTCTATCGCAGGCATGAGGGGGTAGCTAAGGGCAGAAGACCTCCTGGGAGAGTGCTAGAGAAATGTCCCAGGCAGAGGAAGCCAAACTTGGCAGTGTCTCTATCCATTCTGTTTGTTCAGAGCAGACCTTGAAGCCAATTAGCAAGCCAACTATGCCTTTTTTTCCCCTCCTGCCCCTCTTCAGGAGGAACTACTCCTGTCGCTGGTAGGGATACTGAATTAATTAACATATATGCATTGTGAACAATCAGGAGACTTGAACCTGGGACTACATCAAGAGCCAAATTATTTACCACTAGAACACATTCAGTGTGAAACAGTGAAAGGGGTCAAGGAAGTACTGTGCCACTTGACATCAAAAACAGTATCTGTGGTAGGAAGTGGAAGCAGAGCAGAGTAGCTTGCAGTGTTTTTGCATCCTTTTCTTTATATGGCTGTGTTGGCACACTGGGATGTAGACAAACATGTCCTGCTGGGAAAGGAAGAGATGTGACAGGACTGATGAATCGTGAGCCCAGGGCACAATCTTGCATGCTGAAGCAACCGACAGGTTTTGCGTTAAACACACATACCCATGCTTCCCAAGCATACAGCAGCTCTGCCTGTATGTTTCTTTACTAAGACAAACAAGCAAAAGATTAGTTTAAAAAACTACTACAACTGCTGTGTTATTGCACAACCAATGAAAACAAGTCACAAGCTCTTAGGCTTAACTGCTTCATCAGTCCAATAAGCAAATACAATATTCTGAGCCTGAGAGGGTGTTTCTTTTCCAGCTATGTCCATTAAATTCATAACCAGATATCCATCTACAGACATTATTTATATTACATTACTCCAGACTGGATACAAAGCTCCCTATTTTAAAAAACTTTAAAAACTTAGTGTTTAAGGAGAACAAATTATTAGGTTTTAAGTCTGTAAGACATGAACTTCCTTCCAGAACTAAGGATCAATCAAATTTAACATTCTCTGAAAAGATTTAGTCTGCCTATTGAAAGTAAGAGAACTCTTGAAAGACCTTCTCCAAGAAGAAAACCTCTATGACAACTTGCTTGATGGGCCAGGATACTCTCAACCAGGTTCTCTATCCAAATGAAATACACCACCCTAGATTACCTGGAAGCAAGCTACAAGAACAGCTTTGTCCTTGTAAGGCCACATTACCCTTTAAAGCAGTCTTATGGCTACTCCAAGCCACCATCTATGCTTATACAAAGCTGCCTCAGCTGCTATAAACTGCAAGAACACACAGTTAATAGAATAGAATAGAATAGAATAGAATAGAATAGAATAGAATACAATACAATACAATACAATACAATACAATAATACAATACAATACAATTAACCAGGTTGGAAAAAACCTTCAAGATCAAGTACATCCTGCCTACATCCTTAGATCGCCTCCTTAGCCTCTGAAGGCCGAAGATAACTGTGGTATAAAACAATTTGAGCATGCCTTCTTCATTAGGTAATATCTGTCCAGAATCCTACAGATGCATGTTCTAATGCCAGAGTCATTTAGGTTGTAAAAACTGACTGTAACAGGTTTTAGTAAACACTTGGCACGTTATTTTTGTCATCATGTAAAAACAGAAAAAAATGTGATATTTCCTTTTAGATATTGTCTACAGAACATTGCCACAGAAATAAAGCTTTCTTTAAGGACTGGAAGTTAATGGTTCTGATTTCCTTAAGGGTGTATTTTCCATAAAAAGTCTTGCTCCAGTGCTAATTACAAAATTAGCAAGAAGCTTACAAGTAATTAGATCGGGGTGTTAAATCACTAATGTTCCTTAAGTAAAACTCCTAATTAGGACACACTGCACATTTATCTACAATCTAGACCTGACAAACTGCCCAAACTCTTCCTTTCTATCTGACATCCAGAACACTGCCAGAGAAATCCACAATACTCTCTTCAAGAAGGCACCCTCATCTGACTTGCCCAAGTACAGGCAATGACTCCTATGTCCACCCACTTGGACTCCAAAGTAGACAGGCATAGTAGAGAGAGTCATACCTAACCCCATAAGGTGATTCAGCTTTCTCTTTTGGTTACATAAGGAGCCTGGGCACTTGCTCAGAATATGCTTCTGATTTAGCTGTTGATACTATTAAAATATAAAATTATCAACACTATCTGGTCTTCTTCCCTCCTACACAGTATTCCTCAGACTCTAAGATAAATGTAGTTGGATAGACGCTTTTGTTTTATCACACTTTGTAGAACAGCACCTGACACAAAGGCATCTCAATTGAGAATCGATCCACAGTGAACTATGTCTATACAAACAGCAATGTTTACAATTCCTTTATAGCTCACTTATCTGTGACATACTTAACTGCTTCAAAAAAACAAAACAAACAAGCCACAGCCTTCTTGGTAATTCATGCATCCTGCAGTCCTTCCAAATGTTCTGGTCTTATTTTAACCCTAAAACAAAATTATTCATGATCTCAGAAAAGCAGAGACACAGACCTCAAGGCATAAAAAGTAAAATAAAAAAAAAAATTAAAAAAGAAAGAAAAAAGCTTTCCATCAGTTTATTTCAAGTCCACTGAATACGACTTCATGTAACAAAGGCATTTGTATGGAATACTGCACTCCAACTTTAACATCAACCATCATAAAACCTGGTTACGTCTTCTGAACAAGCACTATCTCTCAGCCACCTGGATTTTAATGTCTGGTGTGGCTCTATTACATGCTTGCACCACAGCTGCAATGTACCTGAAAGGCATACAAGGAATCCTTAAATGCATGCCTTCGGACAGAGATCTCATTATGGACTGGAATCACATTGCTCAAATACCTTTAGACAAAACCATGAACAAGTAGCCTCTCATTGCCAGAAATATTAATGGGACAAACCCAAATATGCCATTTTAGCCATTTTCCTGGAATGAATTAAAAAAACAAACAACACTTAAGTGACTTGCAGTGCAACTTCAAATACCTTTCAGCTGGTTTTGATGTATTTTTCCAGAGGGACTTTGACAGGCTGGAGAGGTGGGCACAAGCCAACCTCAGGAGCATCAACAAGACCAAGTGCAGGGTCCTGCATCTGGGTCGAGGCAATCCCAGGCACAAATACAGGCTGGGCAGTGACTGGCTGGAGAGCAGCCCTGAGGAGAGAGACTTGGGGGTGCTGGTGGACGAGAAGCTCAACATGAGCTCTCAATGTGCACTTGCAGCCCGGAAAGCCAATCAGATCCTGGGCTGCATCAGGAGAAGTGTGGCCAGCAGGTCAAGGGAGGTGATTCTCCCCCTCTACTCAGCTCTGCTGAGACCTCACCTGGAGTACTGCATCCAGTTCTGGAGCCCCTATTACAAGAGGGATCTGGAGGTGCTGGAACGTGTCCAGAGAAGGGCCACGAGGATGATCAGAGGGCTGGAGCACCTCTCCTATGAGGACAGACTGAACGAGTTGGGGCTGTTCAGTTTGGAGAAGAGAAGGCTCCGAGGTGACCTCATTGTGGCCTTCCAGGATCTGAAGGGGGCCTACAAGACGGCTGGGGAGGGACTTTTCAGGCTATCAGGTAGTGACAGGACTAGGGGGAATGGAATGAAGCTGGAGGTGTGGAGATTCAGGCTAGATGTGAGGAGGAAGTTCTTCACCATGAGAGTGGTGAAGCCCTGGAATGGGTCATCCAGGGGGTGGATGAGGCCCCATCCCTGGAGGTGTTTAAGACCAGGCTGGATGAGGCTCTGGCCAGCCTGATCTAGTGTGGGGTGTCCCTGCCCATGGCAGGGGGGTTGGAACTAGATGATCCTTGTGGTCCCTTCCAACCCTGACTGATACTATGATACTACAATACTATGATACTATTTTGGAAGAATCTGCATTTTCTCTCCAGAACTTATTCTTTCTTCCACTACCTTAGATGACAGTTTTTTGTGCCTAAAAGAACCAAAACTGTATTGCCCATACTTCTGAGTCAATATAGTAGTCATCCTTGCACTGCTGGGGACACAAGCTCTTCCATATTTTTTTAGGCTAAAGAAGTTAACATTTGATACAGTATCTTGTACATACACTATTCCAAGACATTTTTAGCATGTCTGAAAATGGACAGCTACTTCCCTATGTATGATCAAAAAAATCACAGCTATTTTAAACAGCCTGAAGCCACTTACCTGCGAAGCCTGGTTGCTGGGATTGTTTAATTTACTTTTTTTCAGTCTACCTTTTTGTTTAATACCATTGCACTAGCCCAGTGGAAACACACACACTTGCTACATCCATTAGAAAAAAACCTCAGTCACACTCTTTCTACAGCACAAGACAGTGAATTATTACAGTGAATTATTTTTTAATATTATTTTTCTCCTACTGCACCTTACAATAAGCTCAATTATTTTCCAGTGGATATAGCCAAACCTCTGTATTCTGACAATATTAGAGATAGACAAAGATTCTCTGACTAAAAATGGGTTGCATTTTTGTCAGAAAAAGCAAGTTTTGATGAAACAAAAGCCTTTCTCCAAATGTTTTTGCAAATACAGGATGTGATTTTGGGGAAAAACAGGATGACCACAGGTCTCAACTATACTACCCATCAACCGAGGCCTAGCAACTCAATATCAAGATATGAAGCATGGTCCTACACTTCACATCACACAGCTTTCATAATTTGAAATATTTCAGGGAAGAGAAAAATCTTTCCCTGACCAAACAGACATAATGTTTGCATTAACAGTTCCAGGAATTAGGGAGAGTGATACTTTAAAGCAAAACATCTAGAATGAAGGAACAAAACCCAAAATTCATAATCTAAGCTTCCTTGTCTGCATGCGCACACCAAAAATATAAATAGTTACAGGCATGAATCAGAACATGATAGGCTGTATGAATAGACAGATATATAGATATAGATATAAAAATACATAGAGATACACATGAATACTTATCTTACATGTCTCTAAGAAGTTAAATGAATTAACAGCTAGGCTTGGCACCACCTGAAACACACACCTTTGGGAAAATTAGCAAATCTAAGTGCAAAGGTTAGAGTTAAATGGTAGCCAGGAAGGTTCTTTCATCTTACTGAGCAAAAAAAAAAATATTTGTCATTGTAGTGGTGAGATGGCTTAATCCACCCACACCAACATAAAGCACAGCTAAGCCAGTCGGAGAAGCGAATGAAGGCTGTAATTTACAAGCAATGGTGAAATGCAATGAATATATACAAAATATACAGTATTTACAATATTATACATGAATTTACAAGAAATAGCACAACACAGGAAAAATCCCCCTTGCAGGAGGATCCCACCTCAGGTACCCCCCAACCTCTCTCCCCCTTCCCTTTCCCCTCCAGCTCATTAGACAAAAAAGGAGAAAGAGAGAGAAAAGGATATTAAGGGAAATTCATTAGCTCAAAGCAGTTGTTAAGAAGTTAGTTTTCTTATCAGTTTCAGTCCAGGGTCAGCAGCATGCATTCTGGCCAAGAAACAAAAGACAGACTGAGACAGGCTATAAAATTTGTATAACTACATCCCAGTGATCTACCAATGAAATTTGTTTAGAATTAATCTTTGTTTTCCCTTTTACACTCAAACATTCAGCTAGAGAATTCTGCAACTGTCTTTTCTTAAAGCCATAACCTGAACTGTCACAGTTGTCTTTTTCAGAAAGATGCAACAAACTGTATTTCACATGAACTCCACGGAGTCTTAAACCAGCAGGTCTGGGCTACAAAATGGCAAGTATCTCCAGCAGCTGCTATTGTTGACAACATGTGACAGCGTGGTATTTCCAGACACCATCAACTGCATCCCCAATTATTGCTAATTTTGTGCAAGATTACAACATTTTCTATGTTCATAAGCTACAATTGTCTTAATAAGTTAGTAGCACAAAGATGAAGTGGAAAAATTCAGAGAATATGTGAGTGATGTTTGAGAGGCAATGATCAGAAAGGCAGTAACAAGTCAAAATGTAGACTTAATTTGAGGTAGTATTTACTGACTGACTTTGTGAAATGCCATTGGACCATACTGACTGTTGGGTTGGGGGCTTTTTGCTTTGTTTTGTTTTGTTTTCTTGTGGTATTTTTTGTAAGGCACATGAGAAATTTCTGGTCCCCATCCTGTTACTGATGATCTGGATGAAGGGATGGAGTACATCATCCGTAAATTTGCAGATAACACCAAGTTGGAGGCAGCTGTTTATCTGTTAGAGGGTAGGAGAGCTCTGCAGAGGGACCTTGACAGGCTGGACAGATGGGCAGAGTCCAAGGGCATGAGCTTTAACGCACCCAAGTGCTGGGTTCGGCACACTGGCCACAGCAACCCCATGCAGTGCTACAGGCTGGGGTCAGAGTGGCTGGAGAGTGGCCAGGCAGAAAGGGACCTGGGGGTACTGGTCAACACTAGGCTGAACATGAAGCAGCAGTGTGCCCAGGTGGCCAAGAAGGACAATGGCATCCTGGCCTGTATCAGGAACAGTCTGGCCAGCAGGACCAGGGAAGTTATTGTGCCCCTGTAATCAGTACTGGTTAGGCCACACCTTGAGTCCTGTGTCCAGTTCTGGGCCCCTCAGTTTACGAAAGATGTTGACTTGCTGAAACGTGTCCAGAGAAGGGCAACAAGGTTGCTGACGCGTTTGGAACACAAGCCCTATGAAGAGAGACTAAGGGAGCTGGGGTTGCTTAGCCTGGAGAAGAGGAGACTCAGAGGTGCAGTCTCAAGCTGCACCAGGGGAGGTTTAGGCTGGATGTTAGGAAGAAATTCTTCACAGAAAGAGTTATTGCCCATTGGAATGGTCTGCCCAGGGAGGTGGTGGAGTCACCATCACTGGAAGTGTTTAAAAAGAAACTGGATGAGGCACTTACTGCTATGGTTTAGTTGATTAGATGGTGTTGGGTGATAGACTGCACTCGATGATTTCAAATGTCTTTTCCCACCTGGTTAATTCTGTAGTCTGTATTTTTACAGAACTGGACAAAATAAATCATGTGTATGGAAATCTAGATAAAACATTACTCAAGAATGTAGTAATATTTTCTGTTGTGTCTCACAACTGAACACCAAAGTGTGTGTGTGTGTGTGTGTACACATGTATTAAAACTGAATATTTAAGCACACATTTTTTGTGAAACAAACACTAAAATCACTCCTGAAATAACTTGTTGGTTGGGACTATCAAGTGGGACAGAAGAGTCTCATGTTCAAGTCCATAATTTAGCTCATTAAAGTGTCCTGTTTGTTATGGCCCCTTATCCCATGGTCAGAGTTTCTGTGTACTAAGCTATTGAACCATTCCCTTCCAAAGTAGGAGAAATGTGGCTGAAGCAGCCATTTGGCTGTCATTTCATAACAGAGACGTTTTAAGACAGATTTTGCCTAGATGTCTATTTTTCTTCGCATGATAAGTATGGTATAAGTACCTTCAAACATGGATATAATTTAATGTGGTTTTACCAGAGTGCATGCCAAATGCTTTTGTCTCATTAAGCTGGTTTTAAACACCGGTACTAACAGCATAAAATGTTATTTCAAAGCAGCAGAATAAACCACTGTTTTGTGAGGATCAGTTGCCTACAAATTTCAAGCAACTCAAGATCTATTTAATTCCTACTCTACAATTAAAGAATATGCTATACCCTAAGCAAATTTACTTGAATAATTTCATACACTTCCAGTTGAAAGTATTCTGATCTCCCAGTTCAATATTTATTCCCTTTCTACATTAAATCCGTGATCTACATCAAACCTCACTAGTACTTGCAAAGGTACTCCATAATCAGGCAAGATTCAGTTCATAATGAAAAAATATTATAACAGAAAGAATATACAAAGCCAGTTTCAGTATGGGAAATTTCAGTTCTGGCCTAACCTATGTAACATTAGACAAATGGCTCCCCCTCTGCTTCTTCCTCTTACAAATTGCTTACTGTACCTGTGTCATCCCTTGAGGCCAAGGACTGGCTTTCTCTTTGTATATAATGTGATTTACAGCTGGGATTACTGAATGCTGCCACAACACAAAATCACTGCAACGGTTCAGAGCTCTGCTCTACAAATCACCACAATCCCAGTCTTTACTGGTACTTTTAATGGCATCCCTGCTGTTCCAGGATAATAGTCCCGTCAAGAGAACTTGTCACATCACTTTGAACCTACTGTACACATACATATATGCATACATAACATGCTTTCTTACCCTTAGGTCACATCTCAGATGCTGGCAATAAAGTCTAAACTTGTTATATTCTCAGCAAAAGGAAATAATTTTACACCCACAAAATCATTCCCAAACTAAAACATTACCTAAAAACCTATTACTTCAGCACTGCCCACTCACTTTTGGTATAAACTACTTACAACAGCAAGTCTAGCCAGGGCACTGTAGGCAGACTACATGGGAGAATACAGAGGTCAAACAAAACACACTCAAGAAGATGTGGAAATAGGAGACAAGAAACCACAATCTGCCAGAGATTCTGCCCAGAAACAAGCCACAGCAGGAGACCCCAGTTAGAGACCATACTCAGACATCTCTGCAAGGCTGCAGGGCTGCTGACATTCTCACTTTTCCAGTTGGAACAACAATTTCAAGTTCAAAAGTTTCCCACGGAAAGTTCATAAACTCACTGAGCAAACACCTAAATTACATCACCCCCTCCTATTCCTGAACAAATGGGATGATTCTGGCACAGTACTAGGTATCTTCCCAGCGGGAAGGAAAAGTCGTTTTTCTCTACAGCCAGCCTCCGAGGTCAGCAGGCTCCCAAAGCCAGCAACCCCAGTCCTTTTAAGCCAGGGCTTTTGGTAACCAGCCTCACGCACATATCCACAAGCTCACAAATGCCTATTACAAAACTCGGGGGTCCAGGGAGCCCTCCGACCCAGCACAGGAGGGCACCATGAACTCAGGAGACACCTGAGCTGACCTGATGGCGAGGAGCCTGTCACACATCATTGCTCAGAAACTCTTTTTTCACCCATTTGGGAGGCGCGCTTCCATAAAGCATCGGAATTTAACCGACTGACACTACCAGTGAAAGAAAATGTGTATCAGAGCGCTCACATCCAGTTGCCTGTCAGCACTACTTTACACCAGTGGGGTGGCAGGCTTGCATCAGCCTCTGTCCAAACGGGGGACTCGGGAGGCTCAATACCGTGTCCGTAAGAGCCTGATTTAAGGAAAAGCACAAATCCGACAGAGCCTAGGTTAGTTTGCTCACCTCCGCGCACTGCAAGAGCGGACTGAAGCGGGAACCTCAGTGACCCGCTGGATCCCCCTCCCTCCTTCCATTGCTCGCTCCTGCCCCTCCCTGGGCAGTCCTCACCAGGTCTGGCGCCCGGCTGCGGGGCCGCTAGCTCAACGCAGGACACGGACACAAAGACGGGGGTGGAAATAAATAAATAAATAAATAAAACAAACAAACAAACACCATCACCGCCACACACACACACACCCCACAAAAAAAATCAAAACCACAAAAAAACCCAAAACCACACACACACGAGACTGCCAAACCCCTCTGCACAACGCGTCTCCTCGTCAGCCCGACTCCCGACGGCGGCAGACCGGCAGGGCAGCCCCTCCGCGCTGCGCTCCAGACAGACACCCCGCCGTGCCCCTCCCCGGGGGCAGCACTCACCTCAGAGGGGACACGGCCTCAGCAGCTGCCTGTGCCTGGGGGACGGGAGCCGCCTCTCCGCCCGGTACCGGGCAGTCGGCGGCACGGCGGGGAGAGGCGGCAGCGGGGTCCGGCGCAGTGGGGGACTTCCACTTTTTCTCAGTGGTCTTTCTTCGCGGCACCGTGTCGTGCCCAGCCCTAGCCTAGCTCAGCTCAGCTCCGCCGCACCGCCTCCGCCTGCCTCCCCCAGCCCTCCTCCCTCCCTGCCTTTCGCAGACGCCTCCTCGCGATGCCGGGGGGCGGCTCCCCCTCCACCGCCCCGCCCCGGTACCTGCCGGGGCGCCCCGAGGGCTTTGGGGCGCGGCGGGCAAGGCTCGTCGGCCTCGTGCACCCAGGCACACCCCACCGCTACCACCACCCCCCTGGGCACACAGGCAAGCTCCTTTCGTACTCTTCTGTCCCCTGGAGGTTCACCCGGTCCGTGGGGCACACCGCAAAGAGGTGCTGCTTTTTTAATTTGGGACCTTCATTCCTCCCCCTTCTCCCCCCCCCCCTTTGTCCAGCTACCCGAAGGAAGGGGTCGCGGAGGCTGTTGTACGTCGCAGCAGTATAGACGTAGTTCATCACAACAAAGACACACTTGATGCATTGCTGGCACATAATGCACGACAAAAGGGAAACGCTGGGGATGTCATAATTATCACACTGTGAGGATGGAAGCAAGACCAATACTTCTTACGAAGTTCATAGTTACAAAATAAATGGCAGCTTGGATGCATCTATTTCTGTCCTAGCACTACAGGCGGTTTGGTAATGCTCTGCTGCTTTAGTGCTGTGTTTGCTGGCACTGTAGACAGAAATCTTGGGGGGACACCCCCCCAAAAAAAAAAAGAAACAACCACCACACCCTAAAGGTAGCACAGCCACAAGTCCAGGTGACAGAGAAGTTTTTTAATCAGTTTATCAAGGGTAAGACTGGCTGTCCTAAGAGGTTTTTTCTCACAGGTGAGAAATCTGCTTAACTTTTACCTAAAATACATATCCATTGGTGCACATCAGTGCGTGTATTTCCTGGGATTAACTAAAGACTATAGACACTTACGTATTAGATGACCCTGCACTTGGTCTTGAATGGCCCCTGCTTACTCAGTGATGGCACCTCCACCGACTGGGTGTTGATTGAAAGGGATATAAAGCGCCATCCCTCATGTAAAGCTCAGAAGTGATCCGTTGAATGGCTGAATGGTTAGTGTCCCTGTAGCCAGAAATACACGGTTAGAAGCAGAGCACACTCTTTCCTCTGGAAGCTGAATTAGTACACAGCAGGAGGAAAGAAGCCATGAGGTATGAATGAAAGGGGAATCTTGTCTCTAGTTTCATGATTGCGATACTCAGTTAAGAAATTCCTTCAAAAATAGATTTTTATCCTGATGATGCACCAGCAGGGAGCAGAATTTATACTCTCATTCAGTCTCATGCAGGTTGAATGCTTGGATGATGTCTTCTGGCCCCTGGACTTTGAATTCTGAATGCCTTCTGGCCTAACAGTGATGGAGTATCCTATTTCATTGTTCTCCAAGTCACAGCATGCCTGAGTGCTAAGCTGAAGCACCATCTTGGAAAGTGAACTGAAACTCTTTGGGGCTGAGGAAGGTCCATAAGTGTTTGCTGGCCAAGCACTCTAAATAATCAGTGGTCATGCAAAAGTCAGGTAAACTCCTCCTGGTGCTCTGTAAGAATCTTTTGTGCATAAGATCTGTCATTTCCTATTGATTTCTGCTCAGTCCAAAAAGATTGGTATTTCAGATGGAAAGGAACTCCTAGAAGCCTTTTATGGTCCTTATTTCTTTCCTTTGACTTCTTATGTAATACTCAAAGAATTGTTTTGCTTGGAAGAGACCTTAAAGATTACAGTAAAGACAGCTTCCTTTTTTAAGGGACTAAGGGCTAGGCATCTGATATGGAAATGTAGCACTAGCTGTATAAAGTACTTTAGTTAAGGCACATCAGATCCACGTGTATATACAGTTCATTTTTCAAAGCCATGACATATATAATGGTATTCTGACATATTAGACTGCTACTCAAAAACCCCTAACACTTCCAGTCAAATAGAAATTGTTCCCAGTATTCTTGAAAACACTGACATCCAACAGTTTATTTACAAGATTGCATTGCAAGTCATTGAGGTGACTCCTGAGACAAAGCATAGAGAAAAATCTCTGCAAGCTGAAAGACTTTCTCAGAAATGAGAAAGCTCAGAAAGTTACAAAAGCATCAGAACTATGTATCACAAAATGAACAATCCAATTTTTTGTTCTTGGAAGAAGAGAAACAGAAACTCTGGTATGAAAAAATCTGCTGTATCTTCATGTTTGCTGGTGCCTAAGTCAGTGAAACAATGTACAGAACAGTTTGGATGCCACAGAAAGGATTTCCAGCAGTTTTCTGAGTGCTGCTATTCCTAAGGGTGTACTTTTACAATGCAGTTAAGCTGGTTTTGGAGCTATTTCTTGTCCTAAAGGTGGCAGTTCTTCTCCTAATGCTTCCTTTGTTGGAACAAAATTTAGAGAAAACTAACCATTTTTTGTCAGAGCTAGTTTAGTTACATAAATAGAATCATAGAATGGTTTGGGTTGGAAGTAACCTCCAAAGGCCATCTATTCCCACTCCTCTTAAGTAAGCAGGGACATCCTCAACTGGATCAGGCTGCCCAGAGCCTTGTCCAGCCTCACCTTGAATATCTCCAGGGATGGAGCCTTAGCTACCTTCCTGGGGAGCCTGTTCCAGTGTTCCACTACCTTCATGGTAAAGAACTTGTTCCTAACATCCAATATAAATCTACTTTCTAGTTTGAAAACATTGCTCCTTGTCCTGTCACTAGAGGCCTTTTCTCTTTCTGAGAGCTGGTGGTGAGTAGATGAGAAAGAAGCAGAGAGTGACTGTAGTGTTAGTAAGAGGAAATGGAACTACACCAGGCTTGCAGCAGGCAGCTGTAGATTTAACTTAACTGTTGTAAAATTCACCTTCATGGGAAAATCTCAGAGGAGAGTGAACCTTAAATCTGCTCTTCCTAGATGTACTATTCTACTTTCCATGGTATAAATGAACTGTTAGAAAAAGAAAGATTCTGTTATTTCATGGTTAGGACACACCATCAGGTAAAGATAATCTCTAATGCTTGCTTGAAGAATTGATACGAACCACTGGAGCAAGGCATTAAATCAGTATTTCCCTACTTCCTGTGTCTCCAGGCATTCCTCCTATACTTGATTGCCTAGCCCCAAACTTCAGTGCCATAGTCCATTCAGTGGATTATTTCACTAAACTGGCAATATTTCATTGAAATAGCAACATTGCTTCTGGTTCTGAATCTGATTCTTCCTTAGTTAGAAAACTTAAAAGGTCAATTTACCGTTACATGCAATGCATGTAAAGCTACCTATGTTTTTTTATTTTCATTGGTTTGCTGGCACACAAACATATACAACACAATTTTTTGCAAAGCCATGAATTAGAAGGCAACAAAAAAATTCTCCACTATATACATTTGAAGTTAGTAATGTTCACTGTAGAAATAATTAGATATTAATTTGGAACAAAAAAAATAATATGGGGCAAAAGCTTTTGTAATGGTAAGCTAAGATAACCCACTAGGATTAACTGTATCGACTCAAACTCCAATATGAGCAGAATGTGAGTGAACTCCCCTATGAACTCCACACCCTGGATGAAGGAAAGGAAGACTGGAGGAGGGAGGACATTCCACTAGTCAGTGATGACTGGGTTAAGGATCAGTTGCATAAATTGAATATTCACAAGTCCATGGAGCCTGATGAGATGCACCCAAGAGTGTTGAGAGAGCTGGCTGATGTTGTTGCTCTACAACTCTCCATCATTTCTGCAAAATCCTGTCATACAGGAGAGGTGCCTGAGGACTGGAGGAAAGTCAATGTCATTCCAGTCTTCAAATAGGGCAAGAAAGCGGCGCCAGGTAACTACAAACCAGTCAGCTTCACCTCCATCCCTGGAGAAATGATGAACCAGCTCATTCTGGCTCATTCTAGGCACTTGGAAGAGAAGATGATGATCAGGAGTAGTCAGCATGGATTTTCCAAGGGGAAACCATGCTTGACTAATCTGGTGGGATTCTATGATGTCATAACTGAATGGGTAGATGGAGGGAGACCACCTTAATAATGCTTTTGACACTGTCTCCCACAACATCCTTGTGAGTAAGCTCAGGAAGTGTGGGATAGAAGAACAGACAGTGAGATGGATTAGGAACTGGTTACAAAATAGAGTCCAAAGAGTTCAGTGGTGCCAAATTCAGCTGGAGAGATGTAATTAGTGGAGTCCCTCAGGGATCAGTGCTGGGTTTGGTCCTGTTCAACATCTTCATCCACAACATTGATGAGGGGACAGAGTCTGCTCAGCAAGTTTGCTGATGATACCAAACTGGGAGGCTTGGCTGATATACCAGTGCAGCCATTGTGATCGGTTTAGGCTGTGCCTTTAAGAAAGGGACAATTGCTGGAATACTCTGGCTGAATGTTTTTGATATTTAAACAAAAACAAGATAGTCTAAACTAATTTCATTGGTAGATTGGTAGAATGCAACTTTAAGTTCTGTCTGTCTCAGTCAGAGTTCAGTCTGTTCTCTCTGTTCCTGTGGGCCTGTTTCTCTCTCTGAAGCAACAGCTTTGCCGGACAGAAGCGACCTTGAATTAACAAGGCTAACCAGATAAGAAAACTAATTCTTGCACACGCTTTGAGCTAACAGAATTTTTCTCCTTAATTGCCTTTCTCTCTCTCTCTTTTTCTCCTTAATTGCCTTTCTCTCTAGGTAGGGAGGGAGAGAGGGGGGTTCAGGGAATCCCCCTGGCCAGCTGGAGGGAAAAAGCTCTTCTGTATTATGTTCATTGCTGTATATTTCTGTATATATTGTAAATACTGTATATTTGTGTACATATTTATTGCATTCCATTTATGCTTGTAAATACAGCTTATTTCATTTGCCTCTCCGACTGAGTTAGCTGTGGTTTCTTTGTGTGTGGGGGAGAACTTTCTCACCCTACCACATATATTTTTAATTGGAGCCCAACGTGGGGCTCAGCCAGACTTGGACAGACTGAGAGCTGGGCAGAGAGCAACCTAATGAGGTTCAACAGGGATAAGTGCAGACTCCTGCATCTGGGAAGGGACAATAAACTGCACCAGTACAGGTTAGGAGATGATCTGCTAGAGAGCAGCCCTGTGGAGAAGGACCTGGGAATCCTGGTGGATCATAAGTTATCCATGGGTCAGCAATGTGCCCTTGTGGCCAAGAAGGCCAATGGGATCCTGGGGTGCATTAAGAGGAGTGTGTCCAGCAGATCAAGGGAGGTTCTCCTCTCCCTCTATTCTGTCCTGGTGAGACCTGACCTGGAATATGGTGTCTAGTTTTGGGCTCCCCACTTCAAGAGGGACAAGGATCTGCTGGAGAGAGTCCAATGGAGAGCTACAAGGATGATTAAGAGACTGGAGGACATGCCCTATGAGGAGAGGCTGAGAGCCCTGGGGCTCTTTAGTCTGGAGAAGACTGACAGGGGATTTAATAAATGTTTATAAATATCTGAGGGCTGCTTGTCAAGAGGGAGGGGCAGAATCTTCTCCGTTGCACCCAGTGATAGGACTAGGGCTAATGGATATAAACTACAGCACAAGAGGTTCCACCTCAACATGAGGAGGAACTTCTTCACTGTGAGGGTCACAGAGTACTGGAACAGGCTCCCGAGGGAGGTTATGGAGACTCCTTCTCTGGAGACTTTCAAGACCCATATGGATGTGTTCCTGTGTGACCTGTGCTAGATTCTATGGTCCTGCTCTGGCAGGGGTTTTGGACTCGATGACCTTCAGGGGTCCCTTCCAACCCCTAACATCCTGTGATCCTGTGATTTCCAATCTGTGTGCAGTCTACCAAGAATGCTGTTGCAATTCATTCACTCATCCATTTATTGATAATTATAAATCTAAATTGCTATCACATTTGTCACTAATCTACAAATGAATGATTGCTTCTTGCTTCTTCCCCAGAGAATATCATTATATATCATACCAGGTAATAAAATTCTGAAGCAGAAGGAACTTGAAAGAAGTTTGAGTTGTTATCAACCAACTCTTTTCTCTAACCTGCTGTTGGGGGGAAGTTCTAGTGTGGATCCACTGAGTATTTTTACACATAAAAGGTTAGAGAGCAACTGTAAATTCCCATGGCATAAGGTTTACCAAAATACCAAGCATGCCATTGGAATAGCATGAATATGAACAGCATTCCTCCTCAGAAGTTTCTGTTTTAAGAGAAAACAAAGTGAAGCTCTGTGGCTGTTTTGAGGCTGCCCTCCTATATTCAAGCAGATTGACTTGCACTTTTTCACCTTGGTTTAACTGATTAATATTTTCTCCAGATCACCTAAAACTAGAGATCTTTCTAACCCCACAGTTTCCTCTGGATATATTCAACTTGTGTATTTCTTTTAAACTTTTCAGCTGTGCACGTTGGAGAGAGAGGGCTATGACATTGTCTTTTCTTGTCCCAGGCAGCTATGACACATGCTACTTAGATGTGTTGGCTGTTTTTCTACAGAATACTCATTTGTAGAAGAAAATTTTTTGTAGTTTGACACCTAAAAGCTTAGGTAGGAGGTGTCTGTCCCAGCCTGACAGCTGGGAGACACTTTATTCATGCAAATGCATGGGGTGAATTGAGGACAGTGAAAGGTTTCTAGACAGGCAGAATTGCAGTGAGCTCAGAGAGGAAAAGTGGGAAAGCTGAGTGAAAGAAGACTGGAGTCAAGGAAAGGGAGAGGATATGTTTTTAATCATGCCAAACATACCTCATTTTCTAACTTTGAAGGCAGACCAGCTTTGCTGCATAGATACAAATGGACAGGTTATGTCAAAGAAAATATACTGTCAGATAAGTAAATATTTTACTGTGGCTATAGATGTGGTAGGTGATGCAAAATATGAAGTGAAGAGAAAAAAGTGACCTGGAATTTATATATCAAACATGACACTCTTTTGCTTGCTGAAGAATACCCACATTAAAGACCATTATTTTTAAAGGAGAGGTCATGCAGTATCACAAAATAACATCAGGAAAAGAGAAGAGGGAACAGAGACAGGGAAAGGAGAAAGGAGAAGAAGTGTTCCTTTCAGAACAGAAAACGTGGGTGTTGTTTTTTTACAGAACCAATAAACAGCAGCCTGGATTGCTTCTAGTAAATAAATGTTTTTGCTAAAATTTTTCATATAGGTTAATGAAACATTATGAAAGTTAGTCAAGGAGAAAAAATTTATATCCATTCAAGTGTGTATGAATTTCACAGTATTTTTGTGTCTGTCACTTCAAATTATACTCATTGGTGTTTATTTATTTTTCAGATAGGACAATAGCCTGATCAGGTTGCTTTCTTTCTCCAACTCTGTTATCAAAATTCATCAATAAATACTCTTTTTCCTATTAAAATGTCTATAATCTAACCTGAAGACTCATGTAACACTTAATGCTGGCAGTGAACTAATTACTGTATAGAGTATGGCCTTTTAATGCTGGCATAAGCAAGGCAAATTAAAAAGAAAATGTCAAAATTAATCTCACATGCCATATTCAAAGGTTTTCTTTGAATCCTTAGTGCAAAGCACAGCACACAAATACACAGTACTTTTGTATTGTGGATTGTTGTTGTATCTGGATCCGCTCTGCAGAATGGATCAAATGCTAACCCTGGGCAAATTGACAAAGCCATTGATTTTTATTTATGGGCTTGCATTATTCAGAGTCCATAGTATTTTTAATATGCTACATGTCTTCTTAATAATTAGTTAGGGAAGTACAAGACTGGAAATACTGAAACAGCTACTCCTCTTCGAATAGCACCACAACTCAGTTTGTGACTCCATAGTGGCCTATCACCCTTTTGGGCTAGCTATAACTTCAGCTGCTTGGTTATAGTTGCATTTTAAATATTAAGTCAAATGTTATCAAATTCTACAGAGGGAAATAGGTTACAATGGCAGGAGTAATCACTCAGAACTCTTAATATTTGTGTCAAAAATACTCATTTCAGACAAACCCTCCATGGATTCTTACTATTTTCATCACTATGTGAGTGATTTTACATACTAGGGTGAAGCACACAAAATCATTTGAAAACAAACCTTGAAATCTTCATGGCTGCAGTGATGCAATGGTATTTGCATTTAGCTTTAGTACATTGGCATTGTGGCTCCATTTATTTTAAATTCTTAGTGAATCATTTTTAGAAACTGGTATTTTGAGAGGAGGTTTTTGTTCATTGGAATCCAAACCAGTTCCTTAATACTACCAGTTCAAAATTACTTTTTTGCAGGAAAGGGTTTCTCATAAAAAAGGCTTGCAACAATGCAATCAGTGAACTGTAATAAATAATAATGTGTGCATCCTTATCCTATCAGAGTAGCTAAATGAAGAGTGTATCTGGTTAAAATGAGGGATTTATTCCTCACTACTCCAGTGAGAATTAACCCCTTGTCTAAATAAGGCAGGCTCATAAACTAAGCATGCATTTCTGACACCAAGCAAATGTTCGATATATTTCTTCACAGGTCGGCCAGCTGATCTTTTACTTCACTGCTCCCACTCTTTCCAAAGGTTTTATTTACATCCTGATGAGAAAAGGGAGTGTTTCTAGTGTCTCAAGATGTCTGTAGGATGGAATTTTGATTTCCTAGACATCTCAGAAATGCTGACTCTTTAAAAGTAGGTTCATGATATTCCTTTTCTTATCACTTTCTCAGTTTAATACAGATTACAAACGCTTTCAGACAAAAAATGCCATGATCCAAATTTATAGAAAGGTAACTCTGATCTCACTTTCCCATTTTAATACTAATTGTATTATTTTGGAATGACAATATCATGCTGGGTTGAAAATATGAGCCCTAATCCAGCAGTTTACTCAATGAAAGGAATCTGTCTGAAGTCATTGTTGGTATCTGTGATCTCCTACTATGTGGCATCTGGCAGCACTCTGTAGGTCACGTTTCTCAAATGTTTACATTGATTAATTTGAGGTTTCTTTTGGGCCACACTGTTGGATAAACAAGGGGTAAATGCCAAAAATATGTAACTTTTAAACCATGTCATAGTCCAGGTGAACCACATCACTACTGTGCCCCAAATACTCTAGCACAGACTGTTCTAAGGTAGAGATGGCTGAATGGACCAGCTGGA
Organism: Colaptes auratus; assembly: GCA_015227895.2. Lineage (NCBI taxonomy): Eukaryota > Metazoa > Chordata > Aves > Piciformes > Picidae > Colaptes > Colaptes auratus. The sequence goes on from CM037631.1 coordinate 64,401,341, forward strand.
GAAAATTGTATCAAAGTACATTAAACAAAACTAAAACATGGGGGGAAATTGTGGTAGTCTTGACAAGAGATGTATGAGGTATGTCTGTGAGGTATTTCAGAGGAACTTGACATCTTGTGTGCAATCAAAAGTGAAGGAGGAGGAGAACATAGAGGAGTAGAAGGCAGAAAAGGGGGGGGTGGAGGACAAAAAGAGTTTTATCCCTGAAGATATCTCAAGAGAACGCAGTGATGATTAACTGTCCTTTACCTCTTGTATAAACTTAGGCCTACTCTCACGTTCTTGGAAGAAGAGATAAGGACATCATTATTCAGGGCCACAGAATCAACCTCACCAACCCCTCCTTCTTCCACAAAAAGCCCACACTCCACGGATTCACACATGAGAACAGTTCTTTCAGTCATCAGTAATATTCCTCCATGCCACATGAAAATCAGCTGGGCTGTCTTTACTCATTGTTGATCAATATCTGTCAAGGAAACTGCATAAACTTTGCCTGTAGTTTAAGCAATAGCTCAATAATGTCTGATGGGTATTCACAATTTGATAGTAGGCTGAAACTGGCTTTGCAAGGGTTTCATGGAGTTACTGGAATGGAATTAATATTATACATGTATATATATATGGGTGGGGCTAAAGGACTAAGAATGGAAGTGTTTCTTGTAGAAATGCCTTAGACTGATCTGCTCATGCCACAACCTTAGGAAGGTATTTAGGGACATCTACTCTGAATAGAAGGAGTGATTCTCAGTAGTGCCAGTAATGATTTAGTCAAAATGAATCTCACCTGTAGTGCCCATTTTGTCTGGGAAAAGAAATTATTTAATAGAGAGATAGCCTGATTTTTGTCCAATTATAAAAGACAAATTTGTCTTAATTTCTGATAAATATTGTGGTTTAAACATTAACTGAAAGCTTATATCAAAAGAAATGTTTTGCTAACCACTTTTAGACTCATTAAGAAAAAAAATGAAACAAGACTGAGTTGCATTTTTCTGGCAGGTTTTGATTTCTGAAATTTTATCACTAGCAAAACTGGTATTTTACCTGTCATCTTGGACAAGGTAATGCTTTTCTCTTCAATTTTTGCATTAAAAATACCAGTAGAACATATTTGAATTAACATTTTGGTACAGAGAAGTTTAAACACATGAAACAGACAAATTCCTTAGAAAATTTAAGCCACTAGTTAGGCATAATAAAGCATGATCTTTCCATTAGTTTTGCTAGATCTCTGACTTTGCAGACAGCAAAATAATCCCTGTTCAAATGTCTTAGTAGTGGAATTAAAACAGCAGTGACATGGCTAAAAATTTCAGACAGTGATTTTGTTACACATGCAAAATTCAGTATTTGTTTTAAAGCAATACAGACAGCTAAAGATGGGTTTTGTACTTCAGTGTGGCAGTGTCAAAGTTTAAAACAGCAAAATAATAATTTGCTTGAATTGTGTGATTCACATCAAAGGACCTTCATTTACAAATGTAGAAGGATCTATTTGAATCAGCAATGAAAACATTAATGAAGAAATATGAAGACTTCTCATTTTAGCTCAGTGGGCTAATGAATATCTTCAGTATACACAGGGACCAAGCAAATATTGATTTTATCAATAACATTACAGATTCCAACACCACGGCTCAAGTACTTGTAAACCCTTCAGCTAAAGACCACTTTACTAGCAGGCAACAAATACAGTGTTTGGAATGAGCCAGCTTGTCTTGTGCACATTATCTCAGTTTCCTTTGAATAAAAGGTAGACATTTTGGTACTGTGTTTCCAATCCTTTGCTTATTATGGTAGCCTTAAAAAAAATCACTCAGAAGGAGAGAACTCAACAGACTAGAGGGTGTCCTTCTGAGACTGCACAGTCTCTATACAATACTGTTAATGAACTTTCCATTCATGTTGGTGAGATGCTACAAGCTCAAGAAATGGGCTCATGTGAGCCTCATTCTACAAGTCCAAGGGGAAGGTCCTGCACCTGGGCAGAGGAAATATCCACTATCAGTATAGGCTGGGGGATAAAGGGGTTGAGAGCCATCTGCAGAGAAGGGCTTAGGGATACTGGAGGATAAGAATGTGGGCATGAACCAACAACATGTTATCACAGTCCAGAAAGCCAACCACATCCTGGGCTGTGTAAAAAGAAGTGTGACTGGTGGGACAAGAGAAATGATTCTGCCCTTCTACTCCATTCTGGTGAGACCCCACATGGATTTCAGGTCTGAAGTCCTCAGCACAAGAAAAACATGAATTTGTTGGAGTGGATCTAGAGGAGTACCACAAAAAGTGATTGGAGGGCTGGAACACTTCTTCTATGAAGATAGGCTGAGAAAGTTGGAGTTGGTCAACCTGTATTAGAAAGGGTGTGGCTGGCAGGTCGAGAGAAGTTCTCCTGCCCCTCTACTCTGCCCTGATGGGGCTGTATCAGGAATATTGTGTTTAGTTCTGGGATACTCTGTTCAAGGACAGGGAACTGCTTTAAAGAGTCCAGCACAGAGCCACAAAGATGGTTAAGGGAGGGGAACATCTTACTTATGAGGAAAGGCTGAGGCAGCTGGGTCTTTTAGCTTGGAGAAGAGGAGACTGAGGGTTGACCTCATTAATGTTTATAAATATATGAGAATGGCAAGTGTTGGGAGGATGGAGTCAGGCCCTTCTCAGTGATGTCCATTGATAGGACAAGGGCCAGTGGGTGCAAGCTGGAACACAGGAGGTTCCATGGGAGTATAAGGAAAAACCTTTTCACTGTGAGGGTGAAAGATCATGGGAACAGGCTGCCCAAGGGGCTTTGTGGAGTCTCCTTGTCTGGAGACATTCAAACCCCACCTGGATGCATTCCTGTGTGACCTGCTGTAGGTGATCCTGCTCTGGCAGGGGGGGTGAACTAAATGATCTTTAGAGGTCCCTTCCACTCCTAACATTCTTTGATTCTGTGTGATTCTTGAGAAGAGAAAGCTGTGGGGAGACCTTCTTATGGCCCTTCAGTATTTAAAGGGAGCCTATAAGAAAGATGAGGACAGTCTTTTATCGGGGCCCTGTTGCAATAGGACAAGGAACAATGGTTTTAAACAAAAAGAGGGTAGATTTAGACTAGCTATTAGTAAAAATTTTCCACAATGAGGGTGGTGAAACATTGGAACAGGTGACCAGAGGGGTGGTAGAAGCACCATCCCTGAAACATTAAGGGTCAGGCTGGACAGTGCTCTTTGCAGCTTGATCTGGTTGCAGGGGAACTGGACTAGGCAACCTTTAAAGACCCCTTGCAAACCAAACTTTCTATGATGCTACAGTTCTATGTGCTTTCTGGTACTACCTATGATTGTATTTCAAATACATGATGCTTATATTACTATTTCAAAGAAAAAGTGCTGAGACATTAATTTCATTTTATACAGTTATGCAGCCCATTGTGGTGCCTTGCTCTGGTTGTAAATGTTTTGCATCAGGAAGACCAGATAAGTCTCTCCTCAGCCTAAGAGGTACTGAGCATTAAGCTATCAGTGAAGTGTGTATTTCATTAGAGATGAAAATTACTCTAGGGAGCTCAAAAGGTATATCCAAACTCTGTGAGTCAGAAGTTAGCCCAAACAGTATAGTGACATACTGAATGTCTTCACTGTCCCCTAAAAGGAAGATTTATTATTGTCATAGGTTGAATTTTAGTCTGCTGCTATTCATAACATCCTGCCTCATACCAGCTTCAAAAATTGAATGTGCTGGCTGTGGCACAGTATTAGGGAGCTTGAAGTTCAGATTGTAATGTGGGAGGCTTCCTGTTCCAGTTGTTAATTCTGGACTCCTGGTTCTTGGGCGTTGGCTCTTTTCCACTGAGATGGCAGTGGGACAGGGAGGGATGGGGGAATAATTTTTTGGCTTGGCATTTTAGCTTGCTTGCTTTTGCTTGCTGCAGATTTGTGCTGTGCTTTTTCTGCAAATAGGCTGAGGTAATTATGCATTTTGTACTATGATTATCTGATTTGCTCAGTAAACTGTTATCTCACTCTCTCTCTCAATGTGTTGTGTGTTGTTTTCCCCTCACTTCTGTGTTGGGGAAAATAGACAGGTTAACCTGCTAGTTTGGCTTAACATGCTGATTTTGCCTTAAACCATTACAGTTATATACAGAATAAAATTAATGAGAATGCTACCTCCCTCCAAGTTACCTTCTGAAGCAAACTTCATGCATTAACATGTTCTTGAGGATTTTCTCCTGGAATAACTTCTGTGTAGCTTTTTTAATTCTACCACAAGAGATTCTTGGCATCCTTGACCGTAGCTGAAGAATCTCAGTTAGTGAGTTCTCCACTTTAGATATTGGATGAAGTCTCAGAGCAGAAATATATGGAATAAAGTCAGAGAATAAAACAGGTGCCAACACATGAGAAATGAATATTTTAAATGGCATCCTATGCCTTCCAGAAATCCCACATCTATTTCAGGAAGACATTCCATGATCCCAGGAAATTTGTTAGATATGATGGCTGGTGTTCCAGGACTGACAGTTTTCTTTAAAACAAACAAACAAAAAACCTAACACTTGTGAAACGAAGAACATAGAATACAGAACTTACTTTTGCACTTTTTAAAAACTGGGTCAAAAGTAATCTGTATTACTCTTTGCACATCAGTATAATACTGTTTTCTTTTTCATGTCAGCTTGCACAAATGGCAATAGGATTGAAACTAGACTGGTCAAGCATTGGCACATGCTGCCTAGGGAGGTGGTAGAGCCACCATCCCTGGAGGTGTTAAAAAATGACATAGACATGGCCCTTCAGGATATAGTTTAGTGGGCACGGTGGTACTGGGCAAAGAGTTGGACTTGATGATCTTAGAAGTCTTTCCCAACCTCAAGGACTCTATGATTCTGTGTCTCTATATATCATAAAACAGAAAGACTTTAGCTGAGAAAAAAAAGTCATGGAAAATTGCAAGTTTAGGTGCCCACATTTAGACACCTCTGTTCATATGTATGTGTGTTTAGGTATGAATTTTAAAAGGCTCTGTCAAAAGTGTAGGAGAAATGCATCTCAAATTCCACAGCATTAACCCCTTTATCATTGTGACCTATTGGAATGAGTTGTGGAGTATCACAATTCCAGAATTTATACGTAACCTCAAGCACAAAACCCAAGACTCAGCTTTCAAGAGCAGTAAGCTGTGTAGCTCTAAGCTTAGACAAAGGCCTAATTTGGACAGCCTTGTTTGTACGCTATGTCCAGTAGACACATTATATTATGCTGTTGAAGCATGGACTAAAATGTCTGCTTCCTCTAAATCTCATTCGGGGTTAATGCCAGCAAATTCAGCCACAAAGGTAAAGAGTCATTACATGTTATATATCAAAAGAGAAAGTACAACATAAAGAGAAAAGTAAAGAAACATTGCTCAGCCTGGAGAAGAGGAGGCTCAGGGGCGACCTTATTGCTATCTACAACTACCTTAAGGGAGGTTGTAGACAGATGGGGGTTGGTCTCTTCTCCCAGGGAACCAGCACCAGAACAAGAGGACACAGTCTCAAGCTGCAACAGGGGAGGTTCAGGATGAATGTTAGAAAAAAGTTCTTCACAGAAAGAGTGATTGGCTGTTGGAATGGGCTGCCAGGGAGGTGGTGGAGTCACCATCACTGGAGGTGTTTAGGAAGAGACTGGATGGGGCACTTGGTGCCATGGTTTAACTGATTAGACAGTGTTGGATGATAGGTTAGGCTTGATGATCTCAAAGTTCTTTTCCAACCTGGTTAATTCTATTCTATTCTATTCTATTCTATTCTATTCTATTCTATTCTATTCTATTCTATTCTTACATTTTCCAGTAAGGCTGCTCTCAAGAGGTTTTCAGCAAATCCAGTTGAACCAATCTCCAGCAGGTTCATTTCTATGCCACTCTTGTCTGTAGCCAATGTAGCAATGTGACAAGATAAGTTTGCTTTTTCTTCTCTGCTCCTTCAAGCTTTGATAGACATAGTCTCTCTCTCTCTCTATGTGTGTACATACATATGGAAAGGGAAGGAAAAAGTTGCAGTATCATGTCCTGTTGAATACTTATCCTTGACCTGGAACTCACTGGGAGCCCTTTGCCATCACTGGCAAGGGTTCCAGGCACACTTCCAGAATAACAGAAGATAATGGCAGGGACTGGAAGAAGGAATTGCCCATTGTGAGTGAAGATCAGGTTAGTGACCACCCAAAGAACCTGAAAGTGTTCAAGTCCATGGGGCCCAATGGGATACACCCATGGGTGCTGAGGGAACTAGTGGATGAGGTTGCTAAACCATTCTCTATTATATTCCAAAATTCATGGCAGTCTGGGGAGGTCCCTGCTGACTGAAAAGGGGAAACATAACCCCCATTTTCAAAAAGGGAAAGAGGGATGACCCAGGGGACTGTAGGGCAGACACTCTCACCTCTGTACCTGGTAGGATCATGGAGCAGATCCTCCTGGAGGCACTGCTGAGGCAGAAGAATAAGAAAGAAGTGATTTGGTACAATCAGCATGGCTTCACCAAAGGCAAATCCTGCCTGACAAACCTGGTGGCCTTCTATGACAAAGTCACAACATCAATAGATGAAGGCCAAACAACTGACATCATTTACCTGGACCTGAGCAAAGCCCTCAACACTGTCTCGCACCACATCCTGGTCTCCAGGCTGGTGCAGTGTGGGTTTGATGGATGGACCATCCAGTGGATAAAGAACTGGCTTGATGGCTGCACCCAAAGAGTGGCTGTCAATGGGTCCATGTCCAAGTGGAGGCCAGTGACAAGTGGAGTCCCTCAGGGATCTGCACTGGGATCAGTCTTGTTTAACTTCTTTGTTGGGGACATGGACAGTGGCATTGAGTGCACCCTGAGCAGGTTTGCTGACAACATCAAGCTGTGTGGAGTGGCAAACACGCTGGAGGGAAGGGAGGCCATCCAGAGGTACCTTGCCAGGCTGGAGAGGTGGGCCCAGGCCAACCTCATGAGGTTCAAGAAGACCAAATGCAAGGTCCTGCATCTGAGTTGGGGCTATCCCAGGCACTGACATAGGCTGGGCAGTGACTGGCTTGAGAGAAGCCCTGAAGAAAAGGACCTGGGGGTGCTGGTGGATGAGAAGCTCAACATGAGCCACCAGTGTGCACTTGCAGCCCAGAAAGCAAATCGCATACTGGGCTGCATCAGGAGAAGCATAGTCAGCAGCTTGAGGGTCGTGATTCTTCCCCTCTACTCCACTCTGGTGAGACCCCACTTGGAGTACTGTGTCCAGTTCTGGAGCCCCTATTACAAGAAATATATGGACGTGTTGGAGCGTGTCCAGAGAAGGGCCACAAGGATGATTAGAAGGCGGGAGCACCTCTCTTATGAGGACAGACTGAGGGAGTTGTTGCTGTTCAGTCTGGAGAAGAGAAGGCTCCGAGGAGACCGTATTGTGGCCTTCCAATATCTGACGGGGGCCTTCGAGAAAAAGTGGTGAGGGACTTTTTAGGGTGTCAGGTAGCGATAGGACTAGGAAGAATGGAAAAAAAAAATAGAAATGTGTAGATTCAGATTGGACATTAGGTAGAAATTCTTCACTATGAGGGTGGTGAGCCACTGGAACAGGTTGCCCAGGGAGGTGGTGGAGGCCCTATCCCTGGAAGATTTTAAGGCCAGGCTGGATGTGGCTCTACGCAACCTGATCTAGTGTGAGGTGTCCCTGCCCATGGCAGGGGCTTTTGAACTAGATGATCCTTGAGGTCCCTTCCAACCCTAACAATTCTACGGTTCTATGATCCTATGATACTCTTCTCATCCAATAGTGTAGATAAGACATGAAGTTCACAGATAAAGGCGTTATGGAAGGTATCTAGTTTCTAGGTTATATGTGACTCCAGGTAAGATTTGCTGCCTTCTACAGTTTGATCCTGTTCCCACCCCAATCAAAAATAATTTCTCAGTCTTGTGCTACCATTTTAGTAACAGAATATCTGTAGAACATTTGCAATGGAAGTCCTATTAAAACTTTAGATTTATGTAATTTCAGCTGTGAAGATCTTTAGAGAACACAGAGTTTATATTTTATAATACTAACTATTAGTAATGATGAAGAATGAAGAAACTTAAAGTGAATAGAGTAATGGAAAAAATGTTTAAATTATTTTTCCTTAAGTAAGTTTATCTGTAATGCTGAGAAAGTAGAGAATAAAAAGGGAATGAGAGAGGACTCATGCCTTTACTTTTTACTTCAGAAGTATGCTCGACAAGTATGGCATTATAACCTTTCCCTTAGAAATATTAAGGAAAATAAATATGTGTATGTGTAGATATCAAGTACATGTACTTACAGATCTCCAGGGACCTGCTGAGGTGAAACGGTTAAATCATGTTTAACCAGAATGTATACTTAGTGCTCTTTATCTCCCTGGAACTTCTTAGCACTTTGAGGACCAATTCACCAGGAATGAATAATACCATGAATGACATCAGCTTCCGCCAACATGCAAGAGGTTACTATGGTAATGGAGAAAGTTTTCCACGGTACAAAACAAGTACCATACTTGATATATTAGCCTGCCAAAGAAAGCAGTCACATATTAACTACAGCATCTTTCTAATGAATAGACATTTATGCAGCATGCATGTTAGCAATTCTGCTGAGTTCCTCTGAACATCAAACTGTTGGCAGTTGTATTGAAAAACTTGGCAGATTTACAAAAGTGTTAACATTTTGTTTTCAGCACCTTGGGATTTTTCGTCTCTGAGCCCATATCTTCAGCATATTCACAAAGTCTTTAGCCAGTGTCAACCAGAAAGGTCTCTGGTGTGAGCTTAAATGTACTGTATGTGCACACTGGGAAGGCAGGGCATCCATGCCATGTAAATGATTCAAAAATAGACTTTTTTTAGTTATTTTTAAAAAAAATTTGTGGCAGAAGAACAGATGGCTTCTTTGTTAGGCGGCACTTTCTTTTTTATTTGCTCACTACATTTTTTGTAAGAGTTTAATCCACAAAACAATGCAGTCTATATGTTACAGTGCAAAAGCCAGAAAATCTTGAACCTCTCAAATTCCATTGGTGCACATTATATGTGTGTGTGTGTGTGTGTACATGTGTGTGTGTACACATATAAGAATGGTTATTTCTTTACAAATGATTATTTCTTTATCAAAGCTAGCACCAAAGTAAACCATATCAATATCCTCTTGTGACAGAAACAAAACAAAAAGGTAAAAAAAAAAAAAAGTGATTTTGAAACAGAGGCAAGATATTATTTCCTTGCTCCTTCCACAATTTCTTATGTTGAATATTGTCTTGTTAATTCTCCTTTCTTAGTTACGGGATATGCTGAGAGATGGGGTAAGAGGAAATCAGAGAACAATTACAGACCATTGATTCTAAGAGTCTGATGGCAGATAACAGGGGTTTGATACTGATATTCATTACTGTAAAACTTGTGCCAAAGGACTCAGGTCACAAGTGAAGAGACCTTCACAACATTCTATGCTTCATTTCATTTCCCTTGCCAAGGATGAAGGCCGCACCCAAAGAGTGGCTGTCAACGGGTCCATGTCCCAGTGGAGGCCAGTGACAAGCGGAGTCCCTCAGGGATCAGTCCTGGGACTAGTCTTGTTCAACATCTTTGTGGGTGACATGGACAGTGGCATTGAGTGCACCCTCAGCAAGTTTGCTGATGACACCAAGCTGTGTGGTGCAGCAGACACGCTGGAGGGAAGGGAGGCCATCCAGAGGGACCTTGACAGGCTGGAGAGGTGGGCACAAGCCAACCTCATGAGGTTCAACAAGACCAAGTGCAGGGTCCTGCATCTGGGTCGAGGCAATCCCAGGCACAAATACAGGCTGGGCAGTGACTGGCTGGAGAGCAGCCCAGAGGAGAGAGACTTGGGGGTGCTGGTGGACGAGAAGCTCAACATGAGCTCTCAATGTGCACTTGCAGCCCGGAAAGCCAATCAGATCCTGGGCTGCATCAGGAGAAGTGTGGCCAGCAGGTCAAAGGAGGTGATTCTCCCCCTCTACTCAGCTCTGGTGAGACCCCACCTGGAGTACTGCGTCCAGTTCTGGAGCCCCTATTCCAAGAGGGGTATGGACGTGCTGGAAGGTGTCCAGAGAAGGGCCACGAGGATGGTCAGAGGGCTGGAGCACCTCTCCTATGAGGACAGACTGAAGGAGTTGGGGCTGTTCAGTCTGGAGAAAAGAAGGCTCTGAGGTGACCTCATTGTGGCCTTCCAGTATCTGAAGGGGGCCTACAAGAAGGCTGGGGAGGGACTTTTCAGGCTATCAGGGAGTGATAGGACTAGGGGGAATGGAATGAAGCTGGAGGTGGGGAGATTCAGGCTGGATGTGAGGAGGAAGTTCTTCACCGTGAGGGTGGTGAGGCCCTGGAATGCGTTGTCCAGGGAGGTGGATGAGGCCCCATCCCTTGAGGTGTTTAAGACCAGGCTGGATGAGGCTCTGGCCAGCCTGATCTAGTGTGGAGTGTCCCTGCCCATGGCAAGTGGGTTGGAACTAGATAATCCTTGTGGTCCCTTCCAACCCTAACTGAAACTATGAAACTATGAAACTATGAATATATTTAAAGTGAATGAATTTTCATGCAACAAAACATTCCTGCATCCAGAAAAATAAAAAGGTGCAACTGATCTTGGATTCTGTCTTCTACCACCTGTGTAGCACATTTTGCCTGTAGATGCTGCCAAATATATACATCTAAAATGCTGCCAAACTTCACCTCCCAAATCTTCCTGTGTATGATCATCCCATCATTCAGACTGTCATTGTTTTCATATGCATGAAAGGTGGTTCCGATTCCATATCTGCATTTCTCATCAACCTTTGGAGTGGGATTTAAAATTAATTTTAAATATAAACCACCACTGATTCTATTATTATTTTTGTGTGTTATAAATTAATGTTTTCCTAATATCAGAATCAGAAAAAATATTTCCTATTCTAAAATTTGAACCTGTCAGCTCTGCATTTTCTGATACAGAATTTCTAAGGCACAATCCATACAGGATATCTGTACTATCTATTTTGAGACTTTTTTGGTAATGTTTTCTCAGTTTAGTATCTTTTCTGTTGTTTTGTCTGTTAAAATGCTAGTTGATGTGTTGATTTGTTTTGTTTGTTTGTTTGAAGTAGTCAGAAGGTTATAAAAGAGGTGAAAAACCCAGGAAATATTTTTTTAATCCTTTTTTCCCCCTCCAGCTTTGCTATATCACTTCTAAGATATTGCACATTTAATTGCCATTCTCTGAGTGTGAAAGTGTTCTTGGAGTTTAATGCCCCTGTGCTAACACCATCTCAAAAGCAGCAGTAGCTTTCAATGATGAAAACAAAGCCCAGTACTCTTTAAAAGTACTGCTGCTACATAAAATTCTTTACAGGACCTGATCTGGCCTTCTGCAAGATGGAACTTGTTAGGTCTGGAATCTTAAAGGTGTTAGATTTCCATAAGGGTATAGTGGTCTTAGTACTAATATTCAGATGCTCCTCAGGCACCTAACTAAGAAGACTTAGGCCTCTTTCAAACTATTTGCTACCTCCACTAATCACTGAGGGAATTTCCTTTCCTTGGATGTATACTGAAGCATCATCTGGCAGCTTCTCAGGGCAGGTATCAAACATTCATTTTCTTACATGAACTCTTGGTTGTGATGTTAGGAGGCTGGAGAGGATAATCTAACTATAGCCTTGAATCTACAAATCCTTCACACAGATTTCCGTTTCAGTGGGATCTCCATTGGGATGCAAGCTGCATTTCATAGAAACAACAGAATCAAGATAAGAAATTTTATGCTGTTCTTCACAAGTTCAGTGGCGTCCCTCAGGGATCAGTGCTGGGCCCCATCCTCTTCAATGTCTTCATTGACAATCTGGATGAGTGGATTGAGACAGTCATCAGCAAATTTGCAGATGACACCAAGTTGGGAGCAGATGTTGGTCAGTTAGAGGATGGAAGGGCCCTGCAGAGGGACCTTGACCGACTGGACAGATGGGCAGAGTCCAATGGGATGGCATTCAACAAGTCCAAGTGCCAGGTGCTGCACTTTGGCCACAACAACCCCATGCAGAGCTACAGGCTGGGGTCGGAGTGGCTGGAGAGCTCCCAAACAGAGAGGGACCTGGGGGTGCTGATCGACAGCCGCCTGAACATGAGCCAGCAGTGTGCCCAGGTGGCCAAGAAGGCCAACGGCATCCTGGCCTGCATTAGGAATGGTGTGGCCAGCAGGAGCAGGGAGGTCATTGTGCCCCTGTACTCTGCATTGCTTAGGCCACACCTTGAGTACTGTGTCCAGTTCTGGGCCCGTCAGTTTAAGAAGGACATCGAGACACTTGAACGTGTCCAGAGAAGGGCAACAAGGCTGGTGAGAGGCCTTGAACACAAGCCCTATGAGGAGAGGCTGAGGGAGCTGGGATTGTTTAGCCTGGAGAAGAGGAGGCTCAGGGGCAACCTCATTGCTCTCTACAACTACCTGAAGGGTGGTTGTAGCCAGGAAGGGGTTGGCCTCTTCTCTCTAGCAACCAGCACCAGAACAACGGGGCACAGTCTCAAGCTGCACCAGGGGAAGTTTAGGCTCGAGGTGAGGAGAAATTTCTTCACCGAGAGAGTTGTTCGCCATTGGAATGGGCTGCCCAGGGAGGTGGTCGAGTCACCGTCCCTGGAGGTGTTCAAGAGGCGATTGGACGTGGCACTTGGTGCCATGGTCTAGTCATGGGGTCTGTGGTGACAGGTTGGACTCGATGATCTTTGAGGTCTCTTCCAACCTTAGTGATACTGTGATACTGTGATACTGTGAAGTTTCAGTAGGTTCAGTACAAATATTTGAATCATGAATAATATAGTTCCTGACATGGAAAATAGTAATTCACCAACAGTTACCACAAAGTATTATAAAAGATAAGTTACTTAATAATTTTTCTATTCTTTAAAGAATGTCAACAATAATTTCTTTCACTTGGCAGCAATTTTTTTTGTTTCATTATATTTATGATGAAAGAAATAAAATTAAATAAAGCAAAAATAACTCCAACTTAAGAAGTGTCCAATGAAGAATACAAATGGGAATTCCTCACACTGTGGCAATGGTGACAGTAAGCAGTGAGAGCAATCTGGCAGTATAGGCCTAGAGCCTGACATGGTGGTAGGCCATGCTTAGCATAAGTGCAGAGGTAACTAGCAGCTTGGCAAAACAGTGCTGTACCTGCAGCATGTAACTAAAGCAGGAAGCTGGTAGCTATAAACAAGAAAGTTATCTGGGAATAACAGGATGCGCACCTGCATCAACAGCTTCATGTGTTATTTGTAGTTTGACCAATAATCTGCAATAGTACGATGTGTAGTCACTCATGGGGAACCAATGAAGCTATGCCAACTACGTTCTCTGAGTCTGTAGAAGTTGTAGAAGTTCCCTTAATATGCATTATACTTGCACTATACTCAAACAATACTCATACAATAAAGGAGCAATACTAGAATGATACTAGATCATATTGGTCGTCCATATTGACTCCATACCCCGTCGCTGACATCACACTCCATCATTCTTCCTTGCCATGCTGGTTATTTTCCTTTGGTGCTGTCTGCCACAGTTGGTTTTCTGGCTTAGAGCCTAAAATGCAAATTTTTTGACTTTGTTTACAATCAAAGGTAGATGTCACATTTTCTTAGACTTATCTGAGTTGAGTCTACTGCAAAAATGAAGGTGTTCCAGATTTTCTACCTCCCATTCCTTAGGACTGTTACAGATTTTAAAAATATATTCTACAAGTAGCAGTATTTTTTGTAAAGTACTGAAATACTATCTGACATATACACAGTTGTAATTACACTACCAAGAGCTACCATAACAATTTATAGCATTTAACAAGACAAGTTCAAAACATCATGAATCTACCTCAAATAAATGAGGAGAGGAAGTAATGGTATCAAATGCCACATAATTTTTTTGTGTTCTTTCATCAGAAGAACGATCACCATGAATTATTTATGTCAGCTGAGCAAGTAAAATCAGTCTGATTCACAACTATGCAGAGGTGAGAAAATCTAACCGTGATAATGATGATAATTTCTTATTGCCCTCAGTTATTTTTCTACTACTTCCATTTATGAAACCACATTTGTGAGTCTGATCCTGACATAAGATGTCTGTAAAGGTAGCGTTTCAGGGTGTTTGGATGCTGGGGATCCTGGGATAGTTTTGAATTCACTCAGTTGAGGCCACCACAATTTTTTCATCCCTCCTCTCTATTGCACAACTACCAAAGAAGTCCCCTGATGACTACAGAATTTGACATTACATAGCTTGGACATTGCTCCAAGGTAACTGGGGAAGTGATTATTTTAGGACTGGAATTTCAGGGATGATTTGGAGTCATCTTTCATTCCCCTTCCCCTGCTCTAGCCACTGTTCTTCACCTGAAAGCATTTGATTTACATCTGCTGTGCAGATGCTTATAACCCTACCATTGCTTTTAAAACTTCAGTTGCAGCAAATTCATATACTATTTCATTCATATCTGTTGTATTACAACTATATTTCACTCCTGCTACTCACAGTCCCTTCTTTCCACCCTAACATGAGGAACACAACTGCCAATTGGAGCCATACACACAAACACATACAGACCTCGGATATTGTCTCACTTCTGAATCCACTTTTCACAAATAAGATTACATGACATTAGATGAACTGACACTAGATGAACAAGGTATCAGGTAAGTGAATAACAGGAGAGAAGGAGAGGCAACAGACACTAGCTGTAAAATCTCAGTATTTCATGCAAAGTTTGTGCCTCCAGTGGAAGACAAATTAGTGCATATTAGGGCATTGGAGAGGAAAGCTAAGATGAATGTGGGAATCAGTTTCTGAATGTGTCTTGAGACTGGTGCTTATAAGTAATGCACAGCAGGCAGGATACACTCTGCCACTCCTTGGCAGAGAGTAGAGCTTTGGATGGGCTTCAAACTGGGAAGGGCTTAATAATGAAAGGTGGCTCTTGTGCATTCAACAACACAGAGTTTAAAGAAAAGGCAAAAGGCAGGTAGAAGAGGATAAAAGAGAAATGAATAGTGTAGAACTGGTGATGAGACAAGAGCTGGAGAATATGTATGGCTTGGAAGGAGAAAAGGACATGCTGTTCTCAGGAATGATCCGGAGGCAACTTCTGATCTTTCTATTCTGACTTGTAGTCATGAGTTTTAAAGTTGTTAGCCTTACACCATTTCAGAATGAGACACTGGAGGTGGCCATTTCCAGTCAAAACTTTTAGGAGAGCTGTATCTTCTTTGGCTTTTTCCTCTCTGCCTGAATTTTGAAATGTTATTTCTTTTGTTTGTAGACTTGCCTTGGGCTGTCAAAGAGCATCTACAAAACAGGAAGAGTGGTGCTGAAGTTTTTAAAGCATGTCTTTTACTAGGGCTGCAGCAAAATAGCACCTTTTCCAGTCAGGAATAAAAAGCAGAGGACTTGCAAGCCACATTTCACATGGCTGTTTGAGTGCCAGACTGATACTCTGGGAAAGAGCTTGCTGCCACATTCTACTGCATCTTTGCCCTAGTTCAAGTTTTAAACAGGAACTATTTGCCATCTTCCAGGTTATAATGAAACAATTTAGAAAGCAGTTTCATTTGTAGATTTAAGCACAAGCAGTAACTGAAAAGCCTAGTTTATGATTCTTTCACCCCAGATATATTTCCAGAAGAATTCTGGGTATGCCCCTGCTATCTTGTATCTCCAGATAAGGATGTCTAGCCTGATCTCCTGGATGGGAACATTTTGAGAAACTACTATTTTGTTTGGTAGATAAAACAAAATAAGTGAGGGAAAAAAACAGTTCTGACATGAAGTTTTCCTTCCTTGTTTTTCTACATGCAACAAGAATTTAAAATTTCATTTAATGTGAATTCTCCCATTGAAATGAAAGCAAGAATTATCCAGGTTCTGGGATACTCATCTTCAATGCTTCCTTTGTCTGAAGGAATTTAAATTTGTATTTGCAACTAAGGATCCAAGACATTGCATTCTTCCCAGCTTGAAACTGCTCTTCATTCTTTTTTTTTTTTCTTAGAGGTACTCTTCAAACTTGCAAAATCCCCTTGTTATGCTGACCATATCCAGCTACTGAAGATTGCCTCAAAAATGGTGGTTCTTGTTAGAACTGGAAGAATTAATGTGGCCTTTACTTTCATAAAATGATTGATCTTGACAGCATGGCTCACAAGATTACACAATCTAACCCCAGAAGTTAATCAACCACATAACTAACTGTTGCCAAATCCATGCCAGTTAGGATTGCATACATTCATGTGTGATCCCATCTGGAACAGTTTCTTACACATTTACATCAGATTCAGATGAACCTCAGCAATAACAGTGGTCTAAAATAAAGAGTGACTTTAAAAAGCAGTATTAAGCATTTCTTAAGGGTGTAGGGGACATCTGGCATGCACTACAGGACAAGGAAAGGAAAAGGGAAAGGAATGGAAAAGGAAGGGGAAAGGACAAGAAGAAGAAAGGAAAATGAAATATAAAGGTCAGGGTTATAGCTTCACTCTGGAAGGTGAAAAGGATTATAATCACTTATGGAAGGTCTACATGCAAAGAACTAACAACATGGCTGCATTATTAAAGATGTCATAAAACACCATGCTCACTACTACTTCATAGTTGTACAAAGTAGCTTAAAAATGCAGCAAAGCTGAACACACACGCATACGCTGCCACCTCCCCAACATTGCATGGCTGGATTACTAAGGCTGGCTTTGCAAGCAGGGCAGTAGACTAAATCTCAAAGTTTGGTTTGCATTTCAGTCTCTGCTACAGGTTTTGTGAGATCAGGTCATTTCACCAACCTACCTCCTGTCTCCATGAGACCTGCAAGCTACAAAATGGAATATGCATTACTGAGCATACTTGTTTGTAACACTGCTGAGCACTGCTTCTATGTGTATAACCCCTATTATGTGCACGTAAAAAGGTATATATATACTTGTTTTACCAGAACATTAGTGTCTGATTAGACCCTCTGGGGCTACTGCATTCCAAACAATTAATCAGATCTGTAGTATCCAAATTGGTCAGGAAGGCTAGAGACATTAAAAATGGGAGGTTTTTGGCCTGCAAGCAAGCAGAGGTCAGCATGAACTCAGGAGACCTGTCAGCAGGCCACCCATTAACAAGGATTTCACCATTAATTATTTCCTCTCTATACAAGACTGATGCAAAAAAATAAAGAGCAGCTAACAGTGTTTAATGAGTTTATTACACAAATGTAGGTAAACTATTTCAGTTTGTGTTATATTTGCATATATTTTGAACCATTAAAAAAATTAGTGGAAATTATCAGAACTGGAGTGTGTATATATATATAAAAGCATTTAAACATACATAGATTTGACAGAATAGTGACAGAGATTTAAGACATTGATGCTACATATTAACATGTCTTCCTTGTATTAACAATGCTAAAATGAATAGCTGTGCTATTTGCAATGGCTTTAATGAAAGAGAATTATGTTAGTTCAGTCCCAGTGAATAATGCATGAGGCTGAATTCAACTTATTCACCTCATCTTGAATTCAATCTAAACCCCCTACAAAATAAAGAGCTATATTTAGCATTAAGCAACAAATTCTTGTTTTAACTTCCATATCATTACTTGTGTACAGTTAGAGATTGGTTGGAAAATTGCATATAGAGTAGTTTTTCATTTATCAGCATTTTCTGATGCAGTCTCAGTGTGAGATGGAGGCCAGTCTGAGAGATTTTCTATTTTTCCCATTTAAATCTTTTAGACTCTCAATACATTTTTAATAGGTTACAGAGGAATCAATTAAATCTCTTCATTTGGATGCATTACAGGGTTATGCTCTTGTGGGTATCTAGCCAGTGTTAATCAACCAAGGAAAGAAGTATTTTGCACTTTAAAAAGGTGTCAAATGCTATGTTTGCAAATTACGGATCTCAAACAGTTTACAACTGAAAAGACTTATTATTAATAGCAATGCGTTAATGAGTTATGATTTCCATCTGAAGAAAGTTATGAGGTAAAGAGGGCTTCATTATCACCTCTATTCAGATCAACCTATTTTCACCATTTTATTCTCTTAAAGAAAACTACTCTTTATTATTACTTTAAAAACCTTCACTACCTAGGACAGTAATGACCTTGAAGATATAAAGTTACCCACTCTCCCACAGCAGGCAGAAAGGTTCCTGTAGAATAGAATAGAATAGAATAGAATAGAATAGAATAGAATAGAATAGAATAGAATAGAATAGAATAGAATAGAATAGGTTTCCAGGTTCAAAAAGACCTTAAGGCTCTGAGGAATCTTTCTAGCCTGCTTATACTTTCAAAATCAACCTGCTCCTGTCCCAAATGGGCTGACAAAAAGCTGTATCCAAAAGAAAATAATGAAGATGTACCTGCCTGTATGCATTCCTCTGCATCTTGATCTAGGAGCACCTGCTTTAACTTGGGGGTTTGACTAGCTGACCCCCAGATGTTGCTTCCAACCTCTACCATTCTGTGATTCTGTGATGGTAGTGAAACAGACAACTATTATATAATCTCATTCTCTTGCTGTGTATTATTTGCCCAATCAATAGTGAAAGGAGGCAACATCAGAGTCCTGCCATCAGACAACAATGAGAAAATAAGGATTATTGGAATGGCTGACAGTAACTTTTGGCTGCATTGAGATTTTTACAGCAGTAAAAGAGCAGAAAGGTGTTTTCATAGCAACCAGAGGGATACAGGGGACAAAGGGTAAAGCAATAAGCAGGGCAGATGGAGCTGAAAGGTGATGAGAACAGACTTAATGAAAGACACTCAATGGTAACAGGTATCTGTCCAACAGGATAGAATAGACTAGGAATAGACTAGAAATTGACTGAAAATAGACTGGACTAGAGTAGACTAGACTAGACTAGACTAGACTAGACTAGACTAGAATAGAATAGAATAGAATAGAATTAACCAGGTTGGAAGAGACCTTTGAGATCATCGAGCCTAACCTATCATCCAATACTATCTAATCAGCTAAACCATGGCACCAAGCACCCCATCCAGTCTCTTCCTAAACACCTCCAGTGATGATGACTCCACCACCTCCCTGGGCAGCCCATTCCAATGGCCAACCACTCTTTCTATGAAGAATCCAGTAGTGAGAAAGCAGAGTGATGGGGATATTGTCCTGCAGTTCTGCCACATCCAGCTGGCAGCCAGTCACCAGTGGTGTCCCCCAGGGATCAGTACTGAGCCCCATCCTGTTCTATATCTCTATTGATGATCTGGATGAGGGGATTGAGTCCATTATCAGTAAATTTGCAGATGACACCAAGCTGGGGGCAGCTGTTGATCTGTTAGAAGGTAGGAGAGCTCTGCAGATGGACCTTGACAGGCTGGACAGATGGGCAGAGTCCAAGGGCATGAGATTTAATACATCTAAGTGCCAGGTTCTATACATTGGCCACAATAACCCCATGCAGTGCTACAGGCTGGGGACAGAGTGGCTAGAGAGCGTCCAGGCTTTGTTTAGGTGCTGACCTTTCAACTAACCAGGTAAGAAACTAATTCTTGCATAAACGCTTTGAGCTAACAGAATTTCCTTCTTAATAATTACCTTTTCTCTCTCTAACCCTTTTTGGGAAAAATGGAAGAAGAGAGAGAAGGAGTTATTTTGAGGGGACCCTCCTCGAGGGAGGACAGGATTTCTGTGTTATGTTCTTTGCTGTATATTTTTGTACTTATTGTAAATACTGTATATTGTGTATATAGTCATCTGCATGTCATCCTGCTTGTAAATATAGCTTATCCATTTTTTTGCTTCTCCAACTGAGTTAGCCGTGGTTTCTTTGTGGGGGAGAGAACTGAACCTCTCACCACCACATATGGACACCTTCCAGCAACTCAACATCTTTCCTAAACTGAGGGGCCCAGAACTGGACACAGGACTCAAGGTGTGGCCTAACCAGTGCTGGGTACAGGGGCACAATGACCTCCCTGCTCCTGCTGGCCACACTGTTTCTGATGCAGGCTAGGATGCCATTGGCCTTCTTGGCTGCCTGGGCACACTGCAGGCTCATGTTCAGCCTACAATCAACCAGCACCCCCAGGTCCCTCTCTGCCTGGCCGCTCTCCAGCCACTCTGACCCCAGCCTGTAGCACTGCATGGGGTTGTTGTGGCCAATGTGCAGAACCTGGCACTTGGATGTGTTCAATCTCATGCCCTTGGATTCTGCCCATCTGTCCAGCCTGTCGAGGTCCCTCTGCAAAGCCTCTCTGTCCTCCAGCAGATCAACTACTGCCCCCAGCTTGGTGTCGTCCGCAAATTTACTGATGATGGACTCGATGCCCTCATCCAGATCATCAATAAAGATGTTGAAGAGCATGGGGCCCAGCACCGATCCCTGGGGCACACCACTAGTGACTGGCCGCCAGCCGGATGTGGCACCATTCACCACCACTCTCTGGGCTCGGCCCTCCAGCCAGTTCCTAACCCAACGCAGTGTGCTCCCATCCAAGCCATGGGCTGCCAGCTTGGCCAGGAGTTTGCTGTGGGGGACAGTGTCAAAGGCCTTGCTGAGGTCCAGGTAGACCACATCCACAGGCCTCCCCACATCCACCAGGCACAAACAATTTGCTAAGCCAAGCTCCGTCTACACAAACAAATACAACCTCTGTTTTTCTAAGGAGTCAAAGCACACATTGTCATGTCTCAATAAGGAACTGGATAAATATTATAAATATTGTAAAATATTGTTTTAAGTAGAGCAGATGTTCAGACCATATTAACACCTACTAACAAACTTGGACCCCCTGGGGGCAAGAAACTTTATTTACAATGAAATTGAATTGTGTCTGTATCTGTAAACAACATGCTATGTATCTGTAAACAAACCTAAGGCAAACTATAAGATTATTTTTACATTAAAAGAAAAAAAAAACTAACAAAACAAACTAAACCAAACCCAAGTACAGACCTACAACCCTGTGTGTGCTTGAACATCAGTTTCATAAACCCAGAAACTGTCTACTAGTTGTTAACATAATTTTTATTTTATGGATAGTAAGCTGATTAAGCACAGAGGTAAAAACAAATGCTGCAAGCATTTATTTTTATTATATTTTAAAAGCTATTTTTCTATTTCTAGATATGTGGACAAGTCTGAGTTTAGCATTTTTTTTCAACTAGCATAAAGACTGTCATCTAGAAAAGCTCCTGTAGAGGACAAAATAAGGTCTATCTAAACTAAATGGCATGTGCATTTTGTTTTATATTAGAAAGCAGCACGAATTAGCTCCAGGGATCTCTCAGGGCTTTTCTAAATGGTGATTTCATAAGAATAGCTACAGTACTGTTATGCTATAATCTCTATTTCATCCTGCTATCTTTAAAAAGAGAGTCCTAGAATCACTCTGAAAGGTCCATCCCACTGACATCGGTGATGGATGAGGGAACATTTAGGAAGAGCCAAGAGGTCAATTCATGGCTCCGGGACTGGTGTCATCAACAGGGGGTTGGATTTTATGGTCACAGAACACTTTACAGGACATCAGAGCTGTCAGAAACCAATGCGATGCACCTGTCCCAGAGAGGCAAAAGGATTCTAGGGCAGGAGTTGGTAGGGCTCATTGATAGGGCTTTAAACTATATTTGAAGGGGAAGGGGGTTGTTATTTTCATGTTTGCCTGTGACAAACATTGGGGCAGCTCACCAGAAGCAGAGGGATGGAGTACAAGCAAGGACTCTCCACTTGGTGCCCTGGGGCAAGACAAGGATGAAGCACTGCGACACCCTAAGGGAATCAAGGGGGATTCACCTAAGAAGGAGGCACAGCCAGCCCAGCTGAAGTGCCTCTATGCAAATGCATGCAACTGGGGCAACAAACAGGATGAATTAAGGGCCACTGCGCTGCTGGGATGCTATGACATAGTAGCTATTACTGAAACTGAAACACCAAGCTGTGTGGAGTGGCAAACACGCTGGAGGGAAGGGAGGCCATCCAGAGGGACTTTTACAGGCTGGAGAGGTGGGCCCAGGGAACAGGTTGCCCAGGGAGGTGGTGGAAGCATCATCTCTGGAAGTTTTTAAGGCCAGGCTGGATGTGGCTCTAGGCAACCTGACCTAATGGAGTGTCCCTGCCCATGGCAGCAGGGTTGGAACTAGATGATCCTTGAGGTCCCTTCCAACCCTAACAATTCTATGATTCTATGATTATTAGCATGAAACAGTTGGGATGGAGAAGGTGCAAGATTAACATCCAAAATTTTACATGAACTCCACAAGCATAGAGCCTTCACCGTTGCTGAATCAGATTTTTCTGGCTCTCTTTTGCAAATACACAGATAGCTTACAGATTGTAAAGATGAAAACAAGGAGTTATTTGATACAGAAGAGGAAGTAATAGAGTTTAGGCATTTTTACGCCATAAATTCAGAAAATTCTTAATGAGATCTAATTATTAGACAAAGAAGCAGACAATATGCAGAAGTCATGACACTAAATGAGGTGACAGAAAGGGTAAGACAAGACTTGGAGCACCAAAATGACACAGGTTGAACATAAAATCCTCTATACATTTTCTTTTCCTGAGGTTAATAATGCCCAAAGAAAGATAAAGAACAAAAAATCAAGTTTAGAGACATCAATTCCTTACTGAAGGATTAAAGCTGGTTCATGTACTGAACATTAATTTATTTTGCTGTGAAGTCTATCCTTGCTTCCTATATTTTCTACACATTAACCTGTTCATCCTGACATCCTGTATTAACTTTTTGCATAGCAGAAAAAGATGCAAATTCATATAATTCCAGTAAGTAAATCCACTACCTCTTTAAACTTCAATTTAAATTCCTACAAGTGTTCAAACACCAGGAAGAAACTGTCTTTAGAGAAAAACTCATCAGAAGCTCTATTAATATGCAGTTTGGTATATTATATTCTACATTAAGAGCATTTATACCATTCAAATAATCTCACTAGCATCAAATCTTTGGCTGTCAAAGATTCTGTATAAGGCAGATAATCTCCACCAAGGCCCTTATTTGTAAACATAGTACAGCTGCCAAGTCCTTCAGAATACTCTTAAGTTACCTGATCACGTAGTTGGGAGCAGACTGTAGAACAGACTTTGTCAGCTTGCAAACAGAACACGCGTCTCCTGATCTGCAACAGATCTTTCAAGTACTAAAAATGGATAAAGATAAGGTGCTATTCAAATCCTGCAGATTTCATATAACACATTTGCTGGTTTAGAACTCATAAAAGCAAATTATTGCTCAGGGCTTCAGCTTTCTTCCCCCACCTTCCCCAATCCTCCTCACTGAGCCTGCTTCTATCTTTCATTTGAGACTATACATTATCAACCAGGTTAAATTGCTCCCACATTCCCTTTGTTTATGCTGGGTTTCTTTCTTTGTCTGGGTTTGTGTTTTATTTGGTTTTGTTTGTTTGTCTTTAAATTAAATGAATTTGAATTTTATCAGTTGGGATAGCAGAGAAACTCAGTCTTGCCATTCAGATTTTTTCTGTGAAACTCAAAAGGTACAGGATACAGAATACAGGCAAACAGAGTGAGACAGACTTTTTTTTTTTTTAAATTGTTCAATAATCTTCCCCTGTAAAAGGAGATGCGAATGTAAGGAAAAGGGGACTAGCAGCAAGGAATTCTCTGGCAGTCAGAGAGGCAACACACTTTGATAACATGAATTAATGTATTTTTCTCTTTAATAACATCTGTATATTAGAAATGGTATGTACTGACCATCAGAACACTGGAGCTGTGCATTAAAACCTATTATCAATAAAAAGAGTGATAGAGTTAACAGTAACTTCAGGAGAAAAAGAAAATTCACCACAACTTTATTATTGAAAACTGCCACTGGCTGGTCAGATAACTGTTAATATCGCTTCCCCTATATTCCAGCTTTTCTCCTTAATCTGAAAATGCCCACAGATTGCATCCTGGTAAATGCATTTGCCAAATGAATTACATTTTAGGTGACATTTTTCTTTCAAATGTGATAACAAATTTCACATCTTCTGTGAGTGGGACCGTGTTTTCACACTAAGCCTCTTCAAACTGCCCTCAGAAAGTGTCAGTGTGAAGCATTCTGCTCCCATGCTCTCAGACGCTGCTTGCTCTGCCTCTCTAGGCACATTCTTCTTTCTGCAATAGTGCAGTATATCAACTTGAAATCTGTGCAGAGTTTGTGAGAGAGACTGGCCCAGTGAAGAACCACTAATTACATGATCTAATGCCAAAATCTGCTGACATGGTTTTAAGCTCATGTTGAAAATGAATAAATAAATTTAAGTTCTGTATGTCTTCAAAGTACAGTAAAACATATTAATACCGTGCACCAGAGAAGAATCATCATTGATATCTGTGGCGGGTTCACCCTAGAAAACACCTCCTTAGCATCCCACTCCTTCCCTCTCCCACAGGATGGGGAGAGGGTAAAAGAAACAGTCTCATGGATCATATTAATGACAGTTCAGTAGGGAAAGCAATAGCTGCACACTTAAGTCAAGCAAAATAATTAATTAATTCACTACATCACATCATCAGGCAGATGTCCAGCTACTTCCTGGCAAGCACAGCCTCAGCATATGTAACATTTCTTTGCAAAGACCAACACCATCACCACAAACATCCCCTCTTCCTCCTCCTTGCCCAAGTCATTCTTGCTGAAGTCTGATGTCACATTGTATGGAGTATCCCTTTGACCAGTTTGGGCCACCATCCAGGTGGTGGTCCCTGCCAGACTCTTTGCCACCCAGACTGAGAGCCTTGGAAAAGGAAGCTTTGATACTGTGCAAGCACTATTTAGCAATAGATAAAACCCTGCTAAGCAATAGTCAAGTTTAGCTCCAAACTAAATGCAACACAGCACATCCCAGACAGATCCAGTGCATTCTCCATTCCTTATTCCATATCATTCACGTCATGCTTAGGTTCCACGTTATCCCATTCCTATACAGTTTTATTTCTGTACCCTACTCAAGCATTTCCACTCAAGTAACTCAGGCTGTACTGCAATATTTGATCCTTCTAAAACCTATCTTTGTTTTTCTTTTCCATTCCATTTCTCTCTGAAATTGCCTCTTACTAACACTTACAACTTGTACTAAATACTTAAATCAGCTTTATATGCAACAGTCAGGTTTACACACACTAATTAAATAGTATCTCACGTTCCTTGACATACACATTTCCTCATCCCATGCCATCAGGTTACTCCTTCATTCCATGTGCCCCCACAATGTCTGTAACAAGAATCAATGACTTGGGCACAATCTGACAAGATCACTCAGGAGAGGAGAATTGGTATGTTGAATTTTTGGATGGGCTAAGTTCCTGCCTCAGCCATGATGTTCACAGATGTAGTGGCCCTCCTTCCCCTGCTCTCAGGATGGTGTTGAATGGAGGGTCACTAGGCAGAGGCCAGGCCATGAAAGATTCACATTGACGAAGTGGATATGCCATATCATATGATGGTGTGCTCATCAAGAAATGTTCAAGGCAAGGAGGAACAAGGGAGCATTGGGCAATGGCATGGAAGGAGTGAAAGAAGGCAAATGGCATAACAAAGGCAAATCAGTAACACAGTAGCACACTGAAGATTCTCTGTTTGGACTGCTAGATTTTGTTACTCATCTCTATGTATTCTTGGCAGCCTTTAGATCTGTGATAAATTCCTTTGATTAATTAAAGCATCACCACAGGAATATAAAAGATTACGTTCTGCCGTGAGGATGACAAATGTCTCATCTTCTTCATTAACCTTTGAATCAATCTGTGCAGCACAAAATAGGTGTGTCACCTTCCTGCCCATAAGCCCTTCTCATCTTGCTGCTGTTTTGTAGCTGCTGAAAGTCGTAGCTGCTGAAAGTCATAGCAGCTGCCACATAAAATTTGGAAATCAATTTCAAAAGCTGTTCCATGTATTTTTTGCAAGAAGTCCCAGTTCCGACAGATTGAACTCACAGAAGTGTGTTTCTTTCTATGCAAGTTCGTAGATTTGAGACAGGTCTGAGGTCAATCTGGGAAGTCTGTCATCATAATAGGAGAACTTTTAATGAGTCAGTTAAGGAAGCTCTTATCTTCATCCTGATTTAGTTGTAAGCATCACTTGATCCTCAAGAACAGGCTGTCACCAAGACCATGACAGTTTTGAACATGATTCACCATAACTCTTGGCCAGTATATCATACTGAGTAGAAGCCATTTACAGTACAATACAATACAATACAATACAAATGCAGCTGTCATTAAAATACCTTTTACATGCATGTAAGGCATTTTCCCCATGAAAATGTTAGATTTCCCTGAAATAATTCAGATTGTGTTGTGTTCCATAATCAGCTGTAGGAAATTGTAAATTGCAGCTATCAAGTTCTGGTCTGAAGGATTTGGCTGGTCTCATGGAGGAGAGCCAATTTGTAATGATGCAAACTACCCTCTGGGTTCTGGAATGTAAGAATGTCCCAAACACAATGAGAATCAAAATTCATTTGGTGTAGAAATTTGGGCATTCCATCCTCTCAATTTTATGTTTTTTTAATCTCCTGTGGGGTGTCTAATTTCTGCATTAGGAAAGTCACCTGCTCACTTAGGAAAACAGCACAAAAATTATTTACATTTATGAGATATTTCATTAAATGCCTGTAGCTAAACTAAGGGGAAGCTGTTATTGTGAATATTGTTTCACTTCTGTTTGGTAGGAGTCAGTCTGACAGAGAGAGTTTGGTGCTAGAATTCAGTGTAATATGATTGCCTTGCTAGTAAGTGTGAGAGGAAGGGTGATAGACAGCTGCAGATCTAAGACAGACGTTCAACTGAAAGCCCTTACAAAATATATTAAAATTTCTTACTTGTTCAAATACCAGCATTTTCTCCCAAGTGTCTGTCATTTCAAAAAAGATGTGGGGGTTTCCTTTGGTAAAGTTGCCAACTTATTCATTATAATACTTAGTCCTACATGTCATCTAAGGAATCTTACTGAATCTTCACTGATTATGCCTTAGTTTCTTGCAAGGAAGAAATTCTTCCTGAGCTGTAGCCATAGGATTACTGTAGTTCTGTCATAATTGATTTGGTTTCAAACAACAGGTGTTCATTCAAACCACATTTTAAAATAAATACATGAAAGTGATACTAAAGTATTACTGCTATAGCTGATATTTTTCAGATAGAACAAAAACAGCCAGCGATGCTCAATCTAGAAGAAAGAGTGCTTGCACATTAATGTAACATTCTAGATAAAGCCTTCATATAGCTAGCATAGTTAATCTGTGTGTTTTCTACTGGAAATATGCAGCTGGACATAGCTGGCAAACAGTGAAAATTTTAGAAAAACATCTATGGGAAGTAAATGAGTTAATCTTTGCAATGTATTTGCCTGCAATTCTTACTTTGTTCTTGGATTTAAGTAGGAGGACCTATTAACCTGCTTCTCGGCAGTAGAGAAAATTAATCCACACAGTCTAAATAAGGCAATCATAAATGAAAGGCTTTCCTGGAGATTTGTCACCCTCCCACATCCCTTCAGCAGATAGATACTTATGTATAAATAGCAAATTGTGGAGGATGCCAGCGTTGCTTGGGATGACAATTTGTTTAGAAGGGTATTAACCAGCAAGCAATTTTTCTGTTTAGTGAAAGATATTCTTTTGTCTGTCAAACAGGTTTCAGACAAATAAATGACATCACCTTTGAGGTCCTGTTGATACATTTTGTATGGTGGTCCTTTTGCACCTCTTGACCAAATTAGAAAAAAAAAAAAAAAAAAAGGAAAATCACTAACAGATGATTCATAAGCTGCAGGGAGACACACAATAACAAACCACACAGCTACTATAATGCTTAACTCTGGGAGAATGCGTGAGAAGTCCTAGGACTCAGGCACCAGGAGACCTGACATGACAGTTAACTCACAGAAGAAAATGACAACATTCCTTTTCACAACAATGGGGCCAAAACACTGATCTGGTCTCTTCCTCCACATCTCTATCATTAATCTCCCATGAGACTGTGATTAAATTATTTTTACTCTGTGCCTATTTCTTTACTTGTTGGAAATGGCTTGACAAAAATATTTTTGTGAAAGAACATTTCTTGTATTCCTGTCATTGACCATTACCTATATATCTAAATCTCTAAAGATGTCATGTATAGCCATACTATATGAAGTCATTTCTGAAAAGTTTTAATTTTCATTGAAACAGGAATAATGATGGCTGCCTGCCTTTGTAATGTGATTTCAGATCTGTAAATGGCAAGTTTTATATGGAAAGCTTAATGAAAGTTAAGTACTTCTTAGACAATAGTATCAGAATATAAATACATCTATACTTAGAAAATACATCTATACTTAGATATATTTAGATTCACTTTATAGGTGTTTTGACGGAAAGATTTTTCCATGCAAAATATTCACACAATTCATACACAAAATATTGATGACCATAGGCAATAGCAAAAAGTAGTACATATTTGTTCCAATACAACATCCTTCTTTTCCTGAATTTTTTGATGAAGTCTAAACATAGTGGAAAGTAAAGACTGGCTCATAAGTATTCTCATAAGTATTTCTGGCATGATCAAAGTTTACAAAAATAAACTGCGGAAATATGCACAGGACTGTCAGGTCATTATTACAGCAGTTCGTTATTGGACAGAAGAGTCATGTAGATTGTGCAGCTAGCTCTGTGCCTCAACAAAATATACTAAAATCTGGGAAGAATGAAGGAGCTAAGTTAAATAGAATACTGAGTACAATAATTGCCTGGGTAAGTGTCAATTCAGATAGCAAGCTCTAGTAAGATTAAAAATAAACAAACCAACCAACCCACTAAAAATATCATTATATAGGAAAAATATCTTTATCCATCCCTGTTGGCTGTTACACAGTATGTAAGGGAATGTCTGTTTTGGAACATTTCCATTTAATAAGTGAGAGTGTGAATTTACAGGATCTTGCATATTAAGAAAGTCTTTTAATCCCAGAAGTGTGAACCTGCACATTTAATGCACACTAAGGCTTGTTGTGTGCTGATTTACTGAGTACCTGCACAAAGATAAATGGAGACATTAAAACTGGAAGCAGGAAATTTAAGTAGAGACATGTTAGAAGAACCAAATGAAAGGCAGGACAGCACCTGAATGGGAGTCTTCATGGGCATTGCCATCCATCTGAATGAAACTCATTGCAAGAGTTAAAGAAAAGTTGTGTGCCTTTAAATAGTGGTAAGAATGACAGAAAAATTAAAAATTAGTGTGCCAGAGGTTTATTTCTCAGTGGTCTCAAACTGCTTTTTTTTTTTTTTTATAGTAAACTGTAAAAGTGTTGTTTTTTTTTTTCCCTACTCTGACTTGTACTCCCATCATTTTCCTTTTTTCAACAGCTTCTGAATTGTAATGCTCAAGATACTCCCTTTTGCTTCCTTCTTTCATAATTCCTCCTGAAAAAAGTATTACTTTCTTTGTAGGATCTTCAACTCAAGTCTTTAATAACACTAATAATAAAATTGGGTGAATGCAAAGTTTACTTCAAGAGATCTGTGAGCAGATAAACTAATCAGATTTGATTTCCTACACACAGCTTCTTTAGCATAACATAAAGGATAAGATTATGAGCCTTTTACTCTGTGTGACTAGCGATAACCCAGCAGTCTGATGCCCATTTTAAACAAGTTTTACTGAATGTGCTTGTGGTAGTTTTAGGCTATGCCTTTAAAAAATGTTCACAGATCTGGAACAGAAAAGTGGTAAAATGTAAATAAATTGCTATTGGGTGTAAAAATCAAAATAATGATAGTTCTAAACAATCCCATTGGAAGAAATAAAGGACTTAAACTAGTTGTGCAAAACAATCTCTCTTATTTCCTCTTTGCTCTGGGAGATACTAGCTTTGTGCTTCTGGTGGCTTCTGCTTGACCTTGGCTGCATTGTTTTGGCTAAGTTCTAATGTCTCTCTGCTCTTTCACTTTTCCTTTTGTGTGTAGGGAGTTAAGGGGGAGGCAGGGTCACTGAAGCTGTTGCAGTTCCCCTGGTCTTTAGCCAGGGGGGTTCCTGTGCTGTTTATCGATTGTAAATATCCGTAAATATTGTAAATACTATGCATTTTGTACATATTAATTGCATTTCATCATAGACTGTAGTTTTGCTTGGAAATACAGCTTTCATTTGCTTCCAACTGAGCTGGTCTGGCAAATTTGATGTTGGAGGGGAAGCTGGGATGGGAGAGGGATGAATTTTCAAGCCACCACAGTGCTTGACATCTCTGTACTTTCAGTCATGTTTGTTTGAAATTGGCCAGCAGGTTCAAAATACACAAGGTCAGATAGGACAGTTGTATAAGTCTCACTTCCTTGAAGATTACACTTAAAATGCTGCTTTAAAATACAGAGATTTTTCATTTGTTCTTCCTTTCCAATTATGGTTAAATCTGAGCTGCAGAGATAAGTTCTTAGTTTCTTAGGCATACATGGAATTTTCACAGTACATGCGCTGTGATTAAACAAAAAAAAAGTTATAAATGCACACTGACGTAGATCAATACAAACAAATCAAATACCTGAGGTTTCTGTCTTCTATAATTGCACACTCAAATCAATCCAGGAAAGTGGTTCATTGTGGGTAAAATGGCTCTATTACAAACTATTATAGGAAGCATGCAGTTTCTAGCAAACTATGTTCAGCATTGGAAATCCAATCTCACGTGTAATATGGTACTTCAGAGATATGTTCCTTACCAACTTCATGCAGAGAAACACAAAGGTAAAAATTAACATGACAATCTGTTACAATTTCAAATCTAAATGTTGCCTTTGTTTACTATGTGGAGCTCACTTTGTATGTATCAACGCAAATATATCTCATGGCACCGTCATCCCATTCTCTTTTCACATACATATTAAAAAATGTGGAGGAAGTATCTAGGGAAGGATTTATCGTAAATAAATTCTTACAATGTAAATGTGTCAGGTTTAGGTTATGCCTTTAAAATTATCTGCAGATATCGAGCAGAAAAGTAGAAAAATATAAATAATTCTCTATTGGGTGTAAAAAGGAAAACAAAAGATTATTCTAAACAAAGTCATGGGACAAAAATGTGCGGGATGGACACAGATGTACCCTAACAGTCTTTCACATTTCACTTCACTTCCATTCCTTTTCTCTAGCTTAGCTGTTCTGCTGGGGAGATGATAATTGCTTCTGGCTGGCTTGAGAGAAGATAAGAACACTAACACTGCTTCTCTTTCTAACATTCCTTCCTTTTACTAAAAAGAAAGGGGAGGAGGTTTGGGGGGAGGGAGAAGGGAGTGGAGCAGCTTCCCTACTCCTCTGGGAACCCAGAGGGAGTACAGGGAGGTTTCCATGCTATTTTCTAATTATAAATATCTGAATAATATTGTAAATACTGTATACTTTGTACATATTAATTGCATTCCATTGTAGAGTGTAGTTTTTGCTTATGAATACAGTTTCCATTTCCTTCCAACTGAGTTAGTCGTGCTTAGTTAATGTGAATGGGAAACTTCAACCCACCACAGTAAACAAGGTTTTCTTTGTGAGAAGCCAGCAACTTGTTAAGCCTATTTGTTCTTGTCATGTTAGTGTTAGGACCTAGTTTGATGCTCTTGGAAAGTGTCAAGGAGAATATGGTTGGAAGCTTAATTTATAACTGTCTCAGTCCAGAGAGGGAAAGAGATTCAGTTCTTTTGAATATTTCTGTGTTTTGAAATTAGAGGCACAAATGAGGCCAAAATATCAACAGCAAGGCTATTTATTAACAGAATAAAGTGGATGGAACAGAAGAAGGGAGAGAGAGGGGAAAAACAGAGAGAGGGAGAAGAGGGAGAGAGAAGTGGAAAGGAATTACATTACCACACGCCAAGACAGTTTGAGTCTGTGGAGGACGGGTGCTGCCAGTTTGGCATGGAGGAGATGTCATCCTTGTTGGCTGTGCTGTCCTCCGCTGGAGGAGGGGAGGGACCCTTCTCTGAGCAGCCTCTTCAGCTCCATGAGTTGCAGCAGGCAGAACCTAGGACATGGAGAGAAGTATCCTCCTGGTCTGCTTCTTCCAGGCTACATGGAGATGTCTCTGTCCTTTTCTCTCCTAGTATCTTCTTCGTTTTTCTTCACAGCAGTGTTGCCCCAGTGTTTTCCTTCCTCTGAGCCAGTAGTTGCTCAGATCTTTTATACAATTTTTTAGGTATGTGTCCATGTGGTGAATATGCATATTCCAGACAGTGTTGATAGCAGTGGCCTCTGCCCATTATTTCCAGTGCAGCTGTAGTCTGGTGAGCAATCTTTATCCCTTGCACCATCCTTCCTTTCCAGGGTAGCTGATGGGTAGAGTTGGTCCTGTCTATGCACATTCCAGAGAGTATTATCCAGTGGCGTCTGCCCAATACACATCAGCAATTGTCTGGGCAAGCAGCAAAGGTGATTGTTATCTTTGTTGAGTCACATCAAGAGAGACAAGATTTAGTCTCTCACAATAAAAATAATCCTTTCTCTGTACCCAAACCCCACAGTCTTGCATACATTTTATTACCCTGCTGATGATGATTTTGCATCATCATGTGACTGGTGATTTTGCTGGTCAAAAGTACTGAAGTTAGTTGTGAATTTATCTCTTAAGCTATATTTTCCTCAACATTTCTGCAAGTTTGTGCCAATGTGAACAATATGTTTCATATATTGTGTGTGCATTGCACCATGAAAGTCTTTCACAGATTGCACAGAAGATGATGAGGCTCTGGGAACTGGTCCTTACATGAATTAATTCATCTTTCAGTTCCCATGACCCTCTGTGTAACTGAGACCAAAGTCTTTATCTGACCTCAATTATTTTTTTTTCCCCGTCCATCTTAAAAAAAAAATAAAAAATAGCTGCAGACTTCATTTATGTGCAATAGAATTTGGGACATTATATTAATTATTTAGCAAGATGAGCTTGATGAACTGCCATCATAAAATGCATCTGCATTTCAAGGAGAAAAAAAATGTCAATATTTAAATTTTGGGATGACATTTTTGGTGGAATTCAGAGATATTTTCAAAATCTAAATTGAAGTTGCACATTTACTGGAAACTTCATTCAAGTGAGTTGCATAAGATCCCATTGTAGTCAACAGTTATCTTGTCAGTAAATCTGAGTGATTTGAGAGCAGCCCTGCAAAAAAGTTCTTGGGGGTACTGGTGGATGAGAAGCTGGAGATGAGCCAAAAATGAGCACTTGTAACCTGGAAGGTCAATCACATCTGGGCTGCATCAAAAGATGGCCAGTAGATCGAGTTGCAATTCTGCCACTCTCCTCTGCTCTGATGAGACCTCACTTGGAGTACTGTGTCCAGCCATGGGACATACAACACAAGAGGGACACAGACCTGCTGGAGTGGGTCCAGAGGAGGGCCACAAAAATGATCAGAGGGCTGGAGCACCTCTACTATGAAGACAGACTGAAAGAATTTGGGCTGTCCAGCCTAGAGAAGAGAAGGCTTTGAGGAGATCTTAGAGCTACATTTCAATATCTGAAGGGGACTTGCAAGAGGGTTGGGGAGAGCCTTGTTGTGATAGAATGAAGGGCACTGGTTTAAAATTGGAGCAGGGTAGATTTAGGCTAGACAAAGAGGAAGTTCTTTCCAATGAGAGTGGTACAATACTGGAACATGTTAGGCGGTGCACCTGCTCACTGCAGGGAGGTTGAACAAGATGACGTTTGAGGATGCTTTCCAACCCTATGCAATCTGTGAATCTGAGAGTTATTCAAATGACCATGTGAACTTAGGGTGATCACCAAGCTTAACTGGCTATAATGGACACTTACATACTCAACTCATATGTAGAGACATTCATTGTAAACATGTAGATGTACATATTTGGCCAGGAAGACAAATGCCATGCTTAGGTTGCGCATAGAATATTCTATTTAATTTACTGCCATGTTCCCTACCTAAATGGCACCTTACTGAATTTCAATAGGAAGGTTACTGAATTTTATCAAGTTAACGAGACCAGCACCTGATCCTGGTTTTGTATTAAGCCATGTACAGGCACAGGACAAAGTATCTGTCTATTTGCATCAGCTTATCATGCATGGAATTGACTGTGGCAGTAATTCCTTATGAGGCTATTCAGAGCCCTGTAGATATGTGTTGTTCAGCGAAGAATAGCCACAAAGCTGTGTCCCATCTTTCCTAGGAAGATGGTTGTAAACTGGATTCCTATTACTTATGGAATGGGGATCCTTGTTCTGCCTAGGTTGAATTACCTATCACTGACTCTTCTGTTAGCTCAGGGAAAAAAAAAAAAAAAAAGATTGACCTTGACCAAGTTATTCAGATAAGCTGCAGATGGTCTGAAGAAACCCTAAGGCTCTCAGGCCCACAAGAAGATGCTGACAACAAACACTGGCAAAACAATAATTTTGAGAAACCTGTGCTGCCATAGTTCTATTCCTAGGTGTGCAACAGCTACATTTGGAATTGCTTTGGAGTGTGTCTTTGATGGACATAAGAAAGTTGTCTGCAGGGAACCTATGTAGTCTGACTAATAGTCCTGCTTTTTAGAAATTATAGTTCCCCTACAAACTGTGTGTGAGTTCTGGTGTACTTTCCTGTACAAATATTTAGGGTCACAGTGTAAATACACTGTTTCTGTAGAGTCAGGCAACTCAGGCATTACAGAATAATTATTTTCAGTCATGCAGTTCAGAAAAGGAAAAGAGCTATGCTCCAAGATACAAACCAGTAATACAAACTAGGTATTAGCCTCTAGTTACTACATAACTGTGGGAAGAGGTTGTTTTCGGATAGCTTTAGAAGACTATAGGGAAGATTTGCCTTTGCTCGAGTTAGAGAAAGCTATGTTTTGTCTTTGACTCTGAGAGTAATGTAAACACCTTGGAACTGAAGGAGAGAAACTGGGCAGAATTTGATTGGACATGTTGAAATATTGTTTTATTATTTTGACCTATCATATGCCTTAATTAAACATATGCCAGTAGAAAATAACGAAGTGACACGTGCCTTCTGATAGACTATATAACTTTACTGTATAATGTAATAAACGTCTTTGCCTGCTTACATCCTGTCCTGAAAGTGTTGCTCTGGGTGAATTAAAACAACTATACTACAACAGCCTCTACTTACTACATAACCAGGGCAAATCGACCACTGGTTAGAACTGGGCTGTGAGATGCAATATACTTTGCTTAAGTTTTCAAGTTTGAAAAGAACTTAGGTTTACATGAGATTTCAGGAAGTAAATTAAGAGTGAAAAATGTTTAGAAGCTAGGTAATTTTGAGCACTTCTAGCAATCTACCTTCCCTAGCTCTTGACAGGCTTCTTAAAAGATTGGGTTAACTTCAATGAAAACATATTTGTGCTCTTTGCAGGACATTGTCAAAACAAGCATATTTCCACAGGGTAATCCACTTCGTATGAGATGGATTTTCTGTGGGGTGAAGTGTCCTAATCAGAACTCTGACCAGGTTGAGTCAGCATTGTGTTAGTACACTACTGACAAATTGATGATGCCTTTGAAGGAGAAAGTTACTTCAGCATGCAGGCAGATCCATGGAAAGTATCATGTTCATTGTCAGGTGACCTCTATCTTCTCCAGATGCTTTCCCATTATAGAAAGAAGGCACTAGTGTAGAGCTGAGAGAAAATCATGAGGTTGGGGTGGTGATGGAATCATAGAATAGTTTGCTTTGGAAGGGACATTATCACAGAATGACAGAATGGCAGGGGTTGAAGGGACCTCTGAGGATTGTCTAGTTCAACCTCCCTGCCAAAGCAGGTTCATCTAGACGAAGTTGCACAGGAACATGTCCAGGTGGGTTTTGAAAGTCTTCAGAGAAGAGGGCTCCAAAACCTCTCTGGGCAGTCTGTTCAGTGTTCCATCACCCTTAATGTAACAAAGTTTTCCTTCTGTTTAGGCAGAACTTTCTGTATTCTTGTTTGTGCACATGTAAAAAGAGCATCTTGTTCCAACTCCCTTGTTGTGGGTAGGGACACTTCCTGCTAGACCAGGTTGCTCAAGATCACAGAATGTTAGGGGCTGGAAGGGAGCTCCAGAGATCATTGAGTCCAATACTCATGCCAAAGCAGGATCACCCGGGGCAGGCCGCAGGGTAACACACTTCCAGGGAGAAGGCATCCACTTCTCTGGGCAACCTGTTCCAGTGTCTCACCACCCTTAGTGAAGAATTTCTTCCTTAGGTCTAATCTTAACCTAACCTCTTTCAGTTTAAAACCACTATCCCTTGTCCTATCACTACACATCTGTGTAAAAAGTTCCTCTCCAGCTGTCTTGTAGGCCCCTTTTAAGTACAGAAAGGAAGCTATATAGTCTATCCAGAGCAATCTCCTCTCCAGGCTGAACAATGCCAATGCATCCTGTCTTCAGAACGGTAGCTTTCGAGTCCTGTGGAAAGAACCATGTGACACCCTGCCACAAACCATGAGGAAAGATCTCTCTCTGTTTTGGGAAAATTCAATAAGGAAAACCAAGATAAATTCTGGTTCATCAGTACTGTAGAGCAGCCCATGAAAAAAAAAATAATCTGTGGGAGGTAGTGATTTGTTTCTTTCAGAATATTTCCTAAATACATATTCAGAATAAACACAGGGTGATGGTAAACACCCTGCAGTATGAGAAGCAGAAAAATCTGGGGTAAGCATAGTTGTATTGCAGTGTTTGCTAGCATTAGCCCCAAAAGCCCTGCTGTTGGGACCAAGGGGCAAGCACTAGAAGTAGATGAGGACATAGCTTCCCACTACAAATACATGTACTTCTGACAAACAGTTAACTTGTCAGGAAAGACACTTTCTCATGCAAACTTGCTGGTTTTGCAACACAGTATTTTTTTTCTTATCAGATAACAAATTACTTGTAATAAAGTAATCTCTGTCTTCTGCTACCCTTCTTCTCCTGTCTGAATCTCATTTTACTATTTAATTTGGCTTCTTTTTTTGCTACAGAAACTTAAATTTGCAGGGAAAAACATTGCTGCAGAACTGTCAGTATAACTTCCCCCATGAAAATATGACTTGGGAAGCAGCTATTCTCAAGAGAACATAGATTAATTTATACACCAATTAACAGTGTAAATTAATGCTTTACTGTTCAGTCTCTCTCTGAAGATTTTAAGTGCCATTGGAGGTTTTCATTCTGAACAAAGATGAAAGACTTCAGAGCAGATGAGACAACCTCAAGAAAAAAGAAAAAGGTATGTGAAATGCCTTGTATGCAACTTTCTGTAGCTGGATTGGATTCTCTCATGAGTTGTCCCATGCCGCATAACTGGCAGATCAGGACAGAGCTAGCCAGAAAACAGCTTTTTATTCAATTAAAAGTTTCAGATATCAAAGTCTTGAGTTCCTAATCTGGATAAAAAGTCATCTAGTTTCTACAAGCCTGAAAATGCAGTTTCACAAGTTCAAATCCTTTTGTCTGACTTTTGGGCCCAAAGTGGGAAGTCTAAGGATGCGTCTGTATCAATGTCTTATATCAGACAAGTGATTTTGAACTAAATCTCCCCATTAGCCTCACTTCCTGTGCTTTGATACATGCCACGCATCTCCAAGACAGAGCACACAAAGTTCCTTTTGGAAAATAAGTTTTAGAAATTAAATTAAAAAATGTATTTTTAGCCTGTGCCAAAAAGTAGTGAGTGCTTAGTCCCCAAGATCAAACTAGCGCTAGTCTGAGGAAAATGTTGAAATATGGACTTCACTATTGTTTCATTTTACATGTCTGCTTCTCCTGGGCCACATCACTCTTTAATGTTGACTATGCTTAACACTGGTCACTAACTTAGGTTCAGTTAAATATAATAGGAACATTTTTCTGAAGAGCAAAAGTCAAGACTGATGGATAAATCAAAATTCAAAGAATGAGAAGAGAAATATCTGGGAGGGACAAGAAGAACAAATCTTCTCAGAGCTTGGAAATCACTGCAGAACTTGGAAGCATTTTTAGTGTTAATCAGGTGTGGTATCTTCCAGATACTAACAACCTTGAGTCCAAGGTAAAAGCCTTCTCCTGCCTCTGCAAGTCATACAGGGTGCTTGGGTGGCCCCTGAAACAATGACAGACCCCTAAGATGGCAATATTAATTACTCCTCACTGACTCTACAACCAAATATTTAGTCCTATAACCAGCTGCCTCAAATTTATGGCAATATGATGAAAAAATTGTAGATAGAGCTTCTTGGTGCACCTTAATGTCATAATAATAGCTATAAACTTTTCTAGATTCCAAAAACATGGAAAAGCATAGACACGCTTTAAAAAAAGAAAAGAAAAGAAAATATAGATAAAAGTGTTGGTTTTTTTTTTGAGTCACAGTGCCTTAAAGCACTGTATAAATCAGTAAATATGAGAATCTGCTCCTACTATGCTACCTTATCTAATAGCTTGCCTTTAGGGTGCATATAAGGATTTAGATCAATTTAGATCAGCAACTGAAGAAATCTTATCTTAGACATAAATCACATTATTTATTTTTATCTTCATTAATATGCCATATCATGTAAATAAAGTTGCTCTATTATATTTTTGCTACTAATTTAATAGAGCTTATCCTATATATTGACAATTAAGGTCTTTGAAACCTAATATGATGCTTTGCATCTGTATATGGGCTTCTTTCCAGTAGTTCATCAACAAGTGGTTGATGTTGGTTTATCAGTGTGTTTTGACCTGCACAAGACTACTTAGCTTTGCTTCACTGATAGCACAGGGATAACATGCCTCCTTGCACTGCCATTCACAATCCAGCTTGACAGAGTGTGGTAGATTGAGAGACCAATTCTCCCACCACGGGCAAAAGAAAGACTCAGACAAAACAGATTGCAAAAATGGTGGAAAGTTTATATGGGAAAAAAAAAAGTTTTACAGAAAACCACAAGCACCGTGACAAAAGAGAGATCCCAAAACATACCAAAAACATCCCACCACCACCTGGGGGGGTACACCCACAACCCGCCCCTAGGGCTCTTTCCACCCCACAACCCAGCCTTGGGCCTGGGCAGGCCCAAGGGAGGCAGCTCACGCCGTTTTACCTAGGCAGTGGCAAGGGAAGAATGAGGAAGTGAGGACCCCTCACTGATGTTTTACAGGGGAGCAGGGCATGATGGGGTGCAATACCTGGCTTCCTGTGACCACCCAGTGGGCTGGGCCACGTTTGGGACATCCCAGATGTGGCCTGTGTAGTGGCATCAGGGGCCAGCACCCAGCCTAAACCACCACACGCCACCCCTTATTTCATACCACTATCCCTGCACCCAAAACATATCATCAAATTAGAACTCTTCTGACGACATATCTAGTGAAAGTCCATATCTTCATCTGGGCATCCTTCCACACAGTCTCTCATTCATGCTCAAGTATTAGTCCATTCCAGTTCTTCTTATAGTGGAACCTCCCAGCAACTCAAGGTCATTCTTCTGCAGTGTGAATTATTCATGGACTCGTTGGGACATCCTGGTCATCTGGAAGAACCGCACAACTTCTCAGCCAAGCCTTTATTTGCATTTACATTTACTCAGCGGCTTTTTCCACCGCTGGGGCAAGCCACTCGGAGCAATCAGGCTCCATGGCCGCCTTTTTCCATCCCTCCAGGGAGCCGCACGTTGAGCCTCCCATAAACCTGCACGGGCCTATTCCAAGCCCATTGCCGACCACTTCCAGCCACGGTCCAAGGCTATACAAATGCACATCGCAGGTACATCACCCCCACACTGGGCGTTTGCGTACCAAGGCATGACCGCATCTGGTTACACAGCCCGCCCCCAGAAGAGGGAGTGGCTGCACCACAACTCCGTGAGAAGAGAGGAGGTGGAGTCAGGTGCTAGGCACCATTTTTGGATCATATCTGAAAACCAGGGAAGAGATTTTGCAGCTGCCGCCACCACCCAAACACAGCACGGCCTGGCCCCCGCTGTCTCTATCGCCGCGATGCAGAATCAAAGTCACCTCCACCCCTTCGGGCACTCAAACAGCTTTTCCAGCCAAAGCCACAAACACATTCCCAGAGCCTTTGAGAACGGCTTTCCAGATGAAGTCCCTGCTTGCCTTCTCGGATTTCAGGAGCCATTGCTCGCCCGCTCGCCACAAGTGGCCCTCTACCACAGTGACAGCAGGCCTGATTCTGGTCTGCTTGCCACTGCCCCTCCTCCACTTCACTCCCTGCAGCTTGCCACTCCACAGAGAACAATGAGCATTCTTAAGCTACCCTGGGCAGAAAGCCACAGAAAGAACCACCCCTCACTCCTTTCAAGCAACAGGAGGGACTTATGTGCCATCGGCCACGCACCAGGTATCCTCCTGCAGTCCATAGAAGCTCACACAGTCACCCTGGCAAGAAAACTTGAGCCTCAACTTCCAAACCAGCAATGCCCCATATCTGACTTGAAACTCTCCATCTTTTGCAATCTGATCTGCAGCGTGCCACAGCAACCAACTCCTGGCTGGCTCGCCATTAAATGTGGTAGGTTGAGAGACCAATTCTCCCACCATGGGCAAAAGAAAGCCTCAGACAAAATGGATTGCAAAAATGGTGGAAAGTTTAAATGGGAAAAAAGAAAACAATGAAAGTTTTACAGAAAACCACAAGCACCGTGACAAAAGAGAGAGATCCCAAAGCATACCCAAGAACATCCCACCCCCACCTGGGGGCTCTTCCACCCCACAACCCAGCCTTGGGCCTGGGCAGGCCCAAGGGAGGCAGCTCATGTTGTTTCACCTAGACAGTGGCAAGGGAAGAAAAAGGAAGTGAGGACCCCTCATTGATGTTTTGTAGGGGAGCAGGGCATTATGGGGTGAAATACCTGGCTTCCTGTGATCACCCAGTGGGCTGGGCCCCCTTTGGGACGTCCCAGGTGTGGCCTGTGCGGTGGCATCCGGGGCCAGCACCCAGCCTAAACCACCACAGAGAGACACATGGTAGAAGCTGCATATCTGTTTTACAAACATTTCTGTTTGCAATATGACAGAATTACATGAAAGGTTTACTTATGAGATTGTCTTTGCAAAAAAATTTCTATGTTTAATTACCATTAATTTGAAATTATATTTGCAAAGAAAATTTCCACATATCAACGTGAAAAAGACTGAAATATGTTATGTGATAAACAAAAGTAAGCCATGAGAGAATTTTGTGATAAAAGTCACTGCAAAAACTGGTGTAGATTGCTTCAACTTTGAGAGGATTACTCTTTTTTTTTCTTTTTTATCTATTTCCCATCAGTTTTACTCGCTATGCTTTTTCTGAGAGTCTTCTAAGTTTCCATACATTGCTTAAAGCTACATTTGCAGTTGTTTCTGTTATGCAGAAGTAGTACCTAAATTCATTGTAAGGAAAGAAATTAGATGTCTTCTTTCATATATTTCAAGATTTCCTTGTAATACTTTTTTTCATTCCATGCCTTTATTAGATCCTTTTTTCCCCCTGGATATGTGTTGATTTTAAGAATCACAGAAGTTTTTAAACCTGTTTGCTTCTTCACTATATCCAGAGTCTGATTTTATCTCCAATGCTTTTGACAGGCAAGCCACTGTCAGACATATTCCAAGACTTACCAAGGAAAGACTTTATTTATTTCTTTAAATATCACTCTTAAAAAACATTTCTAGATACCATGATGTTTTTTGTCAAGTATTCACTCACTTAATAAAACTATCTCCTATTAAAGAAGCCTAATGCTTAAAAAAATCTGTGTTTTCTATACCAATGTGCTGTATAGATTTAGAAAATTGGAGGATTATCAAAACGTCAGAGTCATCTGGACAATGAACTGTCAGCATTAACCACAATTAAAACCCCAAACAAACAAACAAATAATGCTTATACTTCAATATGCTTTCATATGCTTGTCTTTGGAGAATTAAATGAGGACTCTTTTGTTGGTAGGATACTATTATGCTAGCAATCATTATTTTTGTTATTGTATAATCTTGCTTCCCTGCTCCTGCTGGCCACACTATTCCTGATAAAGGCCAGGATGCCATTGGCCTTCTTGGCCACCTGGACACACTGCTGACATATGTTCAGCCTATTATCGACCAGTACCCCCAGGTCCCTCTCTAC
Source organism: Colaptes auratus (assembly GCA_015227895.2). Taxonomy (NCBI): domain Eukaryota; kingdom Metazoa; phylum Chordata; class Aves; order Piciformes; family Picidae; genus Colaptes; species Colaptes auratus. The sequence goes on from CM037631.1 coordinate 64,443,450, forward strand.
CTGGCCGCTCTCCAGCCACTCTGACCCCAGCCTGTGGCACTGCATGGGGTTGCTGTGGCCAATGTGTAGAACTCAGCACTTAGATGTGCAGGTCCTTTACTACTTCCTCCTGGATTAGAGGGGGACTATACTGCTCCCTGACTCCATCTGCCAGCTCAAAGCTTAATTTCTTTTACAAAGAAATACTATAGAATTAGAAAAGTGACTGTTGTTCAGGTTTCAAAATACCAGTGTAGCTTTACATTCTTAGTGTGCTAATCACACAACTTTCTTCCTCCTCTATTTGTATTTCTCATGCTTTCTCCTCTGGAGTCAAACATAATCAGTGGTGTGGCCACATTAGAATTCTTCTGATCAGAGATTTGTTACACAGAAAGGGTGGTAAAAATTTCCTTTTGAAAATATGCAGAATGAGAGAAACCTTGTCTCTACTCTTCCATACCTCACAGCACCCCCGTAGAGCTTCCCCCTTTTCTTGAAAATAAAGATCTTGTCTTCTAAAAACTGATCTACAGAACTGGGGCTGGTGGCAAAATGTCAGTTTCCCTGCCTCCATTTAACCCTGGTTTTGCAAAAATCTTCTGTATTTTCTGGTGTTTTTCTAATAGTAGAGTAAGGCTGTGTCTATTTTTCTTGGCAAACCTTGCAGGGATGGGTTGTTGAAGAAAGGCTGGAAAATACTTTTTTTTTTTTTTTTTTTTTTTTTTGGTTTAATTTGTAATTTATCTTTTTTTCGTCCACACTATTATTTTTAATGCAGAGTGTTTCTGCAAGACATAAATATCATTAGGAACCTCCAGTATCTCCAGCATCTGTTCTACTTAAGAACATACAGAATAGTACACACTTTGTTCCTTTTTGTGGACAGGACTGGCAAATACTCATGTGTCTTCTGTCAGGAAGAATTGCTAGTGTTTCCATACTTTAAATGGTGCCATTTATTTCTGTAAAATTATTCCCCTACAAGAAATTGACAGAAATTAAAGTGTGTTAGAGCTTTTCCTTATCTCTTCTATAGATTGTGTATGCATCTGACCAGTAAAAGAAAAATAATTTCTCAGACATGCCTGCAGCATAGTGGTTAGCCTGGGTATAGTTCATATTCCTGTCTGCCCTGCAGCATTGTAGCAACTTGGGTTGGGTACACAGAGAAAAGAAAGCTGGAAGTTGTTTGTTGTTTTTTTTTTTCTATTAGCAGGTGAACCTCCAACTCCTCAAGTGCAAACAGAAGACAAGATGAATTTTTTTTTAACCTGTCCACCATGTCTATTTTCTAGCTTACCTATTACATCAGAGTTAAATACCAGTAGGTGAGATAAGTAGGGAAAGATCTTCCAGAATCTGCCTGAACCAAGGATAAAGAGCAAAATAATTTCTAAAATGTCTATCATTTGCCTGATGTTACTGGTCACACAATCACACAGAATGATAGGAGTTGGAAGGGACCTCTGGAGTTCTTCTAGCCCAACCCCACTGCCACAATAGGTTCACCTAGAGCAAGTTGCACAGGATAGTGTCCAGGCATGTTTTGAAGTACTTCAGAGACAGAGACTCCAGTGCCTCCCCAGGCAGCCTGTTTCAATGGTCTACCATCCTCAAAGTAAAGAAATTACTCCTCTTGTTTAGATGGAGCTTCCTAGGCTTAAGTTACCCCTTGTCCACTCACTGGGCACCACTGATAAAAGACTAGTCCCATCCTCCTGACACCCACCCTTTAACTATATATAAACATTGATAAGATTCCCTCTTAGTCTTCTCTTCTGTAGACTAAAAGAATGCCCCAAGTCCCTGAGTTTTTCTTCAAAAGAGAGATGTTCTAGTCCTCTAATCATATTATTATATCTGATATGGTAATAACTCATTGTGTTGCCTGAAACTGTCATAATCTTCTGTAAGAATGTGGGTAAACCCTGTATATACAACACAAATTGAGTCAGGATGCCACATGAATTGTGAAAAACATACTAGACTCAAGTAATATTCAAGACAACAGACTTCCAACAGAACTAAAATTCAAGCTAGTCTGGCATTTTTTAATTAAGCCTTTCCCCAATGTGCATTTTCCAATAAAAGCAAGAAACTTTTGTAGAATTTATTTACTCTTAAATAAAATTGTCAGTAATGTCTATTGAGGTCCATGAGTAAGAATACAATACAATACAATACAATACAATACAATACAATACAATACTACAATACAATAAACCAGGTTGGAAGAGACCTTCAAGATCATCACATCCAACCTATCAACCAATCCAACCACCCAAACAACTAGATCATGGCACCAAGCACCCCATCAAGTCTCTTCCTGATGGTGACTTAATTCTCTTTCCCAATGCATTGTGAATATTTTCATTGCTATACTGGTGTATACATACCTTGTCTGAGCAACATTGAAAGCTTTTAGATGTTCATTTAGGTTTCTGAACAATGGAAATGAGCATAAAAACGCAAATGGTTTGTGGGGATATAAATCATAAAAGACTAAATATGTTTCTGAAATGGCAAAGGCAGGATAAAAATAAATAAGTAAAGGATTACTGCATAGAGTATTCTGAATTTTCAAAGGTTTCAGTTATTAACTATCTGGAGTATACCAAAGAAGCAGCTACAGAGTTTTAGGAAATGTCAAGTTGTAGCAGTGGGAAATTTACCAAGATATGTTACATTGTTGCAAAATTACGTTAGGATTTTTTTTGTATCTTCAATTTATTGTTTGTATACTTCTTCGTATACTTCTATCTTCTTCCCTTTACCATTCAAAATATGTAATACCAAAATGGATGGAGCCAAATTTCCATAGTACAGGATGTGACTGAGACTGAACTGCTGAGCTATGATAACTTGCAAGGGCTTGGTTTGCCCCATTTCTGAAATTAATTATTCTAAATGTGAAATTTGAAGTGATTCTGATCTTTACAATCCAAGTCTAAATGCCACTTGTCCCAATATCTCTCCTGCTTACACATTTTCTGTGAATATTGATACTGTAACTAATGAAGCATGGCAGTGTGAGAGCACAGAGCTAGAATTGCTTTTCTTGATGACTTTGGTTTACTACGAAATTATGTTGGAAATTAGGTTGACAGACAGTTTCACTAGTAAATTTTAATTGTACAGGCAAAAAGCAGCTATCTTCTGCTGATGCTGAAAAAATAATTGGGCCAATTGAAAGATTTTTAAAAGCCCCGAGGATTAAGTTGCTGAATTAGTTGCAAGCTTTTGAAATTCTGCAGAATGAAACCTGGCTGATTTAATAGAAAAAACAAAACAAAACCCTAATGTTTCCTGTGTCCTTGTTATGGCATATCCGTGCCACGTTCTGCAGACTATAAACATTATTAAGGGAAGACTTCACGAAGTTCTCAGCTTGTGAGTAAGCCAAGCCTTTCTTTATAGAGTTTCAGTTGGGGTAGCATGCAAATCCCTCCGGGTGGAGGATCGCCGGTCACTGACCAACCCCTCCCCCGCCGCTTTCCGAATCAGTTTCGATTCTAAGTTCTGTGAATCATTTGGTTTAAATGCCTATACCTAAACATTCTGTTCCACTAACCGAATATTGATACCTGTGAAGGGGGACTGTACATACCCCGTTGCAGAGTTTATATATATATATATATATATATAAATAAACTTAATGCATATTTTCATTGATATATCTGCCACTCGTTTCTGAGGGCATATTCATAACATTAAGCACCCTCAGCAAGTTTGCTGACGACACCAAGCTGTGTGGTGCAGCAGACATGCTGGAGGGAAGGGATGCCATCCAGAGGGACCTTGACAGGCTGGAGAGGTGGGCACAAGCCAACCTCATGAGCTTCAACAAGACCAAGCGCAGGATCCTGCATCTGGGTCGAGGCAATCCCAGGCACAAATACAGGCTGGGCAGTGACTGGCTGGAGAGCAGCCCTGAGGAGAGAGACTTGGGGGTGCTGGTGGATGAGAAGCTCAACATGAGCTCTCAATGTGCACTTGCAGCCTGGAAAGCCAATCAGATCCTGGGCTGCATCAGGAGAAGTGTGGCCAGCAGGTCAAGGGAGGTGATTCTCCCCCTCTACTCAGCTCTGCTGAGACCCCACCTGGAGTACTGCATCCCGTTCTGGAGCCCCTATTACAAGAGGGATCTGGAGGTGCTGGAAGGTGTCCAGAGAAGGGCCACGAGGATGATCAGAGGGCTGGAGCACCTCTGCTATGAGGACAGACTGAAGGAGTTGGGGCTGTTCAGTTTGGAGAAGAGAAGGCTCCGAGGTGACCTCATTGTGGCCTTCCAGGATCTGAAGGGGGCCTACAAGAAGGCTGGGGAGGGACTTCTCAGGCTATCAGGTAGTGAGAGGACTAGGGGGAATGGAGTGAAGCTGGAGGTGGGGAGATTCAGGCTGGACATGAGGAGGAAGTTCTTCACCATGAAAGTGGTGAAGCCCTGGAATGGGTTATGCAGGGTGGTGGTTGAGGCCCCATCCCTGGAAGTGTTTAAGCCCAGGCTGGATGAGGCTCTGGCCAGCCTGATCTAGTGTAGGGTGTCCCTGCCCATGGCAGGGGGGTTGATCCTTGTGGCCCCTTCCAACCCTGGCTGATACTATGATACAATGATACTATGATACTCTAGCAGGCCTTGAATAATGGCTTATCTGTGCTGAACTTCTTTAATTTATTGTTGTTGTACATATTTAATCGAATATTTCCATCAGTCACTATTTTAAAAAAAAAGGGGAGGGGGAGACAATTAATCTGAAAGATCTGCTTTTCTGCCTTAATTAGTATTAGAAGGAAAGCTATGAAATACAGTTTCTGAACACCAGCTAAAGTTGAAACAGAAGTAAAGCTGTCAGCTCATGTGTTAACAGTCCCAGAACTACTACAAGAGGTGAAGCAGGGAATACTTCAATGGGTTTCACTGCATTTTGGATCAAGGTTTTAGTTTATTCCTCTTACCAGTGCATTTTCGCCTTTTCTGATTAACCTTACTTTCAGCTCTCCATGCTTTACTTCTTTGCACATAAAAAGTCCAAATGAGATGACACCTGAACACCTGTCAGATGTAAAAATATGTTCTTTGCCTTCAGAGAAAAATAATGCTTCGGGAAAAAGAAATCAGTTTAATACAACCTAATCTAAACTGATCTTTTGGATTTTGAGGCATACCACAATGTCTGAAATTCTGCTTCTGGTAACTGGAACAGCCAAGTAATTGAATGAGTAAATCAGGCCTAAAATTATGTAGAACACCAGAATTAGGAATGTGCTTTGTCTTTCCTAACTATAGATGTCTGCAAGGTAAATGTCTACATCTGACCTAGAAATTTGAAATTCTTTCTATTGTTATAGATATTTACAGGAATATTTAATCTGACCTATTTCATATGTCTACCTCAACATGTTTGTGTACTTCATGTGATTTTATCTGTTGGGTTTTTTTCTCTACTGATTCTTGAAGGAGCCTTAGATGGCCAGCTCTGATACAGGCTACTACATACTAATTTGAATGAATTTATTTCTGTGCTAAATGCCTTTTTGCTTTCCAAAATGAGAGATTAAACATGACAGGATGCTTTGGAAATATCTACCATTAGAACAGAGTAGAATTAGAGTAGAGTAGAGTAGAGTAGAGTAGAGTAGAGTAGAGTAGAGTAGAGTAGAGTAGAGTGGAATGGAATGGAATGGAATGGAATGGAATGGAATGGAAGAGAAGTACAATGCAGTGCAATAGTTCTGGTTTGAAGGAATCTACAACAGTCATCTAGTTGAACTGCCTGGTGAAAAATTAAAGCATGTTATTAAAGGCAGTGTCCAAGGATCTCTTAAACACTGACAGATATGGGGCTGTCATCACCATTAGGAAACCTGTTCCCATAGTCAAACAGCTAGCGTGATGCACACATAAATCTGCTTTCTTTCTTTCTCAAAAGAGAGTTAAATTTGCATTTTCTGCCTCTCATAATAGTCATCTGGTCATAAGAATGATATATGTTTGTTTTAGAAAATATTCTTGTTTGTGATATAAGGTTCAAAACAAAATGTGAATCTCTAATTTCTGAGTAGGTGAGTTTTCTTCATTCTGATTCCTAGTTAAAAGCTTTTCACTTACATAACCAAACATCACGTTCAAAGTTCAGATTTCTAGAAGACTGTGTAAACTCTTTGTTACTCCTTCAACACTACCAGCTGCACTGCAGGGAAGAATAAAACTTTGCTAAATATCTACTTCCACCTACTGGCAAATAAAGATTACTTTTTAAAAGACTCTTTTTGGTTTTCACTTCTCAGCCTTTTGATAAGGGTATTTTAAAGACTAGAATATCTTCTCACAGAATTCAAGGTCATCTGCTGCTGACTAGCAAAGATTACATATATATACCATAAAAAAGTAGTGCAATTGTGCACTATACTTTTAATAGTGCATGTAAAAGTACACAAGATAAAGAATATACATAAGGAGCAATGAAACCCTAATAGTTTGACAGTGGCACAGAAATTGGTTTGCTTTAAATTCAAAATAGCAAGAGCCTTAGCAAATGCTTGTATCTTTTAAGTACAATGAATGACATTTGAGGTTTAAAAATGCATATGCCAATAACAGCAATCAAATCTTTTTTTTGTGAGGCTTACCACTGTAACATAACCAGAATGACACTAAGCAGCTTATTATCCTAGGGCTTCTTTGTAGAAACTGTACCATTAACAGAAAAGACGATATGGAAGATTTGACTTCTCAAAGGAAAATTGAAGGATAAGAGGAATATTGTTTAGCAGAATGTCAATAGCAGGGATATGGGAAGATGACTACATTGATCATGTACATGAATTATATCACAGTGAAACAAGCAATCTTCAGCATGCAGAAGCTGACTTGATTTTGTATATATCCTCATTGTGAAGGCAGTGGAATTTTTAATCATATCAGAGAAATGTATACCTTATACAGAAAATGCTTTGGGAATAAAGAACAACACTTGTGTGCTGTAAATCGGAAACACTGGAGTACACCAGTTAATGGGTGACAAGCTGATTAAATACCACAAATAGAAACAATCTACACATCTCTTCAGGATATATTTTCAAGAAAGAAGAATTTTCTGTGTGAGAAAATACTTTGTCTAAGTTACAGCATTCATTTGCACTTTCAAAAGACATTCTGTCAAGTTAGTTTTACCTCAGCCTGATTATTTTGAAAAGACATGCACGGGACTATTTCAAAATTAGATACAGCAGTAAAACCTTTATGTGGAAAGGACTATTTCAGGTTCCTACTGGGTAATAACTAACAAATGCAATAGGTTAATCTTTAGATGGCGTTCATCATGATTTGCTGTATCTTTATCCCAATCAAAATTTTGTATTGGAAGATTCTGGTGGATACACAGTCACCTACTTAAGTTCTTGCCCTTATTATGAACATTTCAAAGAGCATACAAATGAATTAGTGTATTTACTAAGGCTCATCTGTCTTCTTTTTGTGGCAATTTTAATGATAATGTTATGAAAGACTAAAACTTTAAAATCTACATTTATTTAACAACAGTTAAATATCATTTTCCTCACTTATTAGTACTCAAATATAGCACCACAGAATCTCTACTGTGTCCTCCTTGCTGGTCAGGTTATTTTAGTTTACTTTTAGTAATGATTGCATTGCTATGGGCAATGATAAAAGGAAAGTCACTGAAACAAAGGGCTCAGCAAGGGGATTGAAAAAGTTAAGACAAAAGAAAGGAATACAACAGAACATGTAAATTCTTCCTCTCTTTTAATAACAGAAACCTTATACTTGAGTTTTGATAGGATTTCTTCTTTGCAAGAAGCCCAGTTTAAGTGAAGCATTGGAACCTTTCTACCTGGCATTAAACAGATCATCTAGAGCACTCCATACACTTTCGGGCCACCATTGAACAAAGGCATCACCAAACTGGAGCAAGTTCAGCAGAGGCCATGGGGCTTGAACTTTGCCCCATGAGCAGTGGGACTTGTCCAACCTGACACAGAGATGATTTTGGAGGTATCTCACAGACATCCAGGTGGCTACAGGAAGGAGACTAAGAGGAGCTAATTGGCCCTTCACAATCATGCATGGCAGAGGATGACATATAAAAGGAATAAGATGAAATAAGAGATATTCTTGATAGATATGAGGAGATTTTTTTTTCTAGTACAACAAGCAGGCAGTGGGACAGGCAGACAGGGAGGTTATGCAGTCTCTGAAAATTTTCCAATACCCAACTCGGTAAAGCCCTGAGCAACCTGGTCTTATCTCATACCTGGCCCTGAACTGACTAGAGAGAGTCATAAGAACCTCTGCAAGGGATTCTGAGTACTGTCTGTAATGAGGGTAACCACTGACTGTGTCTCAGTCATCCAAGAGCCAACTCTAAGAAAAATAGAGATGTACAATGTTCACCATACTCACAGAATATGACTGGACAGTCTTGACTTACTCCAGCTGTAATTGGATCCCAAGCTGCATTTGTTTACATTTAAGTATAGTGGTAGAACCCCAATATCTCTTGCTCAGCAGCTGTTTGCTCCACATTGAAACTGCTTTTAATTTGGGGGTTGATTTTACAGCTCTGCATATGTGAACATGCCTGGCACAACAGCTTTCCACAATGTCTAGGTCTCACCAAGTGTCACATAGATCCCAAATTAGGCAAAATCAGTGTTCAGCTATCAGTTATTAAAAAAAATAATTTCCTAATGGGGTTGTTTTAAACACTCTAACTAGATCAGGTCATTCATATACATATAGGTTGTGAGTATTTTTCTAGAAAATCAGCAACTCTATTAACATCTTCCTTTTCCTGCATAATATGGTAACACTTCCTAGAAATTTGCCACAAGTATAGGATAAGGTTACATGCTAGACTAGAATTTTCTGGGAGTAAAGGAAGAAAAAGGAGGCGGGAGGGGCTGAGAGTCTTCAATGTAAAATTAGGAATTCAAAATTTTTAAGTCAAGAGATATTAAAAAAATAGTATAATTGTGTAAATCAGTTATTAAAGCATTCACTAATTGTATGGAAAAGAGGAATTATTATTTTTACTCCTCTTCTGATTATGTCTAAGGCTTTTTGGTAAAAAATGGTGAATGTAAACTGAATAAACAGTTCTTTTTCTGTAGAAATTGGAAAATATAAGTCACCTTCTATTCAGCATCCAAATGTTACTGGGATTTGGTTTCCACCACAAAATTATATGTTGCCAGGTTTGGCAGTGTGCTGTGTGCTCTGTCTTCATCACATAGACCAGATTTTGCATTCAGAATTTTAAAGCTTCTAAGGTCAACTCAGTATTACAGGGCCCAAGAGTAATCATTTGGCCTATTTTCAGGTGTATAAATTAAAATACACCCCCAAAATACAACATTAAGCTAATTTTAAAGTTACAAATTCAAGGTCTTAAAAAAAAGGGATGTGCTGGAAATGAAGGTTATGTAACCTTAATCTTCTTGTGAATGCACCTTAGGATGCTGTCCTTAATTGCATCTGTCCCAACTGTCTCCATCCCTATTATCTGACTATTTTATTTAGCTCCCTTAGGCCTTCCTGTGCTGATTTTTAGACTTTACTCTTCATAAAAAAAAAAACAAAACACACCACACAACCAACCCAAGAACCAACCAAACAAAAAACCCTCAAACAACAAAGGTCCTGCTCCATTCTATGTGAAGATGATCTTCTCCACTTGCAACTTCCTGTGGGTTGCTTATCCAGTTTCAGGCATTCTCTGCATGACTGGGAAGCAAAGCATCCTTCCCACTTTGCTTGGGGTGAGTAGGGTAGTGGGATTCTTAACAAATGCTTTCCACGTAGATTTTTAACCTTCTTTTGAAATGGAAAAAGCAGGCGGAGTCGTGTGCATATCACACAGTCTTCCACTCATACATACTTTTTATTAGGTCTTTATTTGTTTAACCAGATTCCTCAAGAAGGTAGAAAGCCCAAGTGTATCCAACTTCTGTAAGTTTCATAAAAACACCAGTACATTTTCAACATTCATTCAATGCTTATGAGTGGTTGGAAAATGCATTTGAGATACAAACCCATCACACAAAATTTCAGTAATTTTACTGTACACAGAATAAATCTGGACACATCAACTTATTTTCCTCTTGTCTCTGTCACTCTGGAGCAGATGGTTGCTATGGAAAATTTCAGCCTAAGATGGTAAAGATTTGGCAACATACTAAGTAACTTAGAATAAGGACTTAGTAATAGGCAGCACTAGAATTTAGAATACAGTAGAATAGAGTAGAGTAGAGTAGAGTAGAGTAGAGTAGAGTAGAGTAGAATAGAGTAGAGCAGAGTAGAATAGAGTAGAGTAGAATAGAATAGAATAGAATAGAATAGAATAGAATAGAATAGAATTAACCAGGTTGGAAAAGAACTTTGAGATCATCGAGTACATCCTATCATCCAACACTATCTAATGAACTAAACCACGGCACCAAGTGCCTCATCCAGTCTCTTCTTAAGCACCTCCAGTGATGGTGACTCCACCACCTCCCTGGGCAGACCATTCCAATGGCCAATCACTCTTTCTATGAAGAATTTCTTCCTAACATCCAGCCTAAACCTCCCCTGGCACAGTTTGAGAATGTGTCCTCTTGTTCTGGTGCTGATTCCCTGGGAGAAGAGACCAACCCGCACCTGGCTACAACCTCCCTTCAGGTAGTTGTAGACAGCAATAAGGTCTCCCCTGTGCCTTCTCCTCTTCGTGCTAAGGAATCCCAGCTCCCTCAGCCTCTCTTCATAGGGCCAGTGCTCCAAACTGCTCACCAGCTTTGTTGCCCTTCTCTGGACACGTTCCAGCAAGTCAACCTGTTTCCTAAACTGAGGGGCCCAGAACTGGACACAGGACTCAAGGTGTGGCCTAACCAGTGCAGCGTACAGGGGCAGAATGACCTCCCTGCTTCTGCTGGCCACACTATTCGTGATACAGGCCAGGATGCCGTTGGCCTTCTTGGCCACCTGGGCACACTGCTGCTTCATGTTCAGCCTACCTACTATCAACCAGTACCCCCAGGTTCCTTTCTGCTTGGGAGCTCTCCAGCCACTCTGACCCCAGCCTGTAGCACTGCATGGGGTTGCTGTGGCCAATGTGTAGAACCCAGCACTTAGATGTCTTAAATCTCATGCCCTTGGACTCTGCCCATCTGTCCAGCCTGTCAAGGTCCCTCTGCAGAGCTCTCCTACCCTCCAATAGATCAACTCCTGCCTCCACCTTGGTGTCATCTTCGAATTTACTGATGCTGTACTCAATGCCCTCATCCAGATCATCAGTAAAGATATTGAATAGGATTGGACCCAGCACTGATCCCGAAGTGACACCACTAGTGACTGGCTGCCAGCTAGATGTGGCACCATTCTCCACCACTCTCTGGGCATGGCCCTCCAGCCAGTTCCTAACCCAGCACAGAGTGCTCCTGGCCAAGCTGTCAGCCTGTGGCTTGGCCAGGAGTTTGCTGTGGGGGACGGTGTCAAAGACCTTGCTGAAGTCCAGGTAGATTACATCCACAGCCTTCCCCACATCCACCAGGCGGGTCACCTGATCATAGAAGGAGATGAGGTTGGTCAGGCAGGACCTGCCCTTCCTAAATCCATGCTGGCTGGGCCTGATCCCTTGACCATCCTGTAAGTGCTGCGTGATTGCACTCAAGATGACCTGTTCCATACTCTTGCCTGGCACTGAGGTCAGGCTGACAGGTCTGTAATTCCCTGGTTCATTCAACCGGCCCTTCTTGTGGATGGGCATCACCTTGGCCAGCTTCCAGTCATCTGGGACCTCTCCAGTGAGCCAGGACTGCTGAAAAATGATGGAGAGTGTCTTGGCCAGCTCATCTGCCAGCTCTCTCAGCACCCTAGGATGGATTCCATCTGGTCCTATGGACTTGTGTTAAGTTCCCACAGATACCAGGCAGGTTAATATCGCCCATAATAATACATTACGGCCCAAGTGAGAAACCACAACACATTTCCTTGAGATGTAGGGAAATCAGTTGCATCCAGACTGTTTAGGTTTTGAGCTGAATCCAGTCTAAGGTAGTCTCTACAGATGAACATTGGTTATATGAGGATCTCAAAATTTTCTGTGGTATAGGGATTGGACGTCCCAGCCATAAAACTGCTAGCAGAAGTCTTTAATCCCCAGCCTAGTAATGATATAAGCACTAATTCTGTTTTAATTCTACATGTGGCAAGGCTTGTTTAGTGCAATATTATATTACAACAAATAATCCTTTGTAAAAATAGGGGAGGAACCAGTTGACTTTTCATGGAAAGGTAAATTCCCACTGTTCTTGGATTCCAGACAATCTGATTGCTCACGCCTCCAGATACATCTTGGATAGATTTCAAAATTGCTGTTTCTTGCGTAGATAGAATAGCTTTACAACAATGCAATCTGATCCACTGCTTCATATTTCTGGGTATCATTAAGGCACTGACCTTTTAAAAATTGTAGGCTGTCTTTTTTATTTTTTATTAAGAGTATTCTGAATGCCCTTGATGCAAGATTTCTTTGTGCCATTATGTACTAATCTTCTGTACATGTTCTTTTAGCCTGAGCAATCACGTTTTGGTCAACATTATTTTTGTCCTCAGGGCCTCTGCAACACATTCACTGAAAGATATGTCCTGTTCCTTAAAAAACAAGTTACAGTGTGGAACTTACTGACCAGGATAAAAACAGTGTATTCATGCTCGGTCAGCAAGAGACAGGGAGAGGGGAATGGAAGGGAGAAAAGAAGGTGACAGTGAGTAGTAAGAACAGCTGAGCCCTGCCAGCAGCTGCTGCAGGAAGAAAGGGCCAATGTAGCAGAAATAGTGCTAACACAAGTCTGAGGAGGTAGGGTGTTCTTCAGGTGAATGGAGAAAACCTTAAGTTCCCAGCTTTCAAAACATCAGGATGCAGACAGGCCCCACTGCATAGAAAAAGGAGAATACAATGGGGTTTACCTCATTGTCCTCTTAGAATTCCTTTTCTGTACTTATTTATACCTTTCAAAAAAGGATAACTTATTTAAAAGGAGGCATTGTTTCATGACCATCTTGGTTCAGTGGGAAAGATGCTTCTTTACCACCAGATCTTCTCCAGCTCAAGTGTAAAGAATATGATGAACTGTACAGCTTCATTGGTACAGTCTTGTTTGCAGACTAATTACATAACAATGGTTACTTGTGATTCCAAGCAAGTCATTACAAATTACCAATTTATCCAAGCAAAGACAGGTGGTTTTATAACTGTGTCACACTTACAGATGGCTGTTCTCACTTGACTTCATAGATTAGCATTCAAGATATTATAAATTAAACAATATGTTTCCTCTTTCAGCCCCAATAAACAGCATGTGACCCTAGATGACAGGAATAACTACATCAATCTCTAATCACAGAGGAGTCTTAAAATGATGTTCCCTTCTTCATGAGTGCCTGAAAAAGTTCTATAAACTCACAGAACAGCAGTGCCAGCAGAAACTAGCAGAGTTCAAGTCCTTGTGCAGAGGTGTTTCTAGGACATATAGCTTGCCCTGGCTAGGTGTACACCAAATGAATTAAAGCCAATTAAAGACCCTCCAGAACTACTCTAGGAGATTGCTTCCACAGTGTCACTATCCTTAAAGCTCATGTCCTCCTGCACACGACCAAAATTCCTTTTTTGTCAGTTAAAGCCAAGCTTCATTCTCTGTGAGTAGGAGAACAATTGATCATAAATCTTCTCTTTATAGTAGCTTCTTATACCTGAAGCAATTCACTTATATTTCTGGTTGGACTGAATCTAATTTCTTCAAATTTACTTAGTGAATGGCTTTTTCAAAGCCATTTATCATTGCCAGTGACCTCCTCTAGATTTCTCCCCATGCCTTTGAAGTTTCCTTGTGGTGGAGTAGTCAAAATTTGCATTAACTTGTAAGTGGATGCAATTCTCCAGTAGGACCTAACTAAGGTGGGTGCTACTGGCCCTGTGGTAAACCCATGCTTGCAATGTACCAGCTGATGTTCAACAGCAAGGAGGTCTGTTTGGTGATGACACATAAAATGCTTTATTCCGCTGCTTTTTCTAGAACATGGATATTTTATTTTTTTTCTCCCCAGCATGGATGTTGAGATCTACGGTACGGTACGGCTACGGTAACGGCTGGGGCCGCGGCGCTTCCTGCACACACTGCGAAGCTCGGATCGGCCCTCCCTTCACGTGCCCGCGGCTCGTGAACCCAGCGTCTTCGGCGGCGGCATTTGAGCGGGGACAGCGCGGCTGGCGGGGCGCCGCTGGGCAGCAGCCGCCGGCTCTGGGGCTCTCCTGCGCCGCCGCACTTTCTCTAGATTTTTTTGTCCAGTGGGTGCTGTGGCCAAGGGCAGCATGGTTGTAACTCTCAGTTTCGACCCAGACTGAGGTAGAACACAAGCAGGTAGCTGTCCAGGTATCTGGCTGTAATGAGTGCTGGAGCCTGGCTCTTGAGATGCAGGGTAGTGGAAGCATCTCTTGCATTAGGTGTGAGCAGATCAACCTGGTGGCCAGACTAAAGGACAAGGTTGCTAGTCTTAGAGATGTATGGGAATGTAGAAAAGAGACGAGCCAGAGAAGGAAGGAGATGCACCAGAGTAAGGCTCCCCCAGCAGAGACTGGCTGTCCAAAGAGCAGAGGGGAATGGACGCAGGTTCCTCTCAAAAGACACAAATCAAAACCTCCTTGCCTCCCCCACCTTCCTCGCTGCCCTTGAAAAACAGGTATAGGGCACTGGAGATCGAGGGTGAGGTGATACTGATGCTGGAGGACACATCATCTGGGGTTTTCCCTGAGGCTAAACAGCCTAAGGTTAAACAGCCTAAGGCAAAACAGCCTAAGGTTAAACAGCCTTCCCCTGGCATCAGGACTTGCTCCCTCAAAAAAAAGAGGAGGGTAATTGTTGTTGGTGATTCCCTCCTGAGGGGAACAGAGGGTCCCATATGTCAGCCAGACCCATCTCATAGGGAAGTTATTAACCTAGCAGGAGCCCAAATTGGAGATGTTACCAATAGGCTGCTCAGTCTGGTACAGCCCTCTGACTACTATCCCTTATTGGTTATGCAGTTAGGGAATGATGATGTTGCTACCAGAACTCCCAGGGCTATCAAAAATGACTTGAGGGCCCTGGGAGATCTGGTTGAGGGGTCAGGTGCACAAATAATTTTTACATCGATACCATTAATTGCAGGAGGGAGTACGACATGGAACAGGTCGGCAGCTGCAGTCAACAAGTGGCTCAGAGGCTGGTGCAGTCGAAAGAATTTTGGGTTTTCGATCTTGGAGAACTTTCTACTGCACCAGGTCAGCTGGCAACAGATGGAGTACATCTGCCCCAGAGGAGGGGAAAGGTCACATTATACGAGAATGGCCTATCCCCCAAAGGGAAAAAGATTCTGGGAAGGGAATTGGCAGGTCTCATTGACAGGGCTTTAAAGTAGCTTCACAGGGGGAAGGGGCTGAAATCAGTCCCCTCAGGCAGGAGTCTGGGGGTGATAAGCTAGAGCTAGAGGTGAAACCAGCAGCCCAGCTGAAGTGCATGTACACTAATGCACGAAGCATGGGTAACAAACAAGAGGAGCTAGAAGCCTTGTTGCAGCAGGAAAGTTATGATGTAGTTGCCATTGCGGAGATGTGGTGGGACAACTCGCATGACTGGAGCGCTGCAATTGGTGGCTACAGGCTCTTCAGGAGAGACAGGCAAGGAAGAAGGGGTGGAGGGGTGGCCCTGTACATCAGGGAGGAACTAGATGCTGTTGAGATGGAGATCAGGAATGATCCGGTTGAGTGCTTGTGGGTAAGAATTAGAGGGAAGACCAGCAGGGCAGACATCCTGGTTGGAGTCTGTTATAGACCACCCAACCAGGAGGAAGATGTTGATGAAGCATTCTATAGGCAGCTTAAGGCTGTCTCAAGATCGCCTGACCTTGTTCTCATGGGCGACTTCAACCTGCCTGATATCTGCTGGGATCTCAACACAGCAGAAAGAAGGCAGTCTAGGAGGTTCTTAGAGTGCATGGAGGGCAGCTTCTTATCCCAGGTGCTGCGTGAACCTACCAGGGGTAAAGCTATGCTTGACATCCTCTTCACCAACAGGGAAGGGCAGGTGGGTGATGTGGTGGTTGGAGGGTGTTTAGGCACCAGTGACCACGAGATAATTGAGTTTTCGGTATTCAGTCAAGCTAAGAGGGGTAGCAAGAATACCTCCACTCTGGACTTCAGGAGGGCAAACTTCAGGTTACTCAAGGAACTAACTCAGAAGGTTCCTTTGGGATACAGCCCTTAAAAATAAAGGGGTCCAGGAGAGCTGGACCTACTTCAAGGAAGAGCTCTTGAAGGTGCAGGAACAGGCTGTGCCAGTGTCCCGGAAGATGAGCCGCCGGGGCAGACGGCCAGCCTGGATGGGAAATGAACTTTTAATAGAACTAAGGGGAAAAAAAGAGGGTGTATCATCTTTGGAAGAAAGGGGAGGCAACCTACAGAATGTTTAGGGATGTTGCTAGGACATGAAGGAAGAAAATTAGGGAGGCAAAAGCCCATTTGGAACTTAGACTGGCCTCTGCTGTGAAGGACAACAAAAAGTCCTTCTATAAATAGATCAATAGCAAGAAGAAGGGCAAGGACAACCTCCACTCCTTGGTTGACACCAAGGGGAACATTGTAACAAAGGATGAGGAAAAGGCAGAGGTACTTAACACCTTCTTTGCCTCAATTTTTACTAGCAGGACAGAACATCTTCCAGACAGGTGGCCTGCAGAGATGGCAGAAGGAGACAGGGAGCTGCATAGTTTCCCGCTGCTCCAGGAGGCATTTAGAGATCTTACCAGCTGCTTGGATCCCCACAAGGCCATGGGACTGGATGGGATCCATCCTAGGGTGCTGAGAGAGCTGGCAGATGGGCTGGCCAAGCCGCTCTCCATCATTTTTCAACAGTCCTGGCTCACTGGAGAGGTCCCAGAAGACTGGAAGCTGGCCAAGGTGATACCCATCCACAAGAAGGGCCAGTTGGATGAACCAGGGAATTACAGACCTGTCAGCCTGACCTCAGTGCCAGGCAAGATTATGGAACAGGTCACCTTGAGTGCAATCACGCAGCACTTACAGGATGGCCAAGGGATCAGGCCTAGCCAGCATGGATTTAGGAAGGGCAGGTCCTGCCTGACCAACCTGATCTCCTTCTATGATCAGGTGACCCGCCTGGTGGATGTGGGGAGGCCTGTGGATGTAGTCTACCTGGACCTCAGCAAGGCCTTTGACACTGTCCCCCGCAGCAAACTCCTGGCCAAGCTGTCAGCCCATGGCTTGGACGGGAGCACACTGCGTTGGGTTAGGAACTGGCTGGAGGGCCGAGCCCAGAGAGTGGTGGTGAATGGTGCCACATCCAGCTGGCAGCCTGTCACTAGTGGTGTGCCCCAGGGATCAGTGCTGGGCCCCATGATCTTCAACATCTTTATTGATGATCTGGATGAGGGCATTGAGTCCATCATCAGTAAATTTGCGGACGACACCAAGCTGGGGGCAGGAGTTGATCTGCTGGAGGGCAGAGAGGCTTTGCAGAGGGACCTCGACAGGCTGGACAGATGGGCAGAATCCAACAGCATGAGATTGAACACATCCAAGTGCCGGGTTCTGCACATTGGCCACAGCAACCCCATGCAGTGCTACAGGCTGGGGTCAGAGTGGCTGGAGAGTGGCCAGGCAGAGAGGGACCTGGGGGTATTGGTTGATTATAGGCTGAATATGAGCCTGCAGTGTGCCCAGGCTGCCAAGAAGGCCAATGGCGTCCTAGCCTGCATCAGAAACAGTGTGGCCAGCAGGAGCAGGGAGGTCATTCTGCCTCTGTACACTGCACTGGTTAGGCTGCACCTTGAGTACTGTGTCCAGTTCTGGACCCCTCAGTTTAGGAAGGATGTTGTCTTGCTAGAACTTGTCCAGAGAAGGACAATGAAGTTGGTGAGGGGTTTGGAACACAAGCCCTATGAGGAGAGGCTGAGGGAGCTGGGGTTGCTTAGCCTGGAGAAGAGGAGACTCAGGGGTGACCTTATTGCTCTCTACAACTACCTGAAGGGAGATTGTAGACAGGCAGACGTTGGTCTCTTCTCCCAGGCAGCCAGCACCAGAACAAGAGGACACAGTCTCAGGCTGCACCGGGGCAGGTTTAGGCTGGATGTTAGGAAGAAGTTCTATACAGAGAGAGTGATTGCCCATTGGAATGGTCTGCCCATGGAGGTGGTGGAGTCACCTTCATTGGAGGTGTTCAGGAGGAGACTTGATGGGGTGCTTGGTTGCATGGTTTAGTTGTTTAGGTGGGTTGGATTGGTTGATGGGTTGGATGTGATGATCTTGAAGGTCTCTTCCAACCTGGTGTATTGTATTGTGTATTGTGTATTATCTAAACTGTTACTCTTATTTTTTTGTAAATTGTTTTAAAGTATTTTAATGCTTACCTCTAAGGAAGACCTAAGGGAAGAGAAAATCTTTATCCTGTGTCTGTCTTCTATGCCACATCAGGTTTTTTTAGCTTTGCAAATCCTGCTCTTGCTAAGCAGTCTGTGCCACTGCAAATGATGCTGCCAGGACCAAGATCCTCTTTTTGAGTATATAAAGACCATCCAGTGCTAATTCTGTCTCCCTCACATAACAATTACATTACATAAAAGCTGGCTGTAGATAATGTTTGATACATCACCATTCACCTCTTTACATGTACCTAGGAAGTGAAAACTGGATCTTATTAAGCACTTGGTTCAGTTTTCAGTGTATTCCATCCAATAGATCTGTGCAGGACTGGCCCACCCTTCATGACTATTCTGTGCTAGTCATTGCTTCATTTCTGCTACTAAGAATATTTGACTTTAAAACTGATTTCTGGCTCACGTTGATGATGACTAGAAATTATCAGAAGGCTGGAGCACCTCTCCTACCAAGATAGGCTGAATGAATTGGGGTTGTTCAGCCTGAAGAAGAGTAGGCTCTGGGGAAACCTTATAGCTACATTTCAGTATCTGAAGGTGGCCTACAGGAAGACTGGGGAAGGACTGTTTAAAAGGGCTTGTAGCAATAGGCGAAGGGACAATGGTTTTTGAACTGGAACGGGATAGATTTAAATTATACATAAAGAGGAAGTTCTTTACATTGAGGGTGGAGGTGTCCCAGCTCATTGCAGAGAGGTTGGACAAGATGACCTTTGAGGGTCCCTTCCAACTCGATGCAATCTGTGAATCTATCCATCTGATTAAATGTCTCTATTTACTCATCCACCAGACTGAACTATCCTATTCCTGTGGGCATAATAAAGTAAAAAAGTAAAAAATAAAGTAAAAACCTCTCATCTCTGATGCAGGCAGAGGATCATTCTTCTTTGTGTTAAATGAATAACCTTTTCTAAAATTCTTTGTAACTGTATATTGGTCTTGCCTTGTTTAGAGTTTATTCTGGCACTTGAAAATTATATATGAAGAAGACATTAGAAAAAAAGTCTCTGAGAAGGGTTTTGTTAAAGGGGTATGTAGTATTTCCTTTATTTATAAAGAATATGGCAATATTAATAAAAATATTAATAACCTTTTAGTAATATGAAAACTCCCAAATGTATCAAAACGTTCCATGCATGGTTAGAATATATTTACATGGGAATGTACAGTATTTGGGCAACTACAACAATTTAACTATTTTATGCCAACTGGGAGGAATATGACAGAAAGAGAATACCCCAGGAGAGAAATGGTGCTTGACCACAGCAGAGGGGAGACTCAACGAGAACAGTTATGCCAAAGAGGCAGTGAATTAATTACTCACAGCCAGTTTTACCCAGGTAGGAAGTGCTGCTGCTGTGTATTAGAGGCTTTGGGGTGCTCTCATGCTCCAGGCACGGCAGGTTGCCAGCAGGAATGCCATGCGGTCTTCGATGGCTGGTCTGGCTTCAACAGATGGCAGGCTGTTAACGACGCTATCATGACGGGCACTTGCTTTGTGAATTGAGGCAAGGCACAATACTGGTCGCAATGGGAAGCAGGCTTGGTTCCAACTCCTAATCTCGTGGCTTCTCTGGTAGCTTGTGGTGTGTATGTTTGTGGCTTTGTCCCAGGTGCTGGACCGGGCAATTCAAGGCAGTTTCAAGCAGGGTCCAAGCAGGTTCAAGCATGCAAGGCTTCAGCAAGGCTGAGCAAGGCAAAAGCAAGGCAAAAGCAAGGCAAAAGCAAGGTTAAGCAAGGCACTGGCAACCAGAAATAAGCCTATATATAAATCTTGCCCGAGATGACTGGACCAATAGGGCACTGAAACCAGCACAGTTACCCAATGGGAAGGGGTTCTGCCAGGCTGTGTCCAGAACACATGCCCTTACCATAGATACAGGATTGTTTACCAGACATGCATGGTCATGTCCCCTTTGTTCCTCTTCCCACGTTACCCTGGCTTTCTGCAGGAAGGAGTGGGGAAAGGGGGACCAGGTCTAGACACATTAGTGTCTGTCTGGTGTTGTGCTGGGGCCATGACAGGTTTATGTGTTTGGGTAAAGTACCAAACATGAACACAACTACATGGGTATGAATCTTGTTCAGAAGTGACTCAGGTTCAGCTAGTCCGTGGTAATGTGGTGTAAAATGAGGCCTTTTTGGAAACAGCTACGTGTATTAAACTTTTCCCAGATTTAATATAGGCTCTCTTTTTGTACTTTTCCCTATGAACCAATGGTACACTGTAATGGTTTTCAGTCATCAGTCTGTGATCTACCTCATAAGAAAAGCTTTAGTAAGTTACAATTGGCTATGGAAAGACCCTTATAAAGTTGCCACAGGCCCAGAAATTGCAAAATATTTCAATTGCTGCATTACTAATAAAGATTCAAAACTGATTTTGTTAGACTTTTCATTCTTCTCTGTTTTCAAAAACTTGTTTACATTTTCTTCCTCATTGACAAAGTAGGTTTATTATTCTGTTTCATGGATCTGACATTCAAAATATGACATACACTTACATTGTCTCACTCTGTAGCTGGCTTTGAATATTTGTATATAAAGATAGCAATCTATTAGCATAGTTGGTACTCCTGAAAGATAAACAGTGCAGCATGGGTATTTAATTTACATCAATGGCTTAATTTATGCCACCCCAGACAACATATCTGTGTAAAATCTGTTTCTTCTGATGACAGACATCGCAGAATTCCAGTGGCAAAAAATAGTGTTATGTCTAAGTAAGTCTCGCTACACCACTACTAACTATACTACAGTATTTGTAACCCTTCCTTAGTGCAGGCCAGGCAAGGCTGAGAGAGTTGGGGTTGTTCAGTTTGGAGAAGAGAAGGTTCCAAGGAGACCTTATTGTGGCCTTCCAGTGTCCAAAGATGGTCCACAAGAAAGCTGGTGAGGGACTTTTTAGGGTGCTGGGTAGTGATAGGATTAGAGGGAATGGATCCAAGCCAGATGAGGGTAGATTTAGATTAGATGTTAGGAAGAAGTTCTTCACCATGAGGGTGGTGAGACACAGCAACAGGTTGCCCAGGGAGGTGGTAGAAGCCCCGTCCCTGGAAGATTTTGCCAGGCTGGAAGTGGCTCAGAGCAACCTGATCTAGTGGAGTGTCCCTGCCCATGGCAGGGTGGTTGGAACTAGATGATCCTTAAGATCCCTTCCAACCCTGACAATTCTCTGATTCTGTGAAGCTACATTTTTTAAATCTGACATTGAAAAATCTGTAGCAAAACCACCATATTTTAACAAGCTGAAATTAGTTTTGCTTTAGCTTCAATCTCTACAGTAAACGGAATACATTATTTTCCTTTTTTTTTCATTTTGAGATAAGTAATAATATGAAAAAAAAAAGGCAAACCTCAACCCATCACCCCTCCAACCTCTCCCACCAACTCCTCTTTATTTGCAGCCGGTTCAGCAGATACCGGCGTAGTTCTTTGTAATACAGCATTCAGGCTCATATGCTTCCCCACTCGCCATACATGCCCCAGCAACTGTGATACTACCTCCAAGAAAAACTAAGTGAGAAACACTCTTGCTAGGCAACCAACTCAAATTTTCACAGAGGACAAAACGCACATTGCCAAAAAAAGCATCAGTGTGTTATCAAGATTATTCTTATATTAAATCCATAACACAGCACTGTACCAGGTACTAGAAAGAAAATCAACTTTCCAAGCTGAAATCAGGATGAAAGTCCACAAAAATAAATAGGAATAGGAAGTCAAAGATATTTATGCGTATGTATGTATATAAATATTTATGTGTAAACATTTCAACACTTGCAGAATATTTCAGATATTACAGTATCACAGTATCACAGTATTAACCCCTTCCTGGCTACAACCTCCCTTCAGGTAGTTGTAGAGAGCAATGAGGTCTCCCCTGAGCCTCCTCTTCTCCAGGCTAAACAACCCCAGCTCCCTCAGCCTCTCCTCATAGGGCTTGTGCTCAAGGCCTCTCACCAGCCTTGTTGCCCTTCTCTGGACACATTCAACTGTCACGATGTCCTTCTTAAACTGAGGGGCCAACACCTTTTAAATAAAGGTGTTAACTTAAAAAAATAATTTAATATTTATTTTATTATTATTATTTTATAAGCTTCTTTTGATAAAATGACTATATATGTACTAATTCACCAAAAGTAGAAGCAGAATATGACTGAAAATGCAGTAATATGTGCATTCACTAAGTATGAACTCTATTTTTTTGCCATAAAATTGTTTTAATTTCATCATAACTATTGTTTGATTTTATAAGGAGTGGTAATATTAGCCAGTAAAATTCAATCCTTTTCTCAAGCTGTCTGCAGCATGATATGGTGGAAGCACACCATCTTCTGGTAGTAAAAGATCACTTTTTAAAAGACTGTGAAAGAAAGCATATGACTTAAAAAATCAAGAACATCCTTCTGATAGATTAGGAAAATTATATACATAATATATAATTTTACATTAAAAAATTCTAATTGAAAAAGATCCTTGTGTACCTTTTGTTTTTAAATGAAGCTCTTGCCATTATATAAAAGATTTTTCATATAACAAAAAGCGTCCTAGGACTATGAGTTCTGATGTAAAAGAACTAGGATTCACTGTCACACAATACCCAGAGTTTAGTTGCTCTTCAAACTTGTGTTTGACTGTTACAATGAAATTATGATAAATGTAAAGCTGGACCTAATTTTTACAAACCAATTAAAATGCAGAGTTGGTAACTTGGAAAAACTATATAATATATAATTATTATATACTATTATAATATATTTTAAGAATTTATTTATTTATTAAAATTAAATGCTCCAAAGCACTTTTTCTATAGAAAATTGCATACAAATTAAAAAACACATTGGTAATTAGCAGCAGACATTTGGCTACTAGCTTAAAAAATTTAAGCCTTGCATCATTCAAACCACTGGAAGTCAGAGTAGACAGGCAGTAGTTCTGTGCTGGAATTTCTAACAGGAAACTAACATTGTATTTTATTTGTTGTTGAGGTTTTTTTAGTCACATTATGGAGAGTAATACTGAGCACAGGCATTTGCAAACCACTTTGCGAAAGGATTGTATTTACAAGATGGTGAAACTATGATCAAACTATGGTAAACTGATTGCAGAAAATTTTAATGTAATGAAGGTAGCTCATTAAGTCACTGTTCCTGGAGGTGTTTAAAAGACGTGATGGTGTGGCACACAGTGACATGGTTTAGTGGTGGGCTTGGCAGTGCTGGGTTAATGGTTGGTTTTAAGGATCTTAAGATTCTTTTCCAACCTTGGTAATTCTGTGTCTGAATGTGAATATATGAGTACCCATGCTAAACAAAACAATAGAAATACCATTATAGTGAAAAGCATATCTTGGATTTACACAAATCAGATTTTTCTGGGAAATATTCTTCCTCTTATGTTTTACTACCCAAAGACAAGGAGATCATTTTCTGAAAGAAACAAAGCCTGTCGGAAGTGCAACTTAGTTAAGAAATATGATTCCAAATAATAAACAAATATGTTTCCACTACTGGATAGGAGTTGTTTCTCATATATAGAATGTAAACATGTGTGCTCTTCATTTCTTTTCAGTTTAGCTTCCTGCACCAGTTCAAGCATCTGGAGTTTGAGGGGTCTGTAAGTTTCCATTAAATAAACATTTCCCTGAATTTTGATGGATTGACTGAGAAAATTTTAGGAAACGTTTTGATTCTAGTGTTGAAAGATAAAGTGAGTCATACTGAAAGTATCTTAAGACCTCACCACCTGCATCTGAGAGACGCTCAGCATCACCACAACAAAGCAACAGACTCAAGCAAGCACAGTGCAGTGGGGTTTTCAGCAGTCAGTAGCAAACATTAAACTTGCCCATAGATGTTAACATAAAATTGAGAACTATCAAGCAGGAGTTGGCACTTCTCTAAATCTAAGAGACTAAAACTGAGTTTCACATCCACAGCTACAAATTCTTCCCCCAGCTGTGAGGGACTGTCTTGCTCTTTGCCTGCAGAGTAGGCTTAATTAAGGCACATCTGATTTCCCTCTCAGGCTCATGAGAACACAACTCCAGGTGCTTTACTTCTTCAGCAAAGAAAACAGAAACCATCAAGCTATTATATATAATAAGGTCAGCCCACCACTTCCTCCTCTTGTGGCCAGGTCTTAGCATGAAACTGTGTTAGGCTCTGGGCTTTCATCAAGAGAGATAATTAGTTTATGAATGTCAAACAGATTTCAACTTGAGATAAGTACTTAGATGTGCCATTTAGCTGCCCTGGAATATGTGCATTGGTAGAACATTTGATATGAAGCAGCTTTTCCCATGCAGATTGGAAAGCCTACAGACTGCTACTGTTTAGGCTGCCTAAGTAGTTATGTGTAGATAGGATGAATCATGTACTGGCACTGCAATTACTTGTGTTTTAGTGGCTTTCTGCTCCTTGGCCTCCTGCTAAATTTCCTGATGCTTGTGGACCTCTCAACCTGGGAGATCACAGAAGCAGTTAATTTGGGGATAATTCAGCCAGTCCAGAGGGCATGCGTGTGTTCCTAACTGCTAGAACAGAGACACTAACCTGAGCTTCCTCCCAGGAAAGTGTTTTGCAACTGGATGAATGAGTAGTTGAAGTTAGATCTGTAGGTTGAAAAAATGCTTGAAAGCTCAGCTGAGCAGGAGGCGCCAGGAGTATAATTTGGCAGATGAAAGTATTTTGGAACATGATTGTGGGTGAAGGTGCTGCCTTCAATGGCAGGTGCAAGTCAACAATGCAGGACTTACCTCAGCTAACTGCTGGGTATTCCCCAGGCTGTACTTGTGACTGGTATCTTTTTTGCTAAGCAGAAGTAAAAGCCCTGTTTGCCTGCAAAGTCAGTGCAAAGCAACTCTGTGACTACTTGTGCATGTCTGACATGACTAAAATCTGTGGATGTATCCAGAAGGAGACAAAGCAAATTAATATATTGAAATAAAAATAAAAATGGAGGAATAAAAAAAAAGAGAAGCTATTGTATTTGTGGATCTGGTCTGGTATTTAAAAGCAATTGAGAGATTAAATCAACCAATTTTCGTACATAAAATACTGTACAAGTATTTGAAGATGCTTGCATGCTTCTGCTCTTTACTGTACAGCCTAGCTTACAGCAACTGGTACAACAGAAGACTGGCTGCTTGCTGGGTGCAGAGGGAAAGAATGAGGACAACACCCAGTAGTGCTAAAGAGGAAAACAGTTACCAGCCAAATCAAAAAGCAACTAGCAACTTACAAAGAGAACATGGATTCACAGAATCATAGAATGCATCAGGTTGGAAGGGACATTCAAACGTCATCTTGTCCAAACCGCCTGCACGGAGCAGGGACATCTAGATCATGGTGTCAGTCAGCTTGTAAAGCAGTACACAAGAAGCATGAAAATTTGTACAGGCAGTAGGAAATGGGGAAGGGGATGGGTGGGGCAGAACTACAGAGGGGTCAAAGGTCAGCTATCCCATCAGGGTACAGGGAGCTTCACCACAGGTTCTCACTGGTGCACAGGGCAGTGGGTGCAGGGTGTAGGACACGAAGGGGAAGGACAAAATACCAGGTCATCCAACTGCCAAACTGGTCTCCTGGGTATGTGCAAAGGGCAGCCACTCCTGGAGTAGTGGGGGTGAACTTGTGGCCCCCATAGTTGATGGGGACCATCACTGAGAGGGAGGTTTGAACTCCTTGGGAGGAATTATAAATTGTAGTTAGACATTTGAAGGTATGACATACACTTCATAAGTGTCTGCTACTATGGGTTGCCTACTATATTATTGATACAATACAATACAATAAATCAAGGTTGGAAGAGACCTTCAAGATCATCGCGTCCAACCTATCAACCAATCCAACCCACCCAAACAACTAGATCATGGCACCAAGCACCCCATCAAGTCTCCTCCTGAATACCTCCAATGATGGTGACTCCACCACCTCCCTGGGCAGACCATTCCAATGGGCAATCACTCTCTCTATATAGAACTTCCTCCTAACATCCAGTCTGAACCTGCCCCGGTGCAGCCTGAGACTGTGTCCTCTTGTTCTGGTGCTGCCTGCCTGGGAAAAGAGACCAACCTCTGCCTGTCTACAATCTCCCTTCAGGTAGTTGTAGAGAGCAATAAGGTCACCCCTGAGTCTCCTCTTCTCCAGGCTAAGCAACCCCAGCTCCCTCAGCCTCTCCTCATAGGGCTTGTGTTCCAAACCCCTCACCAACTTTGTTGCCCTTCTCTGGACTCTGGACACGTTCCAG
The DNA here is from genome assembly GCA_015227895.2 of Colaptes auratus. Lineage (NCBI taxonomy): Eukaryota > Metazoa > Chordata > Aves > Piciformes > Picidae > Colaptes > Colaptes auratus. Next base: position 64,470,172 of record CM037631.1, read on the forward strand.
CAAGTCTGCATCCTTCCTAAACTGAGGGGCCCAGAACTGGACACAGTACTCAAGGTGTGGCCTAACCAGTGCAGTGTACAGGGGCAGAATGACCTCCCTGCTCCTGCTGGCCACACTGTTCCTGATGCAGGCCAGGATGCCATTGGCCCTCTTGGCTGCCTGGGCACACTGCAGGCTCATGTTCAGCCTACCATCAACCAGTACTCCCAGGTCCCTCTCTGCCTGGCCACTCTCCAGCCACTCTGACCCCAGCCTGTAGCACTGCATGGGGATGCTGTGGCCAATGTGCAGAACCCGGCACTTGGATGTGTTCAATCTCATGCCCTTGGATTCTGCCCATCTGTCCAGCCTGTCAAGGTCCCTCTGCAAAGCCTCTCTGCCCTCCAGCAGATCAACTCCTGCCCCCAGCTTGATGTCGTCTGCAGATTTACTGATGATGGACTCGATGCCCTCATCCAGATCATCAATAAAGATGTTGAAGAGCATGGGGCCCAGCACTGATCCTTGGGGCACACCACTAGTGACTGGCTGCCAGCTGGATGTGGCACCATTCACCACCACTCTCTGGGCTCGGCCCTCCAGCCAGTTCCTAACCCAATGCAGTGTGCTCCTGTTCAAGCCAGATCCAGAAAAAAAAACGAACCCTGATGGGGGTTAATTATGTGGTTTTAATAAATCACTAGTTGTTGCTGACTTCATTTAAGATATCTGAACTAAGTGGGTTTTTTCCCTGTGATATCTGAATGCCTTTCTCTTAGGAAAACAACACCTAGGGCTGTGATGCTTTCAGAAACTTGTTTTAGAAAATTTTTCTACTCTCAGTGTAATTGATGTACACACTTTGCATTCAGCAACTGTCTGTTGGACTGAATGTCACAGTGGCTCCTGCAATTTATTCCTTCCAGGATGACCTGTTACACCATAAAGAGACAGCAGATATTCTGGAGCACCTTTGGATGAATAAATTAGAAATCACAGTAAGATACAATGGAAGCTCTCAGTGTCTGGAATTAATCATTAGCCTTCTGGAACTCTGCTCAGGTCAAAAAGATATAAATATATTTATTATTCTGTTACCTTCCTGCAGTCTGAAACAAAGACATAGAGAAGGATGGAGGCTCTTAGCTTCTTGTCATATTTGGCATGATCTAGAATAAAAATACAATTATGTTTATCATGGTTCCCCTAGATGCTGTCTAATTTTTAAATGTTACTGGGCACAAAACACAGGCATGAAGGTACATCGTTTATATTAAGCAACAATCTTAGAACAATTATATCAACCACTAGAGAAATCTCACTCTGCCCACCAATTTTACAAGCTAAGCCACTTCATTCTCACCTGGCTGACAGAAGATTACCTCAAAAGCAAAATAATCAATCACCCATAAGTAACAAAACAAAACAACAACAGAGCAATAACAATGTCAGGATTTTTTAGTGGTGAGAGATGGTCTCAGCAGCATCAGACACAGCACCAGAGAAGAGATGGCAGTGAGCAGTAAGGTTTTTTCCAGGCTGTCAAGATCTAGCCTTAGCAACTTCAGTTGCCTGATCTGCAGTTCAGTAACCACTTAAGATAGCCAGCACAGAAAGTATAGAGGATGCACACAACCTGCAAAAGACTTATGGGCTTACTATATGACTTACTATATAAGGCTTACTATAAAAGACACATGCATTTACTAAAAGGGATGCCATCCAGAGGGACCTTGACAGGCTGGAGAGGTGGGCACAGGCCAACCTCATGAGCTTCAACAAGACCAAGTGCAGGGTCCTGCATCTGGGTCGAGGCAATCCCAGGCACAAATACAGGCTGGGCAGGGACTGGCTGGAAAGCAGCCCTGAGGAGAGAGACTTGGGGGTGCTGGTGGACGAGAAGCTCAACATGAGCTCTCAATGTGCACTTGCAGCCCGGAAAGCCAATCAGATCCTGGGCTGCATCAGGAGAAGTGTGGCCAGCAGGTCAAGGGAGGTGATTCTCCCCCTCTACTCAGCTCTGCTGAGACCCCACCTGGAGTACTGCGTCCAGTTCTGAAGCCCCTATTACAAGAGGGATGTGGATATGCTGGAACATGTCCAGAGAAGGGCCACGAGGATGATCAGAGGGCTGGAGCACCCCTGCTATGAGGACAGACTGAAAGAGTTGGGGCTGTTCAGTCCAGAGAAGAGAAGGTTCCGAGGTGACCTCATTGTGGCCTTCCAGTATCTGAAGGGGGCCTACAAGAAGGCTGGGAAGGGACTTTTCAGACTATCAGGGAGTGATAGGACTAGAGGGAATGGAATGAAGCTGAAGGTGGGGAGCTTCAGGCTGGATGTGAGGAGGAAGTTCTTCACCATGAGGGTGGTGAGGCCCTGGAATGGGTTGTCGAGGGAGGTGGTTGAGGCCCCGTCCCTGGAGGTGTTTAAGACCAGGCTGGATGAGGCTCTGGCCAGCCTGATCTACAGTGGGGTGTCCCTGCCCATGGCAGGGGGGTTGGAACTAGATGATCCTTGTGGTCCCTTCCAACCCTGACTGATCCTATGATTCTAAGTTCTTCACAGAAAGGTGATTGGCCATTAAAATGGGCTGCCCAGGGAGGTGGTGGAGTCACCATCACTGGAAGTGTTTAAGAAGAAACTTGATGGGATGCTTGGTGCCATGGTTTAGTTGATTAGATGGTATTGGATGATAGGTTGCACTCAATGATCTCAAGGGTCTTTTCCCACCTGGCTAATTCAATTCAATTCAATTCAATTCAATTCAATTCAATTCAATTCAATTCAATTCAATTCAATTCAATTCAATTCAATTCAATCCTATTCAATTCAATTCAATTCAATTCAATTCAATTCAATTCAATTCAACTCCTATTCTATTCAACTCTTATTCTATTCTATTCTGTTCTATTCTATTCTATTCTATTCTATTCTATTCTATTCTATTCTATTCTCACAAGCTGATTGCCTGAACTGGATTCTGAGACTAAATGTAAGACAGGAGGACACTGGAAGACAGGAAGCACTTTGTAAAACTGTACTGCTTTTTCTGCATAGGTGTGGTGGTTTAGGAATGTCCCAGAAGGGTCCAGCCCAGTGGGTGGGCATAGGAAGCTAGGTATTTCATCCCATAATGCCCTGCTCCCCTATAAGACATCAGCGGGGTGTCCTCTCTTCCTCTTTCTTCCCTCGCTGCTACCTGGGTAATGGGGTGACCTGCCTCTCTTAGGCCTGGCTAGGACCAAGGCCGGGGTGTGGGGGGAGAAAGAGCCCTGGGGGTTTTGGGTGTGCCCCCAGGTGGGTTTGGGACGCTTTTGGGTATGCTTTGGGATCTCTCTTTTGTCATGGTGCTTGTGGTTCTCTGTAAAACTTTCATTGTCTTTCCATTTAAACTTTCCACCATTTTTGCAATCCGTTTGTCTGAGTCTTTTGCTTGTGGTGGGAGAATTGGTCTCTCAACCTAACACAATAGGCCTTAGATTTCCACAAACCTCATTACCTTTGATCATATTTAACACAGAATGTACATGTCTTCCCACTTCATTCTTCAGATGTCAGTATATGTGTGTAGTGTATGTTTGTGTATGTATATTTAATAATTATACATTTGAGACTTCTCCAGCTTTCTCTTCACTAGTAACATGCTGGATTAGAGACAATCTATGAATACACTTACAATCTTAACAGAGCTGATATATTCCAATTCAATATATTCCACTTCCACTCAGAATTTTTTGGGTTACTTTGCTTGCCCCTTTTATTAGCACATATAGATCAATAAACCACTTCTGAAGATGTCTTAAGTAATGGGGAAAATTAGATCACCTTTAAATATTTGACCTAATGCCAAGTAACAAATGATGCCACAAAGACTGTACTCTTTCATTTGTTTTTATATGCCATTGTTGCTCATTTTGTAGACTTGTTGCTTTTCCTTCCTGCAAAGTTTGTCTTAACCCATTTCATCTCCAAGTCAGTACTTTGATTTAACCCATTAATTCCAACTAAATTACACTTCTCCCTCTGCACAATAATAATGTGCATGAGTCTAACATTGGAGTATAACATAATTGCCTTTCTTTTCCCTTTCTTAGCCTTTACTTTTCTTGCTGTAACAAGTGAAACTTTCAGCAATAGTCCTGCTCTCTTCCTGTTTGGGAAGCTATATAATGAAATAGCATACTCCCTTTTGTGGATTTGTGGCTACTGCAGTAATCACAGGTGAGATTAGGAACTAAATTGGGATAGTAACATTATGTGAGGTGGTAACAGTCATGGAGAAGAAAAAATAAAGAAAAGAAATGTAATTTGGGGAATGATTCAGCCAACCCATGAATCATGTGCTTTACAATGAGACAAATCTGACACAGAAATGTCTATTTCTACCCATGGACTAAAGTGGGGTCACAAGTGATTGCCTCAGAACATGAAGAAATCTTCATTACATATGTGTTCATTAAGTCAGAAGGACCTCATCCTGGGTGTACAAAGAAATCCAATGTGATCTGCTGCATTCATAATCAGCAGGGTAAGATAATGGTGCAAAGAGGCTGCTGTTAGCCACAATGAGACAAACTTGACACAGAAGGGTCGATTTCTCCCCATGCACAACAGTGGGGTTCCAGATGGTTGCCTCAAAATGTGGAGCAATCCTTGTTGCAGGCTGTAGTTAGTCACAATTGTGTGTAATGCTGCCATTCTCCTTTGCTTTTCTTCACAGACCAGCAACTTGTGCATCCCAAGGGATCAGTTTTATTACAATTCCTTTATACAGAGAAGTAGTTGATATATGTAAACCATCATATCTCCAGAGAAGCAAATATTTGAAGAAACTAAATCAACACATCAGCTGTAGAAATTAAATTTGAGAGCATTATTGAAAGGGTGGGATTTGCATTGTTCCCATTTTTCCAGAAAAAAAAAGGTTTGCAGCTAATATGAAATGTGTGTTAGAAAGAAATGAAAATGTGAGGATAACTATAGGAAGACAAGTAATGCCTTCCAAGTGGTAAGATGCTTATGTCAATCAAGTGCTGATTTTAATTCTCACCACTATGCTGTTAAATCAAGGTGAATGAAAATGGATTTATTGGCAACATCTCAAAGCATTGGCATCTAAATGGCAGAAATATCACAAAGTCACACAGAATCACAGAATGGCACTCTTCTTACCACCTTAGTTTTTCAACTTAGTTAACAAGCAAAACAAAGCAAAGCATTCATCTGCTCAGGATTTGCAGTCCATTCATGTTAGGAAAGTACAAAGGAATAAATGTATAAATCAGAATTTCTCACACCAATGGCAATTTACTGTCAAACACATACACTGAGAGTGTATAGACTCAGGTATGCAAACAGAAGGAAGTGAGAATTAATGATAAGTTAGAACTGATCCATACTAGAATAGGGACCAAAATTCTTACAAGGTTAAAACCCACCATTTTTGTGACATCAGGTCCTGGATGGAAGACATGGATTTGTCCTGTTCAAGATGACTGGTTTTTTCCAGCCTTGGTACCTGAACTGTGTGGACTTTCTAATTCTTCCTCTCAAGTATAGTGAGTGTAGTGGTGAGGAGTAAGAAGAGAGTGAGACCCAAGATAAACTGGAAAAAGGGATTCTGAATAGAACAAGTAAAGAAAGAAAATAAGTAATGGAAAAGTAGCAGAATATGTGCTGCTTCTGTTTCCACCACTGATAGTGGAAGATATGCTTCTGACAGTTTCAGAGATAGGAAAGTACCATCATCATTTTAGATACAAAGAATGCCTGACTCAGCCTCATTTCTCATCAATCTGCTCAGCTTCTTTGAATCAGCCATGACTCACACCTCCTATGTAGCATCTCAGTGCATGTCAATAGTCATTATCCATAAAATAATACTTACATATAATAATACCCAGGTTAATCACTGGGACTAGTAATTTTGGCTGGTAGTTGCAACTGATAATTGAACATAGATATAAGAATGACCCACCATGAAGTTGCTCTCAAAAACTTTACCAGGACTGGAAGGTTGCATGGAGTAACTGAAAAAATGAGGCAAGACAGGCAGCAGCCCCACAGCAGTCGTCTTGCTGTTGTCTTGCCTTACTCTGAGACAGCTACCTCTCACCTACCTCTCCTGCCTGCCACAGCATCTGATGTGGGGATTCATCTCATTCACTCAGTTTGCTCTTACTAACCTCTTCTTGGGGTGGGGGTAGATGGCAAATCTCTTCTTTGAGGAAAAAAAAAAAAAAGTGAGTATTGTGAAACTGATTTGTATAGCTTTCCAAATCTCAGTCATCCTTGTGACCTTATTCAGAGGACAAGCTAAATTAAAGCTCTGAGTCTCTGAGCCAGCAGTCTGCCACCAGACACTGATGGTCTGCCGCCCTCTGGGAAAACTTCCCCCTTAATCTTCCTCCTTTAAAAGTGTTAGATTTGCTTTCCAGTGCTGTTAGTAACTATGAATGGCTGCTCTCTAGTTCCCTTATTGGAGAGGCAAACACTGCCTAAACACAGGTAGAACTGTCATCATCCTTTCCACAGTTACACGTGTTAGTTTCTATGAGGTCTGTGGGAAGCAGAACTTCTCTTTTAAAACAGTGAATGGGAAGAATCCCTGGAGGTCCTTTGTCTCCAAGACCCTCCAAATCCTCCAGTGCAAAGTTAAATACTCATAATTGAGATAGGGCAAAATCGCCTTTGCAATTGCAGTTCTACTTCCTTGCAACTGTAACAAAAGTTACTTTGTATAATCTCAGATTGCTCTTCCTATCAATATCCTTATCATACTGAAAGCACACAGTGTCTAGCCTCCCAGAAATGGTTTAAGAACTTTTCCTCCTGCTTTTTCCAAAGCATACTTCTTGGCCAACTGCACACTGCTAATGAAGTTTACCTCCACATCAGTTTTTATTTACCTCAGGGCTTTTCCCTTGTTGCCGTAGTATTTCTAAACAGAATCATACAACCCTCAATATACTCAAAGCACAGCACCTGCTAATTTAATTTTCAGCTGTGAGTTTCAACCCTTTACAAATAAGACCACAAGAACATCAGTCAGTCAGCCAGAAAAGAAGGAACATTCAATCAGTGACCACGTGTGAGAAATCCAGTTTAAGGAACTCTGAGGTGAAGACTAGCTTGGAAATTTTCAGACAAAAATAGAACTTCACCAAAACCAGTATGTGGAGCCCAGCATGTTCTGTTTAAAATATTTCCCACTAAGGAACTGCTACCAAATAGAAACTAATGTCTGAAGAGAACTCAGTTTAGACTTCCAAAGGGCTGCTGGGTACTACTAAACCAGGAAAATTGGAAGCTGTAATCTTGACATTCGAAAGACCTTATCAAGACTCCTCCCTAGACAAAGAAGCAATGGAAGACAAGTATCTTGAGGTCAGTGTGGAAGGAGAACTCACCTGCGTGCTGAGACATAATATTTCTGCATTGGAATAAGTATCATTAATCTGGATTATAGATAGTTTAATTTGGGAGTATGTTGACCTGTAAATCTGAGAGATGGAAATGGACTGCAACACCGTGGTACTTTTTTTTTTTCTTACATCAGATATGAACATCCCAGTTTGATTTATTGATTCATAGATTCATAGAATACCAGGTTGGAAGGGACCTCAAGGATCATCTAGTCCAACCGTTCAGGGTAAGCACATAGTTTAAATGAGATGCCCCAGCACCCTGTCAAGATGGACCGTGTGCCCATTGACTCTTCTTACAACACTGTCAACCTCTCAGAAGTTACAATTCTGTTTTCCTGACAACCTCTGGTCTGGTATTGGAAGACTGATGTTAGGACCCACCGAGCCTCTTCTCCAGGGTGGACAAACTCCTTTTCCTCAGCCCCTTCTCACAGTGCAGGCGTATACTGCATCCCAACCAAACTTCAAAGATCATCGAGTCCAACCTGTCACCACAGACCTCATGACTAGACTATGGCACCAAGTGCCACGTCCAATACACCAGGTTGGAAGAGACCTTCAAGATCATCGTGTCCAACCTATCAACCAATCCAACCCACCTAAATGCAATACAATACAGTACAATACAATACATACAATACAACCCACCTCAACAACTAAACAACTAAACCGTGGCACGAAGCACCCCATCAAGCCTCTTCTTGAACACCTCCAATGAAGGTGACTCAACCACCTCCACGGGCAGCTGATTCCAGTAGGCAATCACTCTCTCTGTATAGAACTTCTTCCTAACATCCAGCCTAAACCTGACCTGGCGCAGCCTGAGACTGTGTCCTCTTGTTCTGGTACTGGCTGCCTGGGAGAAGAGACCAACCTCTGCCTGGCTACAGCCTCCCTTCAGGTACTTGTAGAGAGCAATAAGGTCACCCCTCAGTCTCCTCCTCTCCAGGCTAAGCAACCTCAGCTCCCTCAGCCTCTCCTCATAGGGCTTGTCTTCCAAGCCCCTCAGCAACTTTGTTGCCCTTCTCTGGACACGTTCCAGCAAGTCAACATCCTTCCTAAACTGAGGGGCCCAGAACTGGACACAGGACTCAAGGTGCGGCCTAACCAGTGCAGTGTACAGGGGCAGAATGACCTCCCTGCTCCTGCTGGTCACACTGTTCCTGATGCAGGCCAGGATGCCATTGGCCTTCTTGGCTGCCTGGGCACACTGCAGGCTCATGTTCAGCCTACAATCAACCTGTTGCATTACAAATGGATTCTCTCAAGTTTCTTACTGTCTTGTATTTGGGGTGTAATGTGTCCAAATCTAGATGCAGGATCTCAAATATACTCTGAAAGGTGTCAAGAAAACACAGGGAATAACCTCTTCCCTTAATCCACTAGTGATGCTTCTGTTAATATAGTGCAATATGCTGTTAGCCTTCATCTCTGACAGGGCTCACAGCAGACTTGTGTTTAACTTGCTTTCCCTAACCTCACATAGTTCCTAGTCTTTTCACAACCAGCCCATTTCATGTGCTTGCATTTCTCCATACTTCTCAAGCAGTCAAATCCTAGTTAGGATCTCTTCAATTTCTGCATTCCAGTTCCAAATACCCCTAAACTCCACAGAACTTGCTAATGCCATGAGATCCCTTCTACATCAAAAAGCTTCATTCTTCACTGTGTTTGCATCAACTTCCTTCTTACTACTGCTTGGGCTGACCTTGAAAAAAAGCAATATAATCTTGTGATTGGTAACCCATGGAGTCAGCCAAGAGACAAAACTGCTGGAAACATTTTCCTCTCTTTTGAAAGTTCCACAGAGACAGAGTATGCTTAGCATGAGAAATTATGGAATATCCTTCAAAAGAGAAAGAGTACACCTTGACAAAGTATGAGTGCACAAGAAAGAAAAAAAGAATGAAAGAAAACCCTGATTAAGGTAAAGTAAAACCAATGTCAAATCTTTGACACAGAGTCTGTAGACCTTTCCAAAAAAAAAAATAAAAAAAATCACAAAATAGAATCTAAACAGTGTATTTTCCTTACCCTCATCTGTAGTCTGTATGTCATAGGCTGTATGATTGCACATTTAAAAAGAGATATTTTCATTTTAAAGATACAAATTATATGTTTCAAAACAGCTATATATCTGCCAGCTGCACATTATTAAAAAGGAAAGAATCATAGAAGTTCATGCTTTGTGTGAAAATGTTCTATTCCTTTATGTTTGCCACGATGCTGCTTAACACCCCATGAAAAACCTATCATAAATGTTAGATATCCCTGATAAGAATGTAAAATAAGGTGTCAACCAACCAATGTTGCACTTATTTAAACATCTAACGCAGAAAATTGCAGTAACTCCCACTAAATGCAGCATAGTTGTGGTCTGGATGTGTCTTGATACTTCACATATCACTGGTTTGTAAGCAGAACCATCATGAAGAAGGTATTCTCCTTTTGTTACTGCTTTGGTCAGAAAATGCTGATGTGTTAAAACTCAGCTTTGTGCAGAAGCACATTATTTTTGAGAAGACAAGTTTCCTCATGAAACCACCAGAAAACTAACCAAACAACTACAAAATTGCCAATTTGTCAGTAGAGGAATCTGAACAGCCTATCATAGTTCACATTTTTTGTGAAAAAAATAGAGGTTCAGTTTCATCCTACTAAAAGAAAGGAATATTTTAAAAATCTTTTTGCTCAGAAAAGTTTTCTTCTAAGCTACACCATACCCCAAACACTTTCCAAAGTTCAGTGTCATCCACATTTGTGAGCAGCAGAATTACAAAACACCGCAAGGAAAAGGGGCAGTGATGACCACTGATTTGGCTTCACGGAATTTTTGCTATTGGCCCCATGTTTAAAACATTACACTGTGTCTGTTTATAACAAAGTTACATGTTTTAAGGTGCCAGGCACCTTCAGAACTGGCTTAAACTAAGCACATGCAAGTCTACTGAAACCACTGGGAAACCCTACATACCAAAACTTTAAACTTTGATGTTTAATCATCATTCTCTGGGAAAGCAACAGTAACAAGATATTTTCCCCATAATCAGACAATCCTAAAATTATTAGAGATTCTGGACATCTTTTTAATGGATGTCAATAATAACAGACAACTCACTGCATTCTAATAAGGGGTGTAGCTTCACACAACCTCTGGCTAAACCGTGAAGGAGCCACTTTGACTCTATGGCACATAAATAAATGAATTTGTATAAAGAGGACTTCCAGATATTTTGAAATCATAGTGTGATAATCCCGTGTACATATGCTTATTGTTGAAATGTCATCTTGAAGCTCAGAGAAGTTGAATTGTTTTATTAGTTTCCTATAATCTGTAATTCCTCGCTCCAAATCTCTTTTATTTTTTTTTCTATCACCATGAGAACTAAATCAAATAAGCACAATCTATGAAAACAGACAAGGAGACTGGAATATGAAAAGCATCTTTTCTTTACTAAAAGATCTTAAGTGACACAATTCTTAATTCCTAAAAATATTCTCAAACTAGGGTTTATTATTTTACCTATTCCATTAACACTTCAATTCTTATTTGAAGATTAATGGAGTAAGTATTCAGCATTTGTATTACAATAGATCCTAGAAGTTTTGACCACAGTATTATCACGTTATTAATTTGACCATGCAGTAGACATGGATTCTTGGGGTAAAAAAGATGTGAATTTTATCTACTGAACAAAGCAGACATACAAAAGATAAAGACCAAAAAATAAAACGAAACAAAGCCTAAAAAGGCACAAATGGACCAAAAAAAAACAAACCCAAATAAATCTGTTTAATTTTACTACAGGTCTGGGGTACTTGTAAAACAGAGTTGAGAAATATCACAGAACCACAGAATTGTCAGGGTTGGAAGGGGGCCTCAAAGATCATCCATTGCAGTGGGACTTCTGCTACCTCCCTGGGCAACCTGTTCCAGAGTCACACTGCCCTCATGGTGAGGAACTTCTTCCAAACATGCTATCTGAATCTACCCTCTTCCAGTTTTGTTCCATTCCCCCTATTCCTATCACTACCCAACATACTAAAAAGTCCCTCACCAGCTTTCTTTAGGCCCCTTCAGGTACTCGAAGGCCACAATGAGGTCTTCTCAGAGCCTTCTCTTCTCCAGGCTGAATAACCCCAACTCAAAACAGCAGAAAAAGTCCATAGTTATCCTAGAGACTGAGCCCAGACTTCTGAGATATTACTGTATATTCTTGGTTGTATGGCTGGTTCCAGGTTTATCATATTTTCCTGTTTACTATTTTGCTTAGAATGGATCACAGCAGGAAGCAAGAGACATTAAAATAAAAACAAAAATGTCTGCAGTAATATTTTCATTGGATAAAAATTTCAAAAGAAGATACAACTGTATGCCCAGATATGAAAGACCTCTCTATGTGTGTGCACATACTTTCATATATGCATATATATACTGCATATATATACAACACCTATATATGGCTGTAGAAATTGTGACATTATGGAGGCAAAAATCCGAATCTGCCTATTATATTGTGACTAAATTCACTGTGTTTTTTTGTCCCTGCCTGCCTCACATAGAATTATATACATATTCCTTGATGAGTAGCAATGCTTTGAATATTGAGCTGTTGGAGCATCTCACATGCCCTTTTTCCAGTAAAATTAATTCTGATCAGTAAATACCAACAGATTTTATTAACTTATATAACTTCTGCTCACAGGGTAGAAGCAAGACAGTGACTAATATTCTGTACATGTCTAAGAAGTTTGCTTTCTTTATCTCAAATACTTAGACCTTTTCTTCCCCAAAATCTTGGTGTCAAAGGACAAAAGAACCCCCCCAAAATAAAAAAACAACCAAACAAACCCAAGCAAACCCACGCTCCCAAATGCCCAGAACCTCCATTTTGTGATGAAGAATCTACTGTTTGATGTTTCCTCCCTATGCTTGACACTATGAATACTTCATTGATGAAATAAAGCAAATTTTAGATGAGCTGTACTTATGGTTTAGTTTTCTTTTTCAATTATGGATAATAATTTGATAGTCAGTGATCCTTCCTGTGTTAAACATCCTCTTTGGTTTGCCTTATGTATGAGAAATTATTTCAGAGCCAAACCTCCATTGTTTTGCAGTCGTTATTTGGAGTTTACCACTGCTTAAAACAAATTTGCTTTCTGGTAATCGTATGATACTTGTATCTCACAAGTTTATCTGGTGTGTTTCCTGTTTTGGCTTTGCTTATTAAAATGAAAAGTTCTCAGAAGCTGGTGGTGGATGGGGAGAGATTTGGCAGTTTTATTACTTCTTTTTTTTTTTCCTGACAAAAGCATAGGAAAGAGAAACAAGTGCATTAAGCATAATAGCAGAAACGGTGGGCATTCAGAGGAGTCTAACTGCACCAAAAAATGTGCTATCTCCATCCAAGGATATTTTGGCCCTTCTCCGTGGTATTGTAAGTTGAAGTTCATCCCCTTCTTCTAATTTTGCAATGCCTGACAAAAGATTTGAAACAATTTAAAGTTAATATTTCAGAAACATTGTATTCTTAAATTATATTCACATAGTCATTCCATGTCATCTTAAAACTATAAGCATGGCTCTTTTCTTGTGTGTAAAATATGAGTGGTTTGTTGGGGTATTTTGTCTTTAGGCACAATCTCATAAATTGTAACCTTCCCAAAGCTGGCACTTAAGGTCCTCTCTGGAACTGGAGCTAGTTTCCACTCTGCGTGCAGTACATCACAGTTCACTTAAGCAAATGCTGCAACAATTTGTAACAGTGGTGGACACAAATTCCTTATGTTATGATAATGTGACAGTCAATGTCAGCATTGGGTATTGCTGGTCCTAGACCACACAGTTTGCACACTTCTAGAAGAGGTCTCATGAGCCTTACCAAACAAATGAGGTTACCAGACATCAGCTGATCCACTGCAATGGCAGAGCATGAAAGTCTGCTTCCTGCCAGCCACACATCAGCTGATGTGATAACCAAAAGCACCCTGTCTTCAGCTGGTCACTGAGCTGAGAGGACATCTAACATCTGCTGTAACATATGCTCAATAGCATGAGATAATGCAGTGAGTTTTGGTTCACAAGGTGAAATAGAAAGGTGGGAATTTGGGAAGAAGGAACTGTGAAGTAGTAGGATAATTAAGAAACAGGAGAGAGTAATACGAGGGTGAAATAAGAAGACAGATTAAATTAAAAGGTTTTATGATGCCAGAATCTGTGGCTAGAGAGACAGAAAGTGAAAGAAAAAGTTTAGACAGCATAAATTGCCAGTAGGAAGAGCTCATTTATTTTTATTTTGGGGGCAATAAAAAGCTTCTTTCGCCATCCCATTTTTTAATGCCAATCCTTGCCAACAGTCAACACTGTAATGCAATGTCCCCCTTTTTATAAGGTTTTATTCACACAGATCTTGTTGGGAAATAAGAGGAGATAAAACCCTTAAATCCATCATTAAGGGGAAAAGGCAGGCAGGTAAGAGCTACCAAATCAAGGTTTAATACACCATTTCCTAAAGGTTACTGCAGGAATACTGAGTATTAGCCTGTTGGACCTGCATTAAATGTAGTTATTGGTCTTTTTGTAGTATTTCTAACCTGTACAGTCATAAAGAGATCTGCAGTTTCCATTATAAGAAGCAGAGAATGAAGCTGGTGAGAAATACTTTTCAATATCCCACTGCATGGTCTGCAAAACTTGGGTGACTAAAATTAATGTATGATGTTTTAAAGCAGAACATAGCTCTTAAATATTTTATTGAATAACTAAATGTGGAATTCAATCCCCAAATTAAACTGAGTTCTTCAGTAAAGGCAGTACATCATCCTTTCGTCTGCTTCAGATATCTAACTGAAAGCACCAAAATATCTAGCCACATTATACATTCAGTGGAGAGGAGGGAATTGTTCAGATCATTAAGGTTAAATGTACACCCTCCAACTGCTGATACTTTTAATAAAACCATATTTTTTAAAAAAACTATTTTCTAATTTTGTAATTAACCAAATCCATGAATATAGTCAATTTTCTTGACAACTGCCATAATGCTTAACCACCCAGTGCTACAGATTCTATTTTATACTATTTATTTGTAAACAAAGACAAGCAAAACTTCGGTGTTTACCAGCAGTATAGCAAGAGTTATTCGGATAAGACTGTGGCATGTTTTGGATGCAACGAAACAACGTCACCAAGCTGAGGTCATCCCCAAAAACGTGGGCCTTCTTCCTCTGTATTAGGTGTCCCATAGCAAATGTTGTATCCGTATATAAAACCTACAGAATGAAGAGGTGCAGACTTCAAACACATCGTATGAAGACATTAAAAATCCTTTCATAAATCACATGCTGAAATGAATTGAGCTTTCCTACCTGGCCATATATGAAAAAATATCCTGTTTCCTTGATCACTATTTTATTTCCTTGTTCTTCCAGAGCTGTTCCACGTTTGAAGCTCAGAAGCCAAGGGACAATGCTTGAATCATCTGAAAGCAAAAATAATTTTTGGTTAATCAGAAAGAATAGTTACTTTCTTCATTTTTCTCTGCCAAAAAAATTGAAAAATTTACTTCTAGTCAATATTTCAAATCTTACTGAAAAAAAGGATATTTACAAGAGATGTTCAGATGCACAGACCTATTATGGTTTTGTTTTGTGTGGCTTTTTGGTTGGTTGGTTGCTTTTTGTGGGGTTTTTTGAATTTTTTTTTAAATTTAGATTTTTATGTGGTGACATAACTTACTTAGTGCTTTGAGGTTAGATAAAATTGGATGAAGAGTTAATACATTAAATAGTTAGCTATAAATCATAGTACATATTCTTACCACTCTGTTGGATGTCACTTTTGCTGTCAGCAATCAGTTGCAAGCAGGCCTGCAGCACTGCAAAGTGAAAGCATTTTGAAACCAAAGAAGTATAAATCAGTAATACAATAGAGTACACTTTTCAAAGTAGTTAGAAAAAAAGGAAAGGTGGACAGGAAAAACCCCAAAACTTCTCACAGCTTCATGACTTATTTGAAAACACAATCTGTTGATTTTAACACACATCTTAGTATTTCAGAAAGCTTGCAGCTAAGCTGGATGCCTCAGATAGTAGCACAAGTAATACCTGCTTGTTTTAATCTCTAGTCCTTATATAATTGAAAAATGTAGCAGTAAGTCAAACGAGCTAGGAATCATCAAATTAATTAGCCTTGTTAGTTTTTCTAAGGAAAAGGTCAAAAAACCCAACTCTCCCAGCTATGACAGAGATAAGATTGTCTAATGACGTTTACTGTACCATTTAAAGAAATTAGTTTGCAGACACAGTTGCTGTAAAATATTATTTCTAAATACTGGTTGTACAGTATTGTCAATATAAATTGTCAAAATCCGTATAGATGTACTTCCAATATGTTTTCAGATACCCACACCCAGTCAGTCTATACTGAGATGAGGAGGAAAGATACAGAGATGACTCTCAGAAAATTAATGCACATGTAACAAATAACTTAGTATCTGTCAAAACAGATGCATTACTCAGAACTGTAGAGACTGACAACACTAATGAGAAGCTAGGAGTTTGATCAGAGAAAAATGTTGTGGTATGTTAAAATACAAGCTCACATTAAAAAAAACCAAACCAAACAAACAAAAAACCACCTCCTAAATGTCAGAGAACAGGATGAAAGAAAAAAAAAAGATAGTTGCATTTGCTTAGAGCAGATTTTAGTGAAAACGTGGTTCTAGCGCTACTTCAAAGGCTGGAAAACAGTGTAGTAATATTTACTGAACTCAACAGAAACCAAATGAATTTACTAAATGTTGAAAGGAATAAAAAAATCTTCTGTGAATTGCTGAATTCTCCGTTTTGGTTTTCTTTTCAGGTAAGAACACTATGGATCAGATTTGGCCACTCATACCTAATGAGTAGTGTCCTACTCCATGGGATCCTATTTCTACATCTGCTACCCCATGTGCAACCAAGTGCCCAGCAGCACAAACCTCTCACTGCACAGCAGATACTGAAAAGATCTGGGTAAAAGGTAGACTACTTTCCCAGGGCTCCTGCCTGAATATTCCAGAAGAGGGCTTGATACCAGCACTAGCAGCAGACAAATTTTCATGCACACATCTAGAAAAACTCCAATGTCACAATAATCACATAGCATGTGAGTCCTACTTAATTTGATGGGAATGTCTGAATTCTATGCCTTCTGATAAGGAATAGAAAAATCAACCCAAAGCAAAACTGAAACAGGTATTATACATTTATCATTTTTGTACCACTCTAAAGAAACAGAATTTTCCGGAAAGGAAGCGTCCAAATAGAATCAAAGCATGATGTTCTGGAATTGCACAATAAAGCTTAAAACTAAGTAACTGAAACATATTCAGAATAAACCACACTACTATTAAAGAGAAGATCTGGATATACAGAATGTATTTTCTGGATAAATTAATGGGGATATTCAGTAAAAAGCTAATAAGAAATGTTAGCAATTCTATTTCAAGAAAGACCTAAATCTTACCTGAAGATGATAAGAAAAATATATGCATTACAAAATATGGGGTGAATAGTTACTGTCAGTACTAAGCAGAGCAGGACTGAGAAGATTAGCACTGAGCAGATCAGGAATCAAAAATTTTACCTGAGTGTCCTTCAGCCCAGTGTAACTCAAACCTGAGTACCAGCTTTGAAATCTAAAGGATTTTGGGTAATTACTAATGCAAAGAGAATACAGTATTTTCAAAATACTTCTTAAAAACACCGAAAAATATCTAGGCCAAGTGTCAACATGAGGTCTAGCTGTACAAAACAGAGGGTCTCTAGAAGCAAAAAGTGTGCCAACCTTTTGTGACTTCCTATAATAAGCTTTGCTTTGATGAATGTTTTGGCTTGGTTTGGTTTTATTCTGGTTTTAACAGCAATGTGGGGTGAGGATAGGGAGAAGAACATTTTGATCCATCTCTGCCTCCTTCCATGACTACAATGGTCAATTCTGAAGAATTTGGTGACTCCAGATGGCTTTATAAAACACAGCCAGCAGATGAAGTGTGTAGTTCTCTACTGTCTGAGCAATTCAACCACAATTTAACAAAAAAAAAAAAAGTTTTGTTTCGCAGCAGCCTTCTGCATACCTGAGTGACTTAAAATTTTGTACTGGTAAAATCAGATTTGCTCTCCCATGTAATTTGCTTCGTCATTTTAATATTTTGCAGTCTATCTTAATAATCCATCAAATGAAAATAACAATTGAGTTTATCATCTATGAAGTCATGCATACAGTTTAAAGTGTGGACATTTGCAGCCCAAGACATCATCACAATCTTTGCTGAAATAAAAGCAAGCAAAACCCCTGAACTTTGAAAAACAGACTTGCTTATTAGGTTCCTTCTTTGATCTAGATTTGTTCTCCTTAGACTTCCCAAAACTCTCATAAATGGCAGATAATTCAGTTAAAAAATTACATGTGTACTCTTAAAAAATTTCCAGTTCTTCTTTTAGTTTCTTAATTTCTCATCCCAACATATTCTTTTACCTCTTACTTGTGCATTTTTACAGACTGGTTAATTTGATGCTACTTAATTATGTCCTCATATGGCATCAATCATGGATTAAATCAGTCCATGCACTCGAATAGTTTGGTCATAGTTACAGCTATGACTCAGATCTAATAGATACCTTTGAAATATTGTTAGCATTATTTTGACTTTAATAGACCTACCACTAACATTTTACAGTCATAATAGCACAGAAATAATTTACTAAGAATTAAGACTACTTTATTCAGACTTCTATTATACAGTATTAAGCAGAATATTGTTTTTAAAGCTTGAAGCCTTTTGATTGCAGTGTTCTGCATAATAAAGAGCACTGATTCATTCATTCAGTAAGTGAAATTCTTCAAGTAAAATTGCAGGCATTGTATCAAGTAATTTTCTTTCATTTCACATAGAAAGGCCTACTTCCTTTTGAGTTAGACAGCAGAAACAAAAAAAGGATAACCTATCTTCAAGAAGTAGGCCTTGTTATTTGTTGGTTTGTGGGTTTGGTGGTGGTTTTTTTTGTTTGTTTGTTGTGTTTTTTTTTTTTTTTTTTTTTAATTAAGAGAACTCTTGTTATTTCCATTCTTCAAACAATAAAATAAGAAGTCTTTTGACTATTTGCTGAGGGAATTTCATACGTGGCATTTGTTTAGGCTAGTAACAAAAGGTTAGGTTTCTTGATTAAAAGGTCAATAAAGTCAAGTCCCACTTGTAGAATATCTTGTTATCCCACCATCACACAGATCTAAAACAATAACATAGAAAGTCAAAACACTTTTAATTAGCAAAACAAATAATTTGACAGTAAGGCACCAAGAACAGTGGCAAAATTCTCACAACCTATACACCATACTTGTGTGGCAATAATAATTTCCCATGGACACAACTGATGTTGGAGTAGAACCCAGGAACAGCTAGTGTCAGGTTAGTTTGCCTTACTTTGTGAAATGGCTTAGAATTTATCAGTTACATCCATACATGCAATCAGACTAGTTGAGATGGAATAACCTCGATATACCAGAGTAAATGCAGTCCAAGGGTGCTCCAAGCTTTTCACAGCAAAATGTCACTTCAGTTTAAGTTTACAGAAGACCTGATGCTCACCGTCCTAGTTGGCCATGGAAATCATAACCCCATGATACTTATCAGAATGGGGCATAGAGAAAGTGTGTAAATGAAATGATGTTCATACTGAACTGGCTGAGGTAAGGGAACCCATACTTTTTCCTGAACTCAAGCACACACCCACGTTAGAGAGAAACAAACAGGCAAGGCAATCAGGAATTGTAAACAGGATAAAATTCAGGAGAGGTTTTTGTGGTGTAGCTATTTTCCTTTACATATGACTTTTGCCAGAAGTGGTTAGATGATCTACCTGCCTGCATATTAATAATATATACCTTTCAAAATGCACACACTAGCTCTCATTGCATCAAGAACTCTGTTTCTGACTGCTAACTCTATGGTTTTACTTGGAATTGATGCTTGAAACCCATCTTTTCAACCTGCTTAAGATGGACATTTTCTCAAGACACAAAATGTATAGCTACTGGTGACTAATAGTTTTGTGCACAAACACAGAAAAATGAATACTCCAGAAAAATATGAAGGAACAACAATGTGTAAGATCTATTTTCATTTGATTGTCACTTCAATCAAAATTCTGATTTGTGGCCACTTTAATGCACACAACATCAAGTGAATAAAAAAAATGTAAAATATTACAATGGAAGTTCTATATGTTCAAGAAGAGCTGTTTAAAGAGAAGTTTAAAAATACAACAGAAAATAACGGTTCTATGATTTACTTCTGCTCTCCGATGAAGCACTAAAGAAGCAACTGTACATCAGTGGCATTTTCAAGTATTTGCTTTCTAAGGAATTTGTCTGTTAAATTATTGATCAACAATTAATTGTGAGACCAGACTCTACTTTGTGGTGTTGAAGCAAACAGAAATAGGACAAGAACGATGCACCTCACTCAATATACTAATTTATCTGCCATTGTACCAGAATGAGTTCAGTGCATTTGCAGGATGATTGGAAGGCTGTCAGGATTCTAGTACCCAGGAATGAAAATGAGATTAAGATGCAGGGGTAGTAATTCTGTATACATGACCATGTAACAGACAGAATTCAGCACCATGAACAACACCATGATCTCTTACTCAACTCACTCTGCTAAAACAAAATTTAATATTCATTAGTGCATGTTCATGATGATCAGTGAAATGTGATCTGAGAAAATGTCACATCTTACTGAATTCTGACAAACTTAATCTGTGAAACTAGAGCAGGCAGAAAGATAATGCTATCAGATGAGCTTTTATGCAAGATTTGCAATGCAAATGCAAGATTTGTGATTTATTTTTTCTACTCTTTTATACACAAAAATATGATGATTGTGTTAGCAAAGATTAGTTTTATAGTATTTGTATAAAGATAAAAGCCTATGTAGCTTTTATCTTTAAAATGAATGTTCATATTGTGTATTTTCTGTCACCCATCCTGAACAATTTTATAGCCAGCTCCATTGTGAATCTTACAGAAATAATACCTTAATTACAATTGTTTGTGAATAAATGTAAATAGGCATAATCAGAGGTGGTTACTTGATGAGAAGAATTTAAGTTTGCCAGGAGAACAGCTGAGGAGCCTAAAACCTTTCTTTCCCTCCATATACCCTCAAATAGCAAGGGTGAAGATGAAAACTACCCTGAAGTAACCTGAATAACTTGCAGAATACTGCTGTTATAACATTCATTCTAAAAAAAATATTATTTTTGATGATACTTATGCTTTAGATGACTAATTTTACTTAGGAGATGGTAGGGTGGGGAGAGCAGGGAAGCTCTGTAGTTCCTGTGATAGGAAACTGGCTACACGAAATACAATTTAAGCAATCTTGTCCTCAGTCCTGTTTGTGAAATCACTCTTATGCAAGACTCTGAATGAAAGAATAGTAGTGAAATAGAATAAAGTCCATTTAAACTTACAGATTCTGGGTGGTGTCCTGAGTTAATATACTCCTTTTAGAATACTGGAGATAATTAGAGTGATTATACTCCAGAACAGAGATTTCATTTTGCTTGCTGACTATTAAGTGAAATACATTTCACATTGTGTCACTCAGAACCACATTTTAAGCAACATTTGACTTAGTTTCTACCTACAAATTTCAACTTCATCTCTTAATAATTGATGATATCATCTTTCATCAGTTAAAACAAGCTAAAAGTATTTGCAAGTGGACTGAACACATTTATCAACTCATGAACATTTATATTTACTCACTGCAAGTACATTATGTATGTAAACTGTTGTAATAAAATTCTATATTTTGTCCTGTCAGGCATCATTGTGCTTGGAAAGAGAAAAATGAATAAATAAAGAAATAAATAAAAAGCAGGCATTTATTCCCAAAGGGAACAAATATATCCAATTAATATTCCAGCATTATAATGATCATCAGAGGTCTTTAATGTTCTCTGCAACATCTTTTAAAAAGGCCATAACAGAAAAAGAATGCACTGGATAGCCATGCCTTTACTAATTTTGTTATCACGTTAATAGATTGTTTTAATGTAGAAATCATGCTAAACTTCTGAAGTGCTTGCAGCCTATTTTGACAGATATAAGCCAGACCTTCTCTTTGAAATCTTCTACTTCCCTAAAGCTAAAGAGCTTTCTTTTTACTTCTCTCTTTTAATTAACGTGTTTTCCCAGAAAAATGACTTAACACTTTTATCAATAGCTTTCCCTCTCTACCATTGACCAGCAAGAAAAAAGTTAGACATTACTCTAAGATGAAACTGATGGGCTTAGAACAGAGCAATTTACTATCTGAATGATTTTAAATTGCCATACTCAATTTACTGCATCATCAAGAAATATCTCCATTACAGAAACAGATTTGAGATGTAATGTTTCAAATTCAATCTGCATATAGCATGAACATCTGGTACCTTATACAGTATGGTAACCTCAAGGGAATATGCCTACAGGTAACACCATTCATTCATTAATAATTGTGAAAAACATAATGGGCTCTGGAAGTGTAAATCAGCTGACAGGAGAAGACACGAAACAAGCACTGCTGCTTTTCTCAAGATGGTATCCAACTGTAGCATCCCAAACCCACTCCAGTGGGTGCAATTTACCTGTCTCTTCTGTGTGGATAACAGACCTTCTGCCCCTGTTTCTACTCCTACTCCAGGTATCCTTTTGGAAACTTTCAACAGGGCCAGGATCAGGAAGCCTGTTCTCCTAATGGGGAGAAATAACAGTCAGTGGAAGGAGCCTTTCATTTACTTATCCCCTGTAAGCAGCAAACTAACCTTCCATCTTACCTGCCTGGAACCAGCTGCAGACACTTGGAAGAAGGAAGAAACAGGGGTACCCACTTTATTTTCAGCAGGGGACATGGGTGGCAGGTCTAACGGAGACCTTGCCTGGACCCTGTAGATCAGCTCGCTGCGCAGACCTTCTAGTTCTGTTTTCAGGGTGATAACATGGTAAAGAGACACTGCTGCAAGACAAGAGGACAGGAGCATTGCAAGCCACAAGAATGTGACAGAAAAAAGTCCCGTAGTGCCTGAAGCAGCACCAGGGGGGGCAGAGGCGGTATCCTTCTCTTGGATGACGTGCACACAGTCCATGGATTTCATCGCTGTTCTTTCCTCACTAATGCCAGAGGGAGAATTCAGCTGTCCCCTTCCGAGGTGCAATCCATGTTACCAGCTGCTATCTGAAACTAAGGGCATCCAGAATAAGTGCAAAAAACGCCCAGATCATTTCCTGTCATATGAAGCTGTTGATAGAACCATTAAACTTAATGTACAGAGTGAAAGCCTAAGATTCGGTCTCCAACTAGTTTTCTTCTCTGTGTGCTGCATTTTGGAAATGAACACTTTCTCATTAACTGCTTGCTCAGTCTACCTTCCTCCTTTCACTTTCAACTATTTATTTATGTGGCAACTTGCTATTACTGTTTCCCATTATCTTTAAATTTAGACACAGCTGCTGCCACTGGCAATTTAGAACCTTATCTAGAAGTGCAGAAATAATGTGAAGTCTCCTGGCAGCATATCATCCACAGCTACTTAAAAGACATACACATATGACAATGTGTGTGCAGGTATATAGGTGTACTACTGTGTATGTATGTTATACCTTATATATGGATAAATGCATACATTCACACCTAAAGTGCCTATGTGCCTACAGAGGGAACTATCTATTCACATGAAAATCTTTGTGGTTTACTAAACACAATAGTGAAAGCTGTTCCTATGTAAGAGGGTCAGCTGCAAATTCTGCAGTTTAGTTCATCATGCTAACTTGAAAAGGGATGACTTTCATTATATTTATCTGATAAATATGCTTTCTCTACAGAATTCAAGGACCTGGATTAATGCCAAAGGGGGCACAGAGAAGTGGTGAGAGGAAACTTAGGACAGAAGGCAGGGAATCAGAAGTGGTGGAAACTAAAGAATGGGAAAGAATGGGAAAGAATAAGAGAAGAGAATAAGAATGGGGTGGGGATGAAAGGGTGGGGGGTATAGAAGAAAAATAACATTTAGAGAACTGAAAAACAACAACAAAAAACCCCAACCAAAATCCAAAACCCAACCAATCAAACAAAAAACCCCAACAAATGCAAACCTTTAAACTTTAAACATGCATGCTTAATTTTTTCAGTGTTTGGCTTCAAGATTGTGCTACTACTTTCATCTTAAACCCCCACGTTAGTAATTACTTTCTTCTCTTCATTAGCAAGGCTACTGAAATATCCCAAACATATTCATATGCTTTTCATATTCTCCTCTTGGTGAGGGGCTTGGAACACAAGCCCTGTGAGGAGAGACTGAGGGAGCTGGGGTTGCTTAGCCTGGAGAGGAGGAGGCTCAGGGGTGACCTTATTGCTCTCTACAACTACCTGAAGGGAGGTTGTAGACAGGTGGGGGTTGGTCTCTTCTCCCAGGCAATCAGCACCAGAACAAGAGGATACAGTCTCAAACTGCGCCAGGGGAGGTTTATGCTGGAGGTTAGGAGGAAATTCTACACAGAAAGAGTGATTGCCCATTGGAATGGGCTACCCTAGGAGGTGGTGGAGTCACCATCACTGGAAGTGTTCAGAAGGAGACTTGATAGGGTGCTTGGTTGCATGGTTTAGTTGATTAGGTGGTGTTGGATGATAGGTTGGACATGGTGATCTCAAAGGTCTCTTCCAACCTGGTCTATTCTATTCTATTCTATTCTATTCTATTCTATTCTATTCTCACACAAAAATAAAGTTTTACTCCTTTGTTTAAAGTTTCAGTGAACTGGGGGAAAAAAACAAACAAAACCAAAATGCATCACAATTAAAACTAAAATCAACAGATCATCTCCCCTACTGGAACCCTTTCTTATTTATTTTATTTATTTTTTTTTTTTACCATGAAAGTAAACTCTGTCTTTGCAAGATGAGAACTTTTACAAATCTGTCTGAATACTGTGTAGTTAATCCTGATGGCAACATCCGGATGGCAACACCCATCACAGTAGTTAAGATCAAGCTGATACTGTTGGGAATTGAGGTTGAAGAAGGGAGAACAGAGTAACAATTTCCATGGCCTCTTTCATTTCTCCAGACTATGAGAAACTGAGAATTATTAGAAGCTTTATCGTCTTCTGTTGTGACGTTGGCCCTCTCTAGCAACCACACAATATTCTGCACAAGCAAGTAATTGTTTTCCTAAATGCAGAGGAAAAAAATATGCCATATAGCTTAACTTGACCTTAGAAGGCATGCACATTCTGTGAGAAACAATACAGAAATCAGTGCAAGGTGGAATAAAAATAGCATGCCATTTCTGCACCTATTTTCAAGGCTAAATTAAGACATAAATGGGGCTGCATTTTAAAAGAAATTTAAGATGAACTAATGAAATTTT
The DNA here is from genome assembly GCA_015227895.2 of Colaptes auratus. NCBI lineage: Eukaryota > Metazoa > Chordata > Aves > Piciformes > Picidae > Colaptes > Colaptes auratus. The sequence continues at coordinate 64,495,044 of CM037631.1, forward strand.
TTTACACAGAATAAGCAATTATTAAAACTATGCAGATATTCCCTGAAGTATTACTAGACATCAGACCATTACCAGCCTAGTACTGACTGTGTTCCAAAAATAAAATGACACTTTGAAAAGAAGTGTTATTTAAGAAAATGAAACCAAGCGGGAGAAAGAAAGTTCTAACTAGCTGTCTAGGAATACTGAGAAACAATTGGCTGATAAGGTCTTTGCAGCCATTAACATGTAAGAAAGTAACAGGTACATAATTAGCATCACTTCAGTTGCTTCTAGAGAAAATAGGCTGTTCTCAGCCTCCACACCTTCTTTAATTGGGGTCATTATTAGACAAAATAATTGAGATGATACAGAGGACTTCTGTAAGACATCTGGATTTGTGTTGCTTATTATTCTGATAAGTGAGGATTTCAAATGGGAGCCAAGGAAATTCAGAACGGTCCACACAGTGAATTGTTATATTCAACAGGTATTTCTAATTTATCAAAGGGGTCACTCTGTTTGCAACCTTGTGTAGTTCTATAGCTTCACAAGCAGTTAAGTCATTTGAAAGAAAATGTAATTTTAGACAATATTTATAATAAGAGAAACCTAGTGGAATAAAACCAATGAGAAACTGATGATGAAAAACAACATAAACTGCCTAGAAATATAGTTAGTTGAACAACTTCCATTTTAACACAATCAAATGAAGCTTTGGTAGACTGAAAACTACTAACTGCATGAAAGTAAGAACCCAGAAAAATTACTTTCAAAACAAACAAACAAAAATCCCCCAAACCCAAACCCCACTCTATTACATAGCCTAGAGCATGGATTTTGCGCTTGATGTTTGCCTCTATGTCTTGTCATAACATACTGTCTTTTTTGGCAGAGCTGCAAAGTAGTTCTCAGCTTGGTTAAATAAAGCAGACAGCAAGATCCACACAAATGAAGTTTCTTCTGTGTTTCAAACTAAAATATGACTATAAAGGACTAATGAGTACTCAGATAAGCTTTCTATTAACAGACATGTAAAGGTGTTGACTCTAGCTGAACATGAGCTCTCAGTGCAACTTTCACATTGAAACAGAGTGTAAAATTTTGATATAAATGTTAAAGAAAATTAGTAAGCAAAAATAAGAGGTAACAGTAACTGTGCATTTGTACTGACAAAATTGTTTTCATGTAGTCATGACTGCCAAAATCAAACATTCAGAGTGAAAAATCAAAATGATTATAAAAGGCCTAAAGAACTCATCATGGAAAGGGTATTCAGTTTGTGGTTAACAACCTGCTTCTGCTGGCAGGCTTCCCCAAAAAGCTTTCTGTAAAAGTTTACAGAGTATTAAGCAGTTTTGTCTCAGGACACATGCTGTGCTACACATGCATAAAGTAAAAACCTTCGGGCAGCAAGTGGTTGAACCAGAAACTGAACTCTTGATTTCCTGAAATCCAGTAGTGCACTTTAACCACAAAAGGCTTTTCTTTGAGGGGACGGAAAATCTCATAATGAAGTTTAACACACAAAAGAGAAGAAGAAGATTTGGATATGAAGACTTGGATAAACTCCCAATTTACTGCAGAAACATTGAAGTTTACTTAAAACCAAATGTTCTGTTCTCTAAAGGAAGGTTGTGCAGATGCTGTAACCCAGAGATCCACGCAAATGTCAATGCTCATACTGAAAGTACACCTCCAGAGGCAAAGCTCCAACTTCACATATTTCTGAAGTAGCCACAAAATGGAACTGGTCCCTATGGCTCTTATATAAGGAAAGAGGCTGCAATAGCTCACCTTACTACGCAGGACAGAGCAGACAGATAGAAGAGCAAAGAATAACCAAAGGTTTCATTTTAAACACATTTAATTTCAAGTCTCTTCTGAAGCCAGACAAAAGTTGACTATTTTGGAGGAGATCAGAATTAATCCTATGTGATGATTTCTGCGAGTACAGATATCTGTATTAAGAATATTCATTGATAGTCCTCTGAAATATTATACATTTCCTTCAAGGACACTTAATTAGTTCTTTCAGTCATTAACTGCAATTTACGTAGCAGGAAAACCTGTCTCGCATGTTGACCCACAAATCACTCTATTTGTGGATATTGTGCTCCTGTGGCTGTGTATCTTTCAGCCCATTATTTCAGACTTTAAGAAGCTGTTAAATATATGGCAAGTAAGAGATATGTTATAGAAATTATTAAAGCCATATTCAATATATTACCTCATTAAAAGGAAAAAAAAAACCAAACACACAAGATTTCTCTGAAGCAAAAAAGGTATTTTCTCTTTGTCTCATGATTTCAAAATTGCCTAGCATAAACAAGTGTCTTTGCATGGTTTAGATACACCATGCTTAATTTATTCTTTGCCTAAGACTTTATTAATTTAGACAACTTGGCTCCAAATATAGCATGCATGTAACACAAAGTAAATCTACAGTTCTCTTGCAGCTATCATTACATTTTACATGGTTATTACAGTGCTTTCAAAGAGAACAACAAATGGAACAGGAAGGATAAACAACTGTTATAGATGTCTCTTGAAATATGCAGTAGAACCACCAAGAAATCAAGTTTATAAAACATACAAAATACAAAACACAAGACTCATATACTACAGCAGCTTAGAGCCATCCTCCTCTGCCCCCTCCACCCCCACCCCCTATTCCCTCGATGTTATAACAATTCCTTACTGCACGGGAAAAAGCTCTGCAATACGGCTGTAGCTCGCTGGCTTGGCTATCCAGCAACAAGGAGTATTGCTGCCTTTCTCCACCTCTTTTACACTATGTAACTTCACAGATTTTGCACAGATGGGCTACAAAAGCATTTGTTTGACAGCAAAACAAACATGGAACCATGGCACTTCATGTGGGAGTGGCCAGTCATTTGCTGCTATAGCCTGTGGACCTTTAACAAAGTGCACAGGACAGGGATCCAAGTATTTTCAAATCAGTCCTATTTCTTCATAGTTGTATCTAATTGCTACACTACTGATCCTCAAAGACACAAGGAGAAGGGCTTTCTGCCTGACCTTTCCCTTTGAACTTTTGTAAATAGCCTACACCAGACATAAGCATAACACAACACAGCTGCAGAACTTCCTTCCTTTCTGTCTTCAAGCAGCAAAATCCATGCCTTAGTTGGTCATCAAAACCAGCAGCAGCATCTCTCCAAACCTGGTACAAGAACACATATTTTATGTCAGCAGCATTGCAGTTTTGTGTTATTCAGGTCATTGTTTCAGATTATCAACAGTGTATATCCAGTTATTATGAGTGAATCTGTGTTCTATAACTCTAAAATCAGGCCTGCTCTTAAGCTGCTTTGCCTTTCAGAGAAAAGAAAAATGGTTGTGGTTTTGTTTTGTTTTTAAGATAGAAGAGCTGTTCTGTCCCCAGGCAAGCTGAAGCATAACAAATTAATCACATTAAGGTTTTCACAACATTTCCAGAAAATACTCAACTTATTTTCCTTATCTAGTTGCAAAGACAGAACTCTAAAAAGTCTAAAATTAAGTCCATGAATAAGGCCCAAATAAAGGTATAAAGTTCAGGCATATTCAAGGTCTTCAGTGCAAGTAATTTTTGCTTAGATGATGGCTCAGCATTTTCTCAAAACCTTACCTACACTTCATGCTTTTAACAGACACAAAGTCTCTTACCTTTGTTTTATATTTAATTTGTAAGATTTTAGTTTAGGTGTTCATATGAACATTTACTATGATTTAAGCAATACTTTCAAATTCTGAGAGAAATCTGATCAGTGTATTTTTCCTTTGTCTCTCTCATATGAAGACCTATACATATCTACTAAGCGATTATATCGCCATTCCAGGACACAGCCTATGTTGCACTTTGTAGCACAGCTGCATATTAGTTTTGAAATAGGAGAATGTGAAGGAAGTGCAAAAGTTGTATTCTTTCGAGTAACACTGCACAAGTAAGGTTCAATTACATAGTTCCCAAGATAGCAAACTACTTTTCATGCAAGAAAGACAGCATTCACGTGAACTACCCAAATCCAAATTGCTCCTTTACTTTTGTTGCTTCCTTTTCAAGAATTATAAGTTTGGGGTTTTTTTCGTTAAAATTGAACAGGATTTCTTGAATAAGGTGCCCAAATGTACCACACACCCCCTCTCTGTTTCCTAGTTATTGGGTTAAAATTTAACTATAAACTTTGGAGCAATCCAAGAGAAGATACACATTTTGAAGCTATAGAAAAGAAAGCAGTAAATCCTTATTTTCTGGGTATTTCATAATAACCACATAGGATGGAAGCAGAGCCTAAGCTCTGTTACACATTTCTCCGTAACACATTTCTCCATAAGAAAGAAGAAAAGGCTTCAGCCTGAATTTCCTACTGCAGCCACATGAATTAACTATAAACCTGCTAGAGTGGCATTACAGCATATAAAGTTGACATTTAAAATATTAAGAGCAACGGTGAGTGTCAAAAGGTGTCAAAGGCACTTAAAAATGTTTCCTAAGTGGCACAGTATTTAGACTATCTCTCAGTCTCCAACATAACAGAGAAGTTTTGAAACACAGGATGTGTTAGCCAGTGATGGAGAGCTACTGCATAATCAGTTTTATTTATTAGCACGTCCTGAAATTGCGGATACATGCACAAGGTGTAGAAAGCAGTATTTGTAATACTGTTTTTCCCTGCTGTAATAGCTTTCCACAGATGCCACTTCTAACAATGCAGATATCTATTCCCTGTGCTCTGGTTTTAGGAAGTAATTGAAAATAAGAACTTGAGGTTGGTCAGTCACCATGCATACAAACAAGGGAAAAAACAAAACAAAACCCCAAACCAAACCCAACCCAAAACCCTGCACACATAATGAAGACCAGCCACAAACTAGAACAAGACATTAACAGCACTTTTAATGTATCAATTTATTGCGTATGTCAGTACATAAAAATAGAAAAGTGGGTTTTTTTTGTAAAATTATAAAAACCAGACTAGAATGAGAATGTAAAATTTTGCCACAATTACCACATATGCAGTAACATTTATGCTTTGTCTATAAAACATACTACTTTATATGACATTTTTGCTTAAATTATATATTAAAGAAAGATCAAATAAAAAGCTTGCATCATATATTCAATGAGCATTTCTGAATTCAAAACACAAGTGTTATTTAGAACTTCAATATGCTTTCTCTATTTACACTTCTGTGGGGTTCTACTTTAAATTATGCAAGCAGGATGGCATTGTAACTTACTCTTAATGGGATACATCAGGCTGATCCCACTGCATGCAAGAGGCACCCATTTTTATATTTGGCAGAAGTGCCCCTAGCAAAATCACCTGTCATTAACAAAAACAAAACCACATGTGTGAAGAATTATGGAATACAAATGGAGGTATGTCTGCATCTTTTTGCTAACAGAAGAGACCACACCTTGGACTCTAAATTCAGCATTGCACTCTTCACTGTAAACATCCAAGGTGATGCAAATGATTAGCTTAGAGATGCTCACATGCATATTTTTTGTACAAATAGTTAATCCATCTGCCCTTCAACTGAGAGATTGTCTGTAGCCTACCAAATGTATTTGTGCTCTATTTCTAATTTTACCTGAGACATGGATATGAGGGCAGCTACACCAGTTAACATTTCTTCAGATGAAAGCATAGTTTATCTCTCTGCACTTCACAGTTCAGAAACAAATACTGGGAATGTAAACTTGGGTTTAGCAGAAAGCCTCAAATGCTTCCACTAATTAAAACCACATACACGTGGATGCGCACCAGGTCTAATACTGGATATTTCCTTACAAGGACTCTATTGCTACAGCTGCTTCAGTTCAACTCCTGACCCCCCTTATTTTTGTTTCCATTCTTCCCCCCCCACCCCCTCTTTTCTAAAGTTTTCCTTAGAAAAGAGATGACTCCTTTAATAAGCATATTTAATCCAAGAGGCTTTCTTACAAATCTGTGACAATAACTCAACGTCCTCTTCTCAAACTGTATATATACAGGACAAATACTTGAGAAACATTGGTACACACAGAACTGTTTAAGGGAATACAAATAACGGTATTAAGTGGAATAAACATAACAGTATCGGAATACACCTTCTGGCAATTTAAAGTTACTGTGTTGCTTGCAGTGCACTGTAGCAGCAGGTGACTATGGGTTTCCATCACACAGACTCCAACATAAAATCAAGTCTTGCCAGTGTTAAGTTTCTCTCCCCTGCTCCCTTCCTTAAAATACTGCATGTACAGCAGTGGAACATTTGCATAAAAGAGATAATTTCCTTCCTATTTTCTTTCAGTGGATTCAATAACCAATGCAATGAAAAACACCACAATAACAGACATTCATTCACAAGCGTATGTGCCCAACTCATTAAAGAAGTAAAAACGTGCATACGCGGAAGTGGAATAAAAGACAATTATGTGCTCTCATATCCAATAGCTGCGAGAGCAGACCAACTTTCACCTTTATGTCCTGCAGATGATACAGTGAGAAGATGCAGCTTGATAATCAAAAGAAATGCTTAGAAATAGTCCACTTTGAACAGGTTCAGACTGCCAACATCTAATATCACACATTAGCAACTGTGTGCCCAAATGAGAATATTTCATTTGCATACAGGTACCACATAATACTGAGAGTATGAGAGGTTCAGGTGTTTGTCTTTGATTGTAGGGAGGTGGGGTAAAAAGTCATGTTACTTTACAACCTGGGATTTTATGAAAAACAGTGTTATTTAATAGGAAGTTATGACGAGTTCTGAAACATTTATTGTCTCAATTATGCCTTAAATATTCTATTCTTCTGGCTTTAGTAACTTTAGAAAAGCACTATTTCCCCCACTTATTTACCTTCTCACCCTCCATCTTAATTCAAAAGCAACATGAAGCAGCTGAAAACCTGTGCAAGCAGCTGAAAACCTGTGCAAGCAGCTCCCATTGTCATTGTGGATACATCAGAGAAAGTGAATGCTACATCTGCGGTTCCCTTCTCCTACAGAAACACACATCCCTCCCAACCAAACCACCAATATACTTGCCCCAACTGCCTATCCCCACAAAAAAAATACCACCAGTGGGAGGCTGAGTTTGCATTTCACTTGGATTTAAAACTATGTTCTATCTGTAATCGATTCAGCTCTATAGACCCAAAAGAATCTAGTTTTTTCTCTTGACTCTAAGAAAACCTTAAGAACAGGATGACAAAGCATACTTACCAGAGCAAGCAGCAACTTCTGGTATGTTTATTGTAAAATCATCATAAAGTCACATATAAGTAAAGATGTATCATCCTGCCTATAAATTGCTGACAACTACTATCCATGTGTACATAACACCAGCAAGTCCATGCAATAAATTTTAGGAGGCATAAATATTAAGGCACCAGTTCAGAAAAGCAGTTTTATTCAAAGAGAGAACTTAAGCACAAGCTTAATGTACCACTGCCTATCAGGAAACAGATTTTAAGTTTCTGCTGAGATGCTTTTCTGAATCAGGACAACATGGCAGAAAAGTTTATTTTTAAAATTTCAATCTGAAGGGTGAATTTACAGACTGTATGCTTGTTCTTCCCAGAAAAAAAAAAAGTTCAAGAAGCAAACTGTACAATGTTGATATGACTGCCTAAGGACTCAACATCAAAACCAAACCAGAACCCCAACATTCATTCAGAATCAAACTCTCGCCATTTAAGTACTGCTGGCTCTGAATGGTGATACTAGCTTCAAAAATCCCATCAGATCTAAAGAAAACTCACGTCTGCTGGTGCTTAATCTACTTCCAAATGGTACAACAGAACTGTAAAAAACTCTTTGCAAGCAAATTGGTAAAAGTGTAAAACTAAACATCATCTCAGACTAAGCTTAGGTCTACTGAGTTTAATGGACTGCTCATTTTTTATGATCCTCACTGTAACAACTGTATATATCATCTCTAACCATGGGATCACAGGTAATTATTTTCTGAGGTATAAATAAAGGGCACAAACTTTTAATTATTCCATCTGAGAAAAAAATAAATAATGAGACACATACTCCTTTCTATCACACCACACACTCTGCCTTAAACGCACAAGCAGACTAAATACCAACATATAGTTTGCCTGCACATCAGTGAGGAAAGTCTGCGACAGAAAGGAGCTTAGATTGCACTGCTCATTTTTCAAAGGTTACTTCTATTTTCTATGAAGAAATTATCTGGGCAAAATCCCGAAACCATGATGTTTAGGCACATACAACTTTCTGGGCACTGTTATATTACAAATAGTAAAATGAACAAAGGGAAAGTGTCTTTTCCTCTTCAGTTACAGTTTGAAATATATATGTATGCATAACCATAAAAAGAACAGTAATAACCCAGGATGGTATACCTGCAAGTATACTCTACCATTAATGCTATTTTATATTATTTAGCACACTGAAGACTCCCCACCTTGCATAATATAAAATTTCAAGGAATAACCTCATGCATGGTACACTTTAAATAAACTCTAAGAGAAACTACAAATCATTGTGCTAAGCATGACTGTCCAAAAAGCGCAACACATACAGCAGTGAACACTGAAGAGCCTCCCATTGTTCTAAACTAATACATTCTGTACTACTTTTGTAGTAAGTTCCTTTAATAGCATCCATTGTACATATCAAACAAATGGAATATACAGACAGAGATACCAAAAAAGTCTGAGAAAGACATAAAATGGTTCATTTACAATGCTGCAAATGTAAAAGTTATCTGGAACATCTCAATAAAGCATCAAACCTTTCCAAGTTTAATTTCACTTTTTAGGCAAGTACAGACATGACATACATTTAAAAATTAACATTCTTTTACCACTTTCCACAAATCAAGGTACAGTGCAGGTACTCCCCCCACCCCAAAGAACATCAATTATATTATTGTTACATTAGATGATGTTTTCGCCATTTCTTCAGGGGAGTGACTCTTTATCACTTCTTTGATGAACTGTTCAAGCGCAGTGAAATACCCCTGGCACTGCCAAGTGTCATTATGAGTTCCGTCAGGAAATATCGCCAATCTCTTAGTCCGAGCTGGGGATAATTCATACAGCTGCTTCATCATAACTGGTGGAATTAACTGGTCAGACAACCCAGAGATGAAGAGAGAAGGCATTCTGCACTGAGAGATCTTTCTGTAGGATAGAAATTTGTTTTTGTAGCACCATAAAGGAAGGTATCTCATCGGAAAGAAAGAAAACAAAGTGCTGGCCATGTATGGGATGCTAAGAAAGGTGTTCTCCACCACGATGGCAGAAATCCTATGGGAATTCTCAGAAGCTAAATGAATAGCCACTGCTCCCCCCAAGGAACGGCCAAAAAGAAAAATTTTTGTTTTGTCAAGGTCGGACCGAGTCATCGCATAGTCTAACACGGCCTCGGAATCTAAGTACAAACCTTCTTCACTTGCTTCTCCTTCACTTTTTCCATACCCTCTATAATCAACAAGAATTAAGTTTACTTTCAGGTTTACCAGCATTAACAGAGCATTTGGCAACCTGTGGCCGATGTTGCCTGCATTCCCATGAAAGTAAATGATAGTTGGAGAGTATGCTGCATTGTCCCCTGTGTATCTCAGCAGAATAAGATTGAGAAGAACTCCATCTTTGGTTTTGATGAAGATATTTTCATGTGGTATACCAGTAGGCATAGGAACATAAAGGCGTGATGAAGAGGGCTGTTCAGGAAAATAAAGTAGCACATCCTGGAACTTATATAATATACCTGCTATTGACAGAAATATTAATATAAGTAGTAAAATGCCTCCATACAAGTGAAAAGTTACTATCAAGGGTAAAAGACAAATACGACAGAGACTCCAAGACCAGGAAGCCAATGCTAGTAGCCATCTTTTAGCAAAGGTCCAAAGCATCCATGACTTTTCCATTGTAGAAGTCAGTGATCCTTTACTCCAAGTAAAATCTGTTTAAAAAAAAAAAAAGAAAAGTATAAATACAGGGGAAATTGAGGAAGTTATTTAAGCATTCATACTTGCAGAAAATGAAAGCAAGATAATACATTAAAATATAAACATTAAACTTGGTGGCAAACTCCCTTTGTACTATTGGAAACCACTCAATTCTGTCAAACAAGCAGAGAAGCAGTCATAAGGAAGAGGCTTTAGAACTCTGCAAAACCCCCTATTTTCAGCAGTCAAGGCCCATCACTAGTACTAGAAAAGTGGATGACTAGGATCATAAAGAAACTTATGCTTTCCCCCTGCCTTCCTAGCCAACCAATGAAAAAACCATACAGACCACACCACCACCAGTTTGGCAAATAGCCCTTAAATTCTAAGTTGCTACTGATGGTGGCCAAGAGAAGCACTGAATAGGCCTATGCACTTCATTCTGCAACCAGTGGGAACTCACAATGCATTCTAGGTCTGCTATCACTTTAGTGACTGTCTTCCAGAATCTTCATCAGCTGTGATTACAGAGCAACACCAACTGGCCAGGAGAAAGAGATTCCTTTGCAGTAAGACACCACACTGTAGTCACATTAACACCAGTTGGTTTGCTATATTTTGATTCATTCTGTTTCATACTGATAGTAGAAAGCTATCAGCTCAGTAACCCACATTAGATTTTTAACTGCAGCATTGTATCATGACAGAAGACCACTGAAAACAATCGCCTTATTCTCTCATCAGTGAAAAGTACAACTGCTGGAAAATCCAAACACGAAAAGACTCATGACAGAAACACATACAGGTTGGAAGAGACCTTTGAGATCATTGAGTCCAACCTATCATCCAACACTATCTAATCAACTAAACCATGGCATCAAGCACCCCATCAAGTCTCTTCCTAAACACCTCCAGTGATGGTGACTCCACCACCTCCCTGGGCAGCACATTCCAATGGCCAATCACTCTTTCTATGAAGAATTTTTTCCTAATATCCAGCCTAAACCTCCCCTGGTGCAGCTTGAGACTGTGTCCTCTAGTTCGGGTGCTGGTTGCCTGGGAGAAGAGACCAACCCCCACCTGGCTACAACCTCCCTTCAGGTAGTTGTAGAGAGCAATAAGGTCTCCCCTGAGCCTCCTCTTCTCCAGGCTAAACAACCGCAGCTGCCACAGCCTCTCCTCATAGGGCTTGTGTTCCAAACCCCTCCCCAGCTTTGTTGCCCTTCTCTGGACATGTTCCAGCAAGTCAACCTCTTTCCTAAAGTGAGGGGCCCATAACTGGACACAGGACTCAAGGTGTGGCCTAACCAGTGCTGAGTACAGGGGGACAATCACCTCCCTGCTCCTGCTGGCCACACTGTTCCTGATTCAGGCCAGGATGCCACTGGCTTTCTTGGCCACCAGGTGTAACATGCTAGCTCTAATTATTTTACATAACAATTAGATACAAATGAGAAATAAAATAAAATCTGCTACATCTTAAGATTTACACACTGATGAAAAGCAATATGAAGTTAAGCTTGTACATAATATGCTTCAAATATATGACTAGTGAAATACACTTGAGAGTAGTTATCTCAACTTTGTTGTATTATTTATGAGCTCATGTTCAATACCCACATCCAATTATGCACAAGTATTGTTGCTGAAAATTTAATTCTTGCAATCCATTTCTTTAGTAAAGGTGTCACATTAATCAGCGACACAAACTAGAAACTCTAAAGAAGGCCTCTGGGAACTACTGACCCTGTTAGCCTTTCCTCTGTGCCTGGGAAGATCATGGAACAGATCCTCCTAGAAGCTGTGCTAAAGTTCATGGAGGACAGAAACATCATAGAATCAACAAGGTTGGAAAAGACTTCAGAGATCACCAAGTCCAAGATGATTCAAGACAGCTTGCATAGATTCACCAAGGGCAAGTTCAGCCTCACCAACCAACCTACTGGTCTTCCATGATGGGGCGACTACAGCAGTGAACAAGGGAAGAGCTACAGACAGGGACCTCTATGATATCCTTCTCTCCATGCTGGAGAGATACACATTTCATGGGTGGCTTGTTTGGGTGGATGAGGAACTGGCTAGACAGTCACCTTCAGAGGGTGGCTATCAACAGCGGTATTCAGATGGAGATGGGTGACAAGTGGTATCCCTCAGGGGTTCATACTAGGCCCCATGCTGTTTCATATCTTCATCACTTACCTAGACAGATGGGATCGAGTGCACCCTAAGCAAGTTTGCAGATGACACTAAGCAGAGTTGTGTGACTGACATGCCTGAGAGATGGGATACCATCCAGAGAGACCTGGACAAGTTTAAGAAGTGGGCTCATGGGAATCTTAGGAGGTTCAACAAGGCCAAGTGCAAGGCCCTGCACCTGAGTCAGGGTAATTCTTGGAATCAATACAGGCCAGCAGAAGAAGGAATTGAGTGGCATGTGGAGAAGGACTTATGAATGAAAAGTTGGACACAAGCCAGCAATATGTACTTAATACAATAATACAATACACCAGGTTGGAAGAGACCTTCAAGATCATCGCGTCCAACCTATCAACCAATCCAACCCACCTAAATACAATACAATACAGTACAATACAATACATACAATACAACCCACCTAAACAACTAGAAAACAAAACCATGGCACCAAGCACCCCATCAAGCCTCTTCATGAACACCTCCAATGAAGGTGACTCAACCACCTCCCCAGGCAGCCGATTCCAGTGGGCAATCACTCTCTCGGTATAGAACTTCTTCCTAACATCCAGTCTAAACCTGCCCTGGCGTAGCCTGAGACTGTGTCCTCTTGTTCTGTTGCTGGCTGCCTGGGAGAAGAGACCAACCTCTGCCTGGCTACAACCTCCCTTCAGGTAGTTGTAGACAGCAATAAGGTCACCCCTGAGTCTCCTCCTCTCCAGGCTAAGCAACCCCAGCTCCCTCAGCCTCTCCTCATAGGGCTTGTGTTCCAAACCCCTCACCAACTTTGTTGCCCTTCTCTGGACACATTCCAGCAAGCCAACATCTTTCCTAAACTCAGGGGCCCAGAACTGGACACAGGACTCAAGGTGTGGCCTAACCAGTGCAGTGTACAGGGGCAGAATGACCTCCCTGCTCCTGCTGGCCACACTGTTTCTGATGCAGGCTAGGATGCCATTGGCCTTCTTGGCTGCCTGGGCACACTGCAGGCTCATGTTCAGCCTACAATCAACCAGCACCCCCAGGTCCCTCTCTGCCTGGCCGCTCTCCAGCCACTCTGACCCCAGCCTGTAGCACTGCATGGGGTTGCTGTGGCCAATGTGCAGAACCCGACACTTGGATATGTTAAATCTCATGCCGTTGGATTCTGCCCATCTATCCAGCCTGTCAAGGTCCCTCTGCAAAGCCTCTCTACCCTCCAGCAGATCAACTACTGCCCCCAGCTTGGTGTCGTCCGCAAATTTACTGATGATGGACTCAATGCCCTCATCCAGATCATCAATAAAGATGTTGAAGAGCATGGGGCCCAGCACCGATCCCTGGGGCACACCACTAGTGACAGGCCACCAGCTGGATGTGGCACCATTCACCACCACTCTCTGGGATCGGCCCTCCAGCCAGTTCCTAACCCAACGCAGTGTGCTCCCATCCAAGCCATGGGCTGATAGCTTGGCCAGGAGTTTGCTGTGGGGGACAGTGTCAAAGGCCTTGCTGAGGTCCAGGTAGACCACATCCACAAGCCTCCCCACATCAACCAGGCAGGTCACCTGATCATAGAAGGAGATCAGGTTGGTCAGGCAGGACCTGCCTTTCCTAAAGCCATGCTGGCTAGGCCTGATCCCTTGGCCATCCTGTAAGTGCTGCGTGATCGCACTCAAGATGACCTGTTCCATAATCTTGCCTGGCACTGAGGTCAGGCTGACAGGGCTGTAATTCCCTGGCTCGTCCAATCAGCCCTTCTTGTGGATGGGCACCACTTGCAGCCCAGAAAGCAAATCACATCCTGGGCTGCACCTAACATGCATGACCAGCCGGTCAGTGGAGGTGATTCTGTCACTCTGCTCTGCTCCACCTCACTCTGGAGTCCCCAGCACAGAAAGAATTAGAACTGTTGGAGTGGAGGGCCACAAAAATGATCAGAGGGATAGAACACCTCTGCTCTGAAGCTACAGGTTGTTCACCCTGGAGAAGAGAAGGCTCTGCATAGTCTCTCTAGTAGCATTTCAGTAATTATAGGGGGCATACAAGAAAGATGGAAACAATCCTTTTAGCAGGGGCTGTTGCAATAGGATAGGGAGTAATGGTTTTAAACTACTAGAGGGTAAATTTAGAATAGATATTAAGGAAGAAATTTCTTACAATGAAGCTGCTGAAATACTGGAACAGGTTGCCCTAAGAGATGGTACATGCTCCATCTCTGGAAACATTCAAGGTCGGGTTGGTCAGAATTTGGACAAACAGTGATCTCCTGTAAGATGTCCCTGCTCACTGCAGGGTGTTGGACTAGATGGCCTGTAAAAGTCCATTCTAGCTCAAAACATTCTCATGATTTTATGAATTTCCTAATGAAGCTGACAAATATTTCCTGGATTACATTTCAAGACTATAAGAACACTGACGCAGTAACATTCTCCTTCAAAATTCTGCTTTCTTACAAAATGAATGCTCTCAAAAATGCTTTATTAGATTGCCACAAAGGAGCAGGAGACTCATCATTAAAAATAATTACTAAAAAACCACGAAGTCATAAATACCTTACTTATGGTAATTTTTGCAGATGGCTCTCTCATATACACTAAGGATCAGTATTCAAAGACTGATAGAACTGGTTTTATAATCCATGATCATTTTGATTGTGTACTGCTTCCATTTTCATTTCAGTAGGATAGTATCAAAATGCTGTGCTACAGATACACTGCTGCTGCAGAATTACTTTTATATTTATAGATAAAGACTTTGCTACTGGAGTTGCAAAAGCAATGCACCCTATAGCTAGAACTCAATATATGGTAGTTAGCAGGAAGAGTAAATTACACAGCCACAAACTTTTCATGCCCACCTACACATTTCAGTAAAGCTGACTAGTCTGAAATAACAAGTACGTACATGACTATTGAAGTTTTCTTACCAGCTATGTGAAACTACTAGGTCGTCTATTTCCAGACTTCAATCAGACCATAGCTCTAACTTCCCATCTTACTGTAAGATTTGTTAGCTAGAGGACTGATGCAAGTTTCGCTCAGGTTCTTCCCTATCTCCTTCCAGTAATAACTGAAGGATTACTAGAAAGGAAAATGATGGTTTCTCAAACAAGAACACAGGTCCAGAAGAGACACTAAATCAAGTTTACACAAATTAATTCTCAATAAAGCTGTAAACCATGCTTTCTGTTCAGCCCAAAGTAGTAGGTCATTAGTATTATCTTGTTTGACCTGTAATTGACAATAAAAGATGACAGAACAAGACAGAAGCAGAATGAGATTTCCATTTGAAAGACATAAAAAGGGTAAGATAATACAGTAATTTTCAGTGGGTGATGAGATGTTCTTCAACACTTTTTGAAGTCTGTGATACTTAAGACTGCTCAACATACTACAAGACTATGCATATAAAATACCTATTAAGAAAAAAAAGTCTGGTCTTAATTTCTAGTTACTGTTGTACTGGATGGGAAGTTATAAACCTTTCAGTTTACAGTACAACATTTTATGACACAAAACCTCTATTGTAATGGGTTGAGTTGAATCTGTTGCTGATATTCAATCCATCACGCCAGCTTCAAAATAAAAGTGCTAACTGATGCAAAGTATTATGGTGCTTGAAGTTCAGACTGTAACATGAGAGGCTTCCTGTTCCAGTTACTGCTTCCAGTTTCCAGGTCAGGGGCATTGAGCTGGGCTGGCTGCAGGTCAGGAGTATGGGGTGTTATGTCTCTGGCTTCTGCTGCTGGTTCTGCATTTTGCTGTGCTTTTCTGCAAATAGGCTAAGGTAAATGTGCATCTTAACATCTCATTAAACTCTATTTCAACCCAGATATTGTTAGGTTGTGGTTTGTTTTTTTTTATAACTTTCTCCCCTGTCTGTGTGTATAGAGTGGGGCTTGTGGGAGAAGGCTGTGCTAATCCAGGACATTTATGCTGAATTATGAAGAACACATTTTGTGATTCTCCTGTATCTTGCAATGGATGCACAAGGACTGTTGGCCCAATGTGGAGCTTCAGCTATTTCATAGCAACTGGTCCTCACAAACAGTAAAAGCCTTAATTGACACTGGAGCAGAGACCTCCCTGATTTATGGGAATCCCAGGAAATTTACAGGATAACCTGTAGTTATTACCCGTTTGGGATGGAAACAAAGCAAATCTGTGCAAAATCAACTAGAAATGAAAATAGGGAATCTGCTAAGACAGTTGTATCCCATTATGATTGTTCCTATCCCAGAATATATAAAAGGGATAGATACTTTGAAGGGTCTGACTTTGAATCTCCCCAATGGTTGGTATCAAATTGGAGTAAAGAATCTCATTAGTACCTGAACAGTTTTGTTAGGAAAAATGAAAAATCCTGTGCAAATTCCTGTTGTGACCATGTTAGTAACAACAGAAAATGTTAGAGTACCACATAATAAGAATGAGGTGCAGAGGTTTACCAGACTATGTGGTTTCTGGAGACTATACATTCCAAATTTGGGAGAAATTTTCGCTCTGGTATATAAAGCGACAAGTTAAAATATGAGTTAAAATGCAGAGATAAGCAAGAGCCTGCCTTTGAATTGGCAAAAGAGGCTATTCAAAGGGCTTTAGATTTATGGCCCATGCAAAATGACAGGACAAGGGGCAATGGGTGGAAGTTGAGGCACAGGAAATTCCATAGAAACGAGGAAAAATTATTTCACTGTGAGGGTGATGGAACACTGGAATAGGCTGCCCAGGGGGGTTGTGGAGTCTCCCTCTCTGGAGAAATTGAATACCTGCCTGGATGAGTTCCTGCGTGACCTGGTATAGACGATCCTGCTCTGGCAGGGGGGTTGGACTAGATGGTCTCTCAAGGTCCCTTCCTTCCCCTAACATTCTGTAAAAATGGAGAAGTGGAGTTAAACCTATCTGTAAATGGGACACATGCCAATTGGAGTCTCTGGCAAAAACAGGGAAAGAAAAAGGTTATTTTGGGTTTTTTGGGGAAAAAAAAGATGGAGGCAGGAAGCAACTATACATCCTTTGAGAAACAGTTATGAGCATGTTATTGGACATTGGCAGAAAGAGAACAACTTATGACATGAAGTGGCTCTCCATCCTGAGATCCCTGTCATGCAGTGGGTTACAAGTTCTGCAAAGACCCATCGAAATGGACATGCCAAGGAATCGAATATCATCAAGTAAAAATGGTATATTTAGGACAGAGCCAAAGTAGGGGTTGGTGGAGTAGCCACCCTCCATGAGTGGGTAGCTGCTGCCCCCTGAAGGGACCAAGAGACAAATTCTGACCATAAGGTTGAACAGGAGTGCCCAGTGTGATGCATAAAGACTTTAGATCAGGTAATGCCTCTTGAAAAGGAACATGGTTAGTTTACTGATGGGTTAGCTAAATACACAGAAGGAAAGAGGTTTTAGAAAGCAGTAACTTACCATTCCCATTCAGGGAAATATTTAGAGACAACAGGGGAAGTTAAAAAAGTCAATATGCTGAATTATGATTTAGGAGAATGCCATTTATATGCTGACTCCTGGTCAGTAGCTAATGGGTCAGCTACCTGGTTGCCAACATGGGCAGCCAAGGATTGGAAAATATATTCCAAAGAAGTCTGGGGAAAAGAATTGTGGGAAAATATCTGGGAAATGACACAAAGGACTAAAGGTTACCATGTTTCACAGTATCACAGACATGCTGGAGCAACTCTATAACCCTGTTGCAGACAACCAGGCAAAGATTTCCCAAGCCAGATTGGATTTCCCTCAGAAGAAGGATCATGAAGGCTTGTTGAAATGAGTGCACCAAAAATGTGGGCACCTCAGAGAAAAAGCCAGTTAGAGGTGGGCTCAAGAACATGGCACAATAATGACACTTGACTTAATCAAATCTATAATTACCCAGTGTACCACATGCCAACATACTCTTAAACAATCGGTGCCTAACATTGCGAAAGGGCAATTAGGGAGGGGAAAATTACCAGGACAAATTTGGCAAATGGATTATATTGGATCCCTACCCCAGGACCAAGGATGTAAATATGTTTGCACTGCTGTAGAGACATTTTCTGGATATCCGATTGCCCATCCTTTCAAGAAGGCTACTCACTGTAACACTATCTGTAGAGATGATAATCCTCTATTATGGAATCTCTTTGCAAGCTCAAACAGATAATGGGTCTCATTTTCTAAACAAATTTGCGCAACAATATGCTGAGCAGAAAAATATTCAGTGGGTTTTTCACATACCATATTACCTACAAGCTTGGTCAAGTGAATGAATGGGCTATTGAAAGAACAACTAAAGAAAACTTGGAGAAGGGAGCTTATCCCAATAAAGGACCCATCTCACAGATGTGCTGCACATCCTTAACAACAGGCCCACTGGGGAAATTGAGACCTCCCTCACCACACCCAATTTGCAGGTGGAACCTCTGACAGCAAGTGAGACTCTGACTTACTGAGAAATCACTGTAGAAATCTACTAAGAAATTGCTCCAGGTGCTCCAGGTGCAACAGCCCCTTACTGGGCCTCACCAGATGCAGCAACCTCCAACCTATCTTTGAATGGTGTTCATATTATGGAGGCAAGCGACTGATGCAGAGTCAGATTATCAAGGAGAAATTAAAGTAATCCTACTAAATAATGGTGAAAGATTTAATCATTCAACCCCATGATAGAGTGGCACAATTGCTGATACTGCCGTTTTTAAAACAGTCGTGAAGAAAGGGGATGCACCCCAAATTACCACTATTAATGGTAATAAGGGATTTGGATCTACTGGCCTCAACAGTGGGGCAAAAGTGTGGGTCCAACAGCTCAATGGCCCTCCCAAACTGGCTGAAGTAGGAAAGGATAATTCTGATCATGAAACCTGGACAAGAAAAAAAACAGGAACTTATCCCTCTGTGTTACTTGCGAGAATAACTAGCTTGTATAGAATTTTGTTTTGCAGATCCTGCACAACTAAACTTACCTGTCTACTGCGACAGTCCATTAGAAAAGGATACTACCATTTATAATCTGAACTGGATAATTAAATTACAGGCTGACTTGGAAATAATAATCAGACAGCTACATCTCTTAATTTTCTGGCTGATAAATCTACTCAAATGAGAAATGTGATTTTCCAACATCACCTGTTTATTTGTTGCGGGAAGAGGAATGATTCTGTGGGAAATGTAACAAATTGTTGTTTTCCAACTGATGATAGTGTGAAAGTGGTTAAAACAGTTAACAAAATAAATTAGGAAATTGGCCCAAATACCTGTCAAAACATGGAAAGGTTGGGAACTAGGTGTGCTCTCACGGCTGCCACATTTTCTCCCTTTTTCATACAACTGATTACAGATACTACAAAAGGAATACAAGTTATCATCATGGCCAATGAGCAGAGGCGAGACTAATTGAAAGGCAAAAGGCAATCCCTTTATGCCTAATACCTGAATCTGAAGTTCTTACTACCAGACATGTCATGAGGAATGTGATTTATCTGTAGGCCAAAGGCCCAATTTAAGTGATGAGGCCTGAACAATAGGCCCCCAACCAAAGTTCACCTCTAGATGAATATCACATCCCATTCAAGCATCATGCATTCTTAATATCCGCTCACTAGTGGGGTACGTATCTATTCTTAGGATATAACCTTCAGCAAATATGCACACTCATTACGGAAAGGTGTAGCTTAGACAAAATACAATCAGGAGTAGGGATGAAATATTATAAGAATGCAATTAACTTGCTTTATTTAGTACAATATCATGGCCATGTAAGCAGATGTTCGGCCTTTTTGGTAAATCAAAGCCCTGTGTGTAATCAGGTGTTTGGCCCTGCTTGACAGACTGTCAAGACCATATCTGAAAGACTGTCAAGGCCATGTGGCCAGGTGTTTGGCCCTGTTGGGCAGAATGTGGTCAAAACCAATTAGGCAGGCATACTCCCTCAGTTTCTCCCAGAGTCCTGGCCAGGAAGAATCTAATGGGAGAACAAAAGCCAGATGTTCCTGCATTCAGATACATAAACTTGTTTATTCAACAATATAAAAGCTGGACCCTCTTGCAGTGACTTTGGAAGCCTCACCTACGTGTGGTCACACTGCATACCACTTCCCAGCTGCTGGGAAATGTTCTCCAAATCCTCACTGCAACCAGAGCTCCCCAGCGATTGTGGTATGTGGATGACGGTAAAGTACTGGGGCAATGTATCTATCCTAATCACTAGTGCTAACCTTATGTAGTAATGAATAGGTGTATTACCTTGATATATCTTATCTTTGTTCCATTATCATCGTTTATCCTGGTCACACTATTACTGTTGAGCTTGCTTGCTTTCTTCTGCTGTTTTATGTATAAGTAAAGGATAAACCTATCTCTTGAACTTGGTGTCCATGTCCCTTGTGCTAATCCCATCAATTGGCAATACAATCTTCAGTTAGATGGAAGAAAATTAAGTGTTAACAGCCAATGCTCCTAGAAGTTACACCTGCTTTACTGATGAAATCATGCATACCACGTTTATGCTCCTCCTATCAATTCAGTTCTTGTTTGAAACATCTGAAAGACTTGAAAACATCTTATAATGATGTTCAAGAATCACAATTAAATGTCCTGAACTATATATACACACAACACACGCTATAAAACATACAAAGTTATGATAGATTTACATTCCATGGTGGTCTTAGGTTGACAGTTGGACTCGATGATCTTAGAGGTCTTTTCCAACTGAAAGAATTCTGTGATTCTATACATTGCCTCCTTAAAAGTAACTTTATGAGCAACCTTAATGTCTGCAATCCTTCAAATATCACAGTTTAAAAACAAACAAGTAAAATAACCTCATTTCTTAGAAAACCTAAGAAATACATGAAGACATCTGTTTCCTTCTACTGCACTTCCTTCCCCTATACTCCACATCCTCCAGATAGGAGACAAGATTGATGCAAGCTTTGCATTTACATATAGCTTATTCAAAAGACTTCTGCAAGTAGAAATACTAAGTAAACAGTAAACTACCTACTCCTAACCAAAGGAAACACAGAGTAATAACAATTAAGTATCAGACATTGAAGAACTCTGGCTTCTAAATTGAGCAAGCCAATAATCCTATTTATTTCAAACAGCAAACTTCCACAGCTCTGCATCAAGTGGTACATATTCGTAACAGGAAGTGTTTACGCCTTAGCTCTTAATTCTACTTCTCTTCCCAACTGAGAGATCTTAATGAATCATACAAGCACATCTATGAATTATATTAATACTGTGTAAAACAACCCCAAACAAACATTTCTCGTATTATAGCCTTAGCTTTCTTACAAGCATGGACTTCTAAAACATATTACTTTCCAAGCATACTAATTTCCATTTCTATGTGAAAGAAACATCCTGCTCAGACTTTTCGATATATTTGCTTGGCACGATAAGTTATCGTCGTCTGCCTGGTTTTCTACGAACACCTTCATTTGCAGAAATCGTTCCATACAGAAATGGAGACGAACGAAACACTAAGGAAAAATACTGCTGCGAGGATGCAAAAGCTCTCCCAAGGCTTTACAGAAAAGTACTCGAAGGAACTTTGAACGGTGCTGTCAACGCAGCAGTTCCTCGGGAGAGAGGTCCCGAAAAGCCGCCTCAGGAGCCAGAGGCCCCACAGGACAGCCTGCCACCCGCTCCCGCCCGCTTGCCAGTCAGTGAGACCCTGAACACCAAAACAAAAACAAGTCTGCCAGCGGCCGCCCACTCTCTCCACACTGCTTTTGCCCCTGCAGGAGCGCCCCGGCTCCCTCCCCGCCTGGTCACGGCCTTACGGGGACGGGACGGCGCTGGCCCGGCCCGGCCCACCGCCTACTTCTCCGCCACCTCCCTCCCCGCGCTGCGGGGCCGGCCCGAGACGAGGCGAGACGAGACCCACCCGCCGCATCCTCTCGTGCGGCCGCGGCGGCTGCCGCCGACGATAGCTCAGCCTAGCACAGACCCCACACGCAACTTCAACCACCGCTCCTTCCGAGGCACGAAGTCACATTCGCCGCAGCCTCCACTTCCGGGTCAGGATTCTCTCGCCCTTTTCCCCGCCTTCACCACCCCAAGCCTCTCTAGCGCTTCCCGGCCGTGGAGGCAACTGCGCAGGCGCAGCCTCTGCCGCCGCTACCACCGGCGACCGGGGCGCCAGCCGGGAACTTCCTGCGCTGTCGAAACTCCGAGTCTGGGGGAGGGGCACGGGCTGTGATGTCATCGGGGCGCTCCTCCCCTTCCCGGGAGGAGGACGACGGTCTGACCCCGGTTCTGCCTGTAGCACGGTTCCGCGTAAGTCTCCTCTGCTGGTAGCTGTTTTTTCCCCCCTCCACGGTTGGCTCGGCCTATGTACAGCAGAAAGTGCTCTCGGGTGGTGTCCGTTTACCTTAGCCTAGCGTCTGTGGCAGCAGAGCGGGGTGGTGTGGGTGGGATGCCGGCAGGAGGAACATCGGGAGCGCTCTGGCCGCTACCCCTCGCCGTGGTCGCACTGACCCCCACCAAGAGCGGCACCCGGCCTCGTAGGACCCCACTCACTCCGCGCCACCTATGGGGAACCCGGCGGGTCTCTTCAGGGGCCGGGGAGCTGCCAGGCGACAGGAGCTGGGGGACAAGTGGGCAGAGGGCGAGGTGACGAAGGTAGGCTGAGTACCAGGAGAGAGTGGTGAAGGAAATCGGTCTCAGGGCAGTGAAAACTCCTGCCTGCACAGCAGCGAGAAGGGTGCGTGATGCCTTCTCCTGTCTTGCCATCCTTTTGTCTGGGTGATTTCTTGCCTGGGTACTGAGTCTTACCTGTAACAACAGTAGTGCCAGCTGGGGGCCTCCATGTAAAGATAGCAGTTAAATCCTGATTAGAAATATGAGAAAATCAGTACATTCTATTTGAGTATTTATTTATGTATTGAGATGGAATAACAAATATATACTTTTTTCTGTTCTTAGTGAAAAACTGACTCAGATGGCTTCCACACCTACTTCCGAGTCTTCCAAAAAAACAGTGGCCTCTCATGTGCCTTTTGCAGATCTGTGTTGTACTCTGGAGCGAATACAGAAATGTAAATCTCGTCCAGAGAAAACAAAGTGTTTCAAGGGTTTTCTGGATTCCTGGAGAGAGTTCCATAAAGCTCTTCATCAGAAAGAGAAAGACGTGACAGATTCTTTTTATCCTGCTATGCGACTTATTCTTCCACAGCTGGAAAGAGAAAGGATGGCATACGGGATTAAAGAAACTATGCTTGCAAAGCTGTATATTGAACTGCTCAATTTACCAAAAGATGGAAAAGATGCTGCAAAGCTTTTGAATTACAGAACACCTGCTGGCTCACGTGGAGATGCTGGAGATTTCGCAACGATCGCATACTTTGTGTTGAAACCTAGAAGCCCGAAACAAGGCAGATTGACAATAGAGCAAGTCAATGAACACTTAGATGCAATAGCTAATAATAATGCTGCTAAAAACAAAGGTCTGTTAAAAAAAAGTCTTCTCCAGTTAATTACCCAGAGCACAGCACTGGAACAAAAATGGCTTATCCGGATGATTGTAAAAGATCTAAAGCTTGGTGTTAGTCAACAAACTATATTTTCCATTTTTCATCCTGATGCTGTTGAATTGCACAATGTCACAACTGATTTGGAAAAGGTTTGCAGACAACTGCATGATCCCTCTGTCTCACTTAGTGATGTTTCTATCACGTTGTTTTCAGCCTTCAAACCAATGCTTGCTGCTATTGCTGATGTCCAGCAAATCGAGAAACAAATGAATAACCACATATTTTACATAGAAACTAAGCTGGATGGTGAACGTATGCAGATGCACAAAGATGGCGATGTGTATAAGTACTTTTCCCGAAACGGGTTTGACTATACTCAGCAGTTTGGGGCTTCCCCACTTGATGGTTCATTAACACCATTTATTCATAAAGTATTTAAAAGCAATATACAAAATTGCATTCTTGATGGTGAAATGATGGCGTACAATCCTGACACAGGAACCTTTATGCAGAAAGGAAACAAATTTGACATAAAAAGAATGGTGGAGGACTCCGATCTGCAGACCTGCTTCTGTGTCTTTGATGTATTGATGGTTAACGATCAGAAGTTGGGGCACGAAGTACTAAGCAAAAGATATGAAATCTTAACTAGTGTATTTACCCCAGTAACAGGCAGGATACATGTTGTACATAAAAGAAGTGCCAGAACAAGAAAAGAGGTAATTGATGCTTTAAATGAAGCAATAGATAATAGGGAGGAAGGCATTATGGTGAAAGATCCCATGTCCACCTACAAGCCTGACAAACGTGGGGAAGGCTGGTTAAAAATCAAGCCAGAATATGTCAATGGGCTGATGGATGAGCTTGACCTTTTAATTGTTGGTGGTTACTGGGGGAAGGGCTCACGTGGCGGTATGATGTCTCATTTTTTGTGCGCTATTGCAGAGACACCCCCTCCAAATGAAAAACCTGCCGTTTTCCATTCTATTTGTCGTGTTGGCTCTGGCTATACTATGAAGGAGTTGTATGACCTAGGTTTGAAACTGGCTAAACACTGGAAGCCCTATCATAGGAAGAATCCTCCCTGTAACATTTTATGTGGAACTGAGAAACCTGAAATGTACATTGAACCTTGCAACTCTGTCATAGTTCAGGTCAAAGCAGCCGAGATTGTTAACAGTGACATGTACAAAACTGACTGCACTTTGAGATTCCCCCGAATTGAGAAGATAAGAGAGGACAAAGCATGGTATGAGTGCATGACTTTAGACATGTTACAAGATTTCAGAAGCAAAGCAGAAGGGAAGCTGGCGTCTAAGCACCTTCATATAGATGAGTATGATGAGCCACAAGAGAAAAAAAGGAAAACTCTATCAAAGGTGAAGAAGATAATTGGAATAGCTGAGCAATTTAAAGCTCCTGATCTTTCTAGTATAAGCAAGGTTTCAAATGTATTTGAAGATGTTGAGTTTTGTGTTATGACTGGAACAGTAAAATACTCAAAATCTGATCTGGAAAGCAGAATAGCTGAATTTGGTGGCAGTGTGGTACAGAACCCAGGGCCTGAGACTTACTGTATCATCGCAGGAGCTGAGAATGTCAGAGTGAAGAATATAATTGCTTCCAACAAATATGATGTGGTGAGGTCAGAGTGGCTTCTTCAGTGTTTTCAGTCCAAAATGCTGGTGCCTTGGCAGCCAGCCTTTATGATTCACATGTCTCCTGACACAAAAGAACATTTTGCTCGTGAGTATGATTGTTATGGAGACAGCTACACAGCAGACACAGATGTTGTGCAACTCAAGGAAGTGTTCTCAAGAATGAATGACAATAAAGTGATGCCTTTGGACGTGATTGCAGAGTTAGAAGAACGCTATTCATGGAACAACTATCAGCTCAGTATATTCAGAGGAAACACTATTTATGTGGACTGTTATTCTGTTGTTAATGAGCCCAGAACCAAAATCCATGGAACAACACTATCAATTAGAGCTTTGGAGCTCCGTTTTTATGGTGCAAAAGTAGTCTCTCACCTTGAAGAGGATGTCTCCCATGTTGTTATAGGAGAAGATTGTTCCCGAGTAAAAGACATAAAAGCACTGAGGAGAACATTTGGGAAGAAATTTAAAATTGTATCTGAACTGTGGGTAACACAGTCAGTGGAGGAAGGAGTCCCCAAAAATGAAAATCAATATTTAATGTAAAGTAGTTTTTAAGCTTACAGCAAAAATGTTGGTGTGAGGGGATTTGGATAATACAAGATTGCCTTGAATTTTTGGTATTTTTTTTATCTCTTTAAAGCAACCTGGCTAAATAACAGTGCATTGTTGAAACCAGAGGAAGGCTTTTAATTACAGGGTTGTGGGAGCAGGGGGATGCTGAACTGTGTTGGAGGAGAAAAATAAGAAGGCACCACAAGATAGATCATGTAAGCCTTTTACTTAACAAAGGGGTGTCAGGAAAGATAGAATATTTTAAATAAGAGTATTCCTAACTATTAATGGTGCTTGCCTCCATTATTCAAGGTGGAGACAATAATTAATATTTTATGAAGATTCTGCTACTTATTATTTATCAATTTACAATCACATTTATGCTTTTTGTGAAATTGTTCTGTGTATATTCCATGTGCTATCGATTTTAGTAATTTATAAACCTTGTACTATTTTGTTTACATTTGTTTTAGCACTGAGCCCCACACAGCCTCAGCAGCACTTCAGTTTTAGAATATTGCATTTAGAGTATTACATTTATTGTGTACATAGCCATTGTAAAATAGAACCTAATCTTCTGAATGAGGTGCTAATGAATTAATAATGACATATATATATGTAAAATACAAATCAATTATTTAATAACAGTCATGGCTGCCTGTGCACATTATGGTTAAAGTTAAGCCATGAAGTGTGACAGGACTAGGCTTTTGCGTGTAACTATCAGTTTCTCTTTCAAAAAACATTTCATAAACTATTTCAGAAGTGTGGGATTAATTCTCAAATATCCATTTCAATGTGGGTTTTTTTCAATTAATAAATCTATTTTTAAAGTCTTCCCAATTTGTTTTGGTTTGTTTTTAGTGAGGGATAATTCCTTTGAAAAGCATAAAGGTTTTAACTTTACTCTGTTAGATAATGTCTCGTCTCAAAATTAATGCATTAAAGTTGAAACCCAAATTCTTGTTACACCAGTACTGGTATCAAACAGAACTGCTGTTGGGCTGATTGCACAGCACCAGTGTGGTGGGGGTGAGAAAGTTCCCCCCCCAGGTTTTGGCTGGCCTGTTTCTGCAGTGCTTTTTGTGGTTGTGTTCATATGAAAAAATACCGTAAAAAGAATTAAGAAATGTTGTGTTAAAGGCCAACTGGAAGCAAGTTTATTCCTATCTCATATATTTAGTGTAAATGTTAGGAGCTCCCTTATTATTTGATGACATTTAGGTAAAAATGTAATAACTGCTCTTCTTAAGCCACCACATACGTTGTTAAAAAGCACAATATTTTTTTATATACATGGAATGGTATATACTAAAAGATAGTGCATTATTTTTCCTCTAATAATTTGAGGAGAAAATTGGTGTATGGGAATTACAATGCTTCACGTTTCACTTATTTGACTTCTGTGTAATGTCATATATTCTGATTTATAGACAGTACAAAGAGAGTTTGTCTTCATGCCCACACAGTTTTCAATGAGTTTCAGTAAAAAAATATAGTTTAGGTGATTCTAGTTAGGAAAGGTAAGAGAAGCAAAGACAAATACGAATTACAGCTGACTCCTGAGACATTGTGAAATATCTCACTTTGGCATCTAAAGGTGATTTCAATGCATGTATTTAAAATTTATTGATTTCACAGTATCTTTTTGTCCTCTTAAAGCTATGCAAGGCTGGGGAATCTAGAACTAGTAACTTACCAGCAATATTATTATTCTTTTTATTGACTTCTCTGTGGTGGATCTCAAGAGTTAATTAAGATACAAGTTGATATAAGTTTAGTGGGTAAATAGTGGAAGAAGCATACTGTGGTGACAGGATTTGATACACCTTGTATTTTGGGAACCAATTTTCTGGGAGAAGGGCGTTTCAAAGACCCTAAGGGTTAGAAATGGGCTTTTGGAGTAGCATCTGTAGAAACTGATGAACAAAAACTGAAGCTGTGTATTAGACCTGAGCTTTCTGATGAATCTGCAGTTGTGGGTCAACATGAGATAGAGGATATAAAGTTGCCGGTTGCTCCTCAGACTGTGCATCACAGACAATACAGAACCAACCGTGACTCACTGTTGCCCATTCAGAATCTGATTTGTCAGTTGGAAAGTCAGAAGGTCGTCAGTAATAGTCATTCACCTTTCAACAGTCCAGTGTGGCCTGTGCGAAAGCAGAATGGAGACTGGCGTCTGACAGTCAACTTCCGTGCCCTGAATGAAGTAACTCCACCTATGAGTGCAGTAGTACCAGACATGATGGAACTCCAGTATGAGCTGGAGTCCAAAGAGGCCAAATCGTGTGCTACCATAGACATTGCTAATGCTTTCTTCTCTATTCCCATAGCAGAGGAATGCAGGCCTCAGTTTGCTTTCACCTGGAGAGCAGTCCAGTACACTTTTAACAGATTGCCAGTGGGCTGGGTTCACAGCTCAAGCATCTGTCATGCAGTGATCCATGATGCCCTGGAGAAAGGAGGTGCTCCAGAACACATCCAGTTCATTGACAATATTGTTGTCTGGGGTAAAACTGCTGAAGAAGCCTTCGAGAAAGGTAACAAAATCATTGACATTGTTCTGAACGCAGGATTTGCCATTAAGCCAGACAAGGTGAAAGGACCTACCAGAGAGATCCAGTTTCTGGGAGTGTGGTGGCAGGATGGTTGCTGTCACATTCCAGTGGATGTGGTAAACAGAGTCTCTACGGTGGCAAATCCCATGAGCAAGAAAGAAACTCTACATTTCTTGGGTATAGTGGGATTTTGGAAATTGCACATTCCTGGATACAGTCAGATGGAAACCTCTGTATGATGTGACTCGAAAGAGAAACGGTTTCCAGTGGGGACCTGAACAACAAGTGGTCTTTGACCAGATAAAGCAAGAAGTAGTTCAAGCAGTTCAAGTAGTTCAAGGGTCTGGGACCTGTCCAAATTGGTCCAAACATTAAGAACATTTTGTACATGGCTGCAAGTGACAATGGTCCAAGCTGGTGCTTATGCCAAAGAGCGCCAGGTGAGATGTGGACATCATTTTTGTTTCTGGAGTTGAAGCTACAGAGGGTCAGAGGCAAATGTAACTCCAACAGAAAAAGAGATTCTGGCTGCCTACAAAGGAGTAAAAGCTGCTTCTGAAGTGATTAGAACTGAGTCACAACTTCTCTTAGCTCCTTGATTGCCAGTTTTGAATTGAATGTTCAAAGGTAAAGGTTCTGCACCGCATCACGTCACAGATGCCACATGGTCCAAGTGGATGGCTCTGATAACACAGAGAGCTCAAATGGGAAATCTTGAAAGACCTGGTCTGGTGGAGGTGATCACAAGCTGGCCTGAAGGCACAGAACCTCCAGAGGAGAGAGTAACTCGTGCTGAGGAAGCTCCTCCTTACAATGACCTTTCAGATGATGAAAAGAAATATGCTTTGTTCACAGACGATTCCTGTTGTCTTGTTGGAAACAAACGAAGGTGGAAGTCTACAGTGTGGAGTCCAACACACCAAGTTGCAGAAGCAAAGGATGGAGAAGAGAATCCAGTCAATTTGCAGAGGTAAAAGCTGTACAGCTAGTTCTTGATGTAGCTGAACGTTGGAGATGGCTGAAGCCTTATCTCTACACCAACTCATGGATGGTAGCCAATGCTCTGTGGGGTTGGCTAAAGGACTCTAAAAGAAAAGTTGGCAGAGAAAAGGAAAGCCTATTTGGGCAACTGACCTGTGGCAGGACATTGCTGATCGAATCGAGAGAATTCCAGTGAAGGTGAGACACATTGATGCTCACATTCCTAAGAGCAAAGGTACTGAGGAACAGCAACACAACTATCAGGCAGATCTAGCTGCAAGAGTTTCTCAAGTAGACATGGACGCTGATTTTGATCTCGACTGGAAACACCAAGGTGAGATGTTCTTAGCTCAGTGGACTCATGATTCGTCAGGACATCAAGGCAGAGATGCAACCTACCAGTGGGCTCGTGACAGATCCATAGACATTTCCATGGATGCTATCATGCAAGTCATCCATGACTGTGACATTTGTGCTGCTGTTAAGTAGGCAAAGCGAATTAAGCCCTTATGGTATGGTGACAGATGGTCCAAGAACAAGTATGGTGAGGCCTGGCAGATTGACTACATCACTCTACCTTGTTCTCAATCTGGTAAGCAATATGTGCTTACTATGGTAGAGGCAAACACTGGATGGTTGGAAACTTATCCAGTTCCACATGCAACTGCATGCAGCACCATTCTTGGTCTGGAGAGACAAATCCTGTGGAGACACAGAACTCCAGAGAAGATTGAGTCAGACAACAGATCTCATTTCAAAAACAATCTTGTGAAAAACTGGGCCAAAGAGCATGGCATCGAATGGATATTCCACATCCCCTATTATGCACCAGCTGAAGGAAAGATTGAATGCTACAACGGTCTGCTGAAGACCAGTCTTAAAGCCATGGGGGGTGGATCTTTTGAAAAAATGGTAGAAACATCTTGTAAAAGCAAATTAGTTGGTAAATAGTAGAGGTTCAGTGAATCGAGCTGGACCTGCACACTCAGATTTGCTACGAAAGGTAGAAGGTGATAGAGTTCCTGTTGTTAGAGAATAGAATAGAATAGAATAGAATAGAATAGAATAGAATAGAATAGAATAGAATAGAATAGAATAGAATAGAATAGGACCAGGTTGGAAGAGAACTTCAAGATCATCATATCCAACCTAGCATCCAACACCACCTAATCGACTAAACCATGCAACCAAGCACCCTATCAAGTCTCCTCCTGAACACCTCCAATGACAGTGACTCCACCAGTTCCCCGGGCAGCACATTCCAGTGGGCAATCACTCTCTCTGTATAGAACTTCTTCCTAACCTCCAGCCTAAATCTCCCCTGGTGCAGCTTGAGACTGTGTCCTCTTGTTCTGGTGCTGGTTGCCTCGGAGAAGAGACCAACCTCCGCCTGTCTACAACCTCCCTTAAGGTAGTTGTAGAGAGCAATAAGGTCACCCCTGAGTCTCCTCCTCTCCAGGTTAAGCAACCCCAGCTCCCTCAGCCTCTCTTCATAGGGCTTGTGTTCCAAACCCTTCACCAACTTTGTTGCCCTTCTCTGGACATGTTCCAGCAAGTCAACATCTTAGCTGAGGGGCCCATAACTGGACACAGGACTCAAGGTGTGGCCTAACCAGTGCAGTGTACAGGGGGACAATCACCCCCCTGCTCCTGCTGGCCACACTGTTCCTGATTCAGGCCAGGATGTCATTGGCTCTCTTTGCTGCCTGGGCACCCTGCAGGCTCATGTTCAGCCTACCATCAACCAGTACCCCCAGGTCCCTCTCTACCTGGCCCTTCTCCAGCCATTCTGACCCCAGCCTGTAGCACTGCATGGGGTTGCTGTGGCCAATGTGCAGAACCCGGCACTTGGATGTGTTCAATCTCATGCCGTTGGATTCTGCCCATCTGTCCAGCCTGTCGAAGTCCCTCTGCAAAGCCTCTCTGCCCTCCAGCAGATCAACTCCTGCCCCCAGCTTGGTGTCGTCCGCAAATTTACTGATGATGGACTCAATGCCCTCATCCAGATTATCAATATAGATGTTGATGAGCATGGGGCCCAGCACCGATCCCTGGGGCACACCACTAGTGACTGGCTGCCAGCCGGATGTGGCACCATTCACCACCACTCTCTGGGCTCAGCCCTCCAGCCAGTTCCTAACCCAACACAGTGTGCTCCCATCCAAGCCATGGGCTGATAGCTTGGCCAGGAGTTTGCTGTGGGGGACAGTGTCAAAGGCCTTGCTGAGGTCCAGGTAGACTACATCCACAGGCCTCCCCACATCCACCAGGCGGGTCACCTGATCATAGAAGGAGATCAGGTTGGTCAGGCAGGACCTGCCTTTCCTAAAGCCATGCTGGCTAGGCCTGATCCCTTGGCCATCCTGTAAGTGCTGTGTGATTGCACTCAAGATGACCTATTCCATAATCTTGCTTGGCACTGAGGTCAGGCTGACATGCCTATAATTCCCTGGCTCTTCCAACCAGCCCTTCTTGTGAATGGGCGCCACGTTGGCCAGCTTCCAGTCATCTGGGACCTCTCCAGTGAGCCAGGACTGCTGAAAAATGATGGAGAGCGGCCCAGCCAGCTCATCTGCCAGCACCCTAGGATGGATCCCAACCGGTCCCATGGACTTGTGGGGGTTCAAGCGGCTGAGGAGATCTCTAATTGCCTCCTCCTGGAAGACAGGGGAACTATGCTGCTCCCTGGCTCCATCTGCCAGCTCTGCAGGCCAGCTGTCTGGAAGACATTCTGTCCTGCTATTAAAAATTGAGGCAAAGAAGGTGGTAAGTACCTCTGCCTTTTCCTCATCTTTTGTTACATGTCCAGCAAGGAGTGGAGGCTGTCCTTGCCCTTCCTCTTGCTATTAATATATTTATAGAAGGATTTTCAGTTGTCCCTCACAGCAGAGGCTAGTCTAAGATCTAAATGTGCTTTTCCATCCCTAATTTTCTTCCTACATGACTAGCAACATCCTTAAACATATCATGGGTTGCCTCCCCTTTCTTCCAAAGATGGTCCACCCTCTTTTTTCCCCTTAGTTCTTTTAGAAGCCACCTGTGTGCACTTGCAGCCCAGAAAGCAAATCACATCCTGGGTTGCATCAAGAGACGTGTCACCAGCAGGTCAAGGGTGCCGCAAGAAGGGGGCTAACTCACAATCGATACGATTTGTTAAGTCCAAACTTTATTAAACTTCGAACACCTTATATGTGCTTAGGCTACAACTACATGTTCTAGTCATCATCTTATTGGCTACTGCTAAATGTCAACCCCGCCTCCCTTGCGGTTTCTCCTCCAGTCGCAGCTATCCACGAGTCCCGTACTTTGCAGGCTTAGGGACTTTCCCAGCTCTTCAGGGTCGTTACAGCTTGTTGATCTTTGTCAGGCGCCTCAAGGTTTCTTCAGATAGGCCTAACTCCGCAAGATTTACTGCTAACTCATCCATTTTCAGGGCTGCACCAACAATTCCCCCGTTTCTTTTAATGCGTACAACAGGCCGGTCTAACTTAGACATTGCTATCCTAAATAACAACTTACATACAATCATAACTATAACTACTATAATGATTAATCTAATACCTTCTTTAATTAGTGGTCCCATCCATCCAGATCATGACCCAAACAAGTTCTTTAACCAACCATCCCATGGGCTATCAGCTACTTTAATATTATCGACATGCTTCTCAAGCCTCCTTAGCTTGCTCTGTACAGATTCACTATGATCAGAAAGGTTAAAACAGCACATTCCTTCCAGATCTTGACATCCACGTCCTTGGGCCAGCAAAAGAAAATCAATGGCGGCCCTATTCTGTAACAGCGCATGTCGTAGGCTTTTTTTGGTCAGCTAACAGTTCCTGTAAAACCTCAGCAGTCACATTAGCTTGTTTTACAGACCAACATGCCAGCTGAGAAATGGCTCGCGAGGCCTGTTTTACAGCCAGTTGAGGAAACACCAAGGATGTTAGGACGTTGGCTGCGTTTGACCATAATCCCACTTTGTTGTTACAGTCACTGCTTAGCTGAGATAATGACCGACGCTGCCTTGATATCCTACTGGCCGTTAGGTTCTTCACTATTCTAATCCATTCTCGGGCGGTCGGTGACAATAGTGTTAATTTTCCAAGATAACAAGGTCCACCAATGGCTTTCTTTGGAATTCCCTGCCATGCTCTATCACCACAAATTAAAAATACATTGGGGGGAAGCGCTTTGGCCATACCAACTGTTAAACTCTGGTCTCTTGACTTTCCATAATAGCCTCTCGGTCCGCAAACTCCTTGACCTATATTATATCTACTTAAATCTAAAGGACTAACGTTAGTTCCATCCATATGTTCTCCTAAAATGATCTGCAGTCTTCCGTCTACAAAATCCTTACAACTATTGCTATATTTTGGATCATCTCTTAACTCCACATCCCCACAAATCTGCCACGTTAACATTGCATGTCACTGCAACTCATTTCCAAAAACAAACAAGTTCCATTTTCACCATGTGTTTCATTACCCAAAATAAGAGAGCCCAATAACTCCAATTCCTCAGGGTCCCACAATAAAGAAACATTCAATCTCGATATCAAAGACACTGAACAATTGGCCTCATCTTTGCCTAGACAAAACGTGTTATTTACAATAGCATTTACCCATCCAGAAAACTCTTCCAGTTGATACCCTGGTACTCCTATCAGACAGGTTCTAAATGGATCAGTAGCCGATTGCAATGCTAGACAGAATTCTGTGTGTCCTGTCTTATTCGCCCAGGTCACCCACATATTAGCTCTGTGGTCAATTCGCGTCAGACCCTCTGTTGTCGTCACTACAAACATCATCATCACGATCAGCGTCAGCCCGCTCATGGTCGCGACTCTCAGGCAACTTAACTGCCGGCTTGACCCAACGACTAGGAATCCAACGAGGGCCTTCAGCTGTGGAGACACAAAAATATCCTCTCCCTATAAACAGTACTTCTGCAGGGCCCAACCATTCCCTGGTTTGAGGGTCCCTATAGTATACCAGGATTCCCTTTGTCAACACCGATTTGGGGTGACCTATGTGCTTGACCACCGGTGGATCGTTGTCTTCTGCAAAAATGCATAAGTGATTAAGCACAAAAAGCACCTTATTCAGCCGTGACAAAGGGTCTCCCTCTTTGTGTTTCTGTAAGTACTGTTTAATCGTCTGATTTGCCCTTTCCACTACTGCTTGCCCTGTGGGAGAATGGGCTATGCCTGTGACATGTTGATTCCCCACGTTAAAAGCCACTGCTGCAATCCACTGCTAACATAAGCAGGCCCATTGTCGGTTTTTATCTGCTTGGGTACCCCCATCACGGCAAAACAGGTCAACAAATGTCTTTTTACATCTTTTGTTTTTCCCCTGTAAGGGCTGTTGCCCATATCATGTGACTATAGGTATCAACACACACATGCACATATTTCTGTCTACCAAATTCCACAACATGAGTTACATCCATTTGCCAGATCTCATTACTCTCTAGACCTCGAGGGTTTACTCCTGCACCTAGCCCGAGGCCCCTATTTATATTGTTACATACAGAACAAGATTGAACAATTGCCCTTGCTTCACCTATCGGGATCCCAAAGCCCTTCGCCAAGCCTTTTGCATTTTGGTGAAATTGCAAATGTGCCTCTCTGGCTTTTACAAAGGACGATAGCGGCGCCGTGGGAACAGACGCTGCTACCAGCCTATCTGCTCGTGCATTCCCTTCTCCAAGGCCGAGCTCCGTTCTGTGACTACGAATGTGTAGGGCGCAGTATTTTTCCGATCTTAGCTTCACCGTTCGCCATAGCTGCCATAATAATTCAGCTAGGCGGGAATTCTTCACATCCTTTATAACTGAGTCCTCAACACGATGTACCAGACCTACAACATAAATAGAGTCTGATACCACATTAATGGGAATATCAAGCCAATTTCCAAGTGCCCATATTACAGCTACCAATTCCAATGTCTGTAAATTGTCTTCAGGTTGGGCTGTAATGATGTGTTTCCTCCATTCTGATCCTTCTTGCCACGTCGCGGCTGCCTTCCTTGATCTCTTCCCTGCGTCTGTATATACCGTGATTGCCTGCAGCAATGGTTGACGGCTTAGTTTCGGTCGTTCTAGCCATTGCTGTGCAAACATCCAAGCCATTATCTTGTTATCTGATTTTATTGGTGCAATGCAAGTTGGAATTCCAAAGCATGCTGTTACAAACTCTTCCGAATTTTGCGCAAACCAATCCAGGTCCTCTTTCTTTATGGGTAGGTATATAGTACCAGGCTCTCTTCCCGATGTAGCCCAAAGCCGCTTCCTTCCTACCCAGATCAGGTCAGCAAGTATAACAATTTTTTGCTGAAGCGTCCTTTTCTGCTGTAGTGGTGGAAAAAAACATTCCAATACAATGGTACGGGCTTCACTTGTCTCCCCCGTTTCTTTTAATAGCTGCGTTATAGCCCCGCAAAAATGCTTTGGACCTCCTGCGATAGTGAGGTCAAGGGGGAGGTTCTCCCGCTGTCTAGACACCACAGCAGAAGCCACCTTGTCCACTATTCATTGAATGGCGTCATACTGATCTGTTAAGAGTGTAACAGGAGAAGATGGATCAGTGCCTCTTAAAAGAGGTCTCAAGGGGTCCAACATTTCATTGGTAATGCCCGCTACCGGGCGTAGCCATTGAATGTCCCCAAAGAAGCTTTGTACATCATTCAAGGTACCCAACTCTGATTTTAACTGCAGCTTTTGAGGGGATATAAGTTGCTCTGAAATAGACCATCCCAAATACTTAATAGGTGTTGACTGTTGTATTTTCTCTGGGGCGATTCTCAGGCCGTTGGCAGATAATATGCTCTGCAAGGTTTGGAGCTGCGCTTTGGTAATTGGTGTCCGTTGCGCTATCAAGATATATTACCATATAATCAAGATATATTTACCATATAATGATAAATCATAGTGTCCCTCCACTGGTTCCGCAACGGTTGTAAAGCGGCCGCTACAAAAAGTTGACAAATGGTCGGTGAATTTTTCATGCCTTGGGGCAAAACTATCCACTCATAGCGTCTGGCTGGTTCCTCTCTATTCCGGGCAGGTAAGGTAAATGCAAAACGGATTGTATCATGAGGATGTAATTTAATAGTGGAAAAAGCAGTCTTTCAAATCCACCACCAACAAGTGCCATCCGGCAGGTAACATAGAGGCACATGGTAGTCCTGGCTGTAAAGCTCCCATGGCTTGCATCTGATTATTAACAGCCCGCAAATCGTGAATTAATCTAAATTTTCCAGATTTTTTCTTGACAACAAAAATCGGAGTGCTCCAGGGGCTATGAGATAGTTTCAGATGTCCTTGAGCTAATTGCTCTGAAACTAGTTCGTGAGCGGCAACAAGACTTTCCTCCTTTAGCGGCCACTGCTCGACCCATATTGGTTCGCTTGATTTCCATACCAACGGGATCGGGAAAGTCCATGCAATGACCGCAGCTACACGTTTTTTGTCGTTAATACTGCTCCAAGCTGCATCAAAACGTCTCGTCCAATTAGCATCTGCACCGGATGGGGTAGTGGTAGCAAGGAGCACGAAAGGGAAATACTTTTTCCGTCACAGGTAAGCCTAACCATAGGTGTGCTCTCAGCAACCCTTACACCACCGACCCCTGACAAGGAGGCCGTTGCGGCCGTTGCGGGCCAGTGAGGAGGCCAGTGGATTTTAGATATCACTGTCACATCCGCTCCGGTATCCAACAGCCCAGTAAGTTGAATAACCTCCTGCTGATATTCTATCTGGACAGTGACCTGTGGTCTTTTATCCATGGAGGCCGTTAACAGCGTGAGTGGGGCCGTGGAGGAACCAAATCCCCCATCCCCTCTCTCCTGCCTGTTGAATGGCCGCAATCCTTCCGTGAGTCGTGGCAAAGGTATGAGCTGAGCAATGCACTGCCCCTTAGGAATCTCCAGCGGTGGAAAAGCGTGTGAACCATGATATATATTTCCCCAGTGTAATCGGCATCAATTAAACCTGTTGCTACCATAACCCCAGCCATTGATGCGGAGGATCGTCCTATTACCAGGCATCCAACAGCAGCGTCGTTGATCTTTATAGGTCCATAAATTCCTGTGGGTACTTTCTTTGGAGCTTTGTCCATTAACTGAACAGTCACTGAGGCTGCCACGTCCAGCCCAAGGCTCCCTGCTGTTGCTGGTCGTAACTGGGCGTGTCCGGGGCCGAGGTTTGTGTCGTCGCGCGACGGCCCTCCGCGCTTGCCAGGAAGTTTCCCGATGTCTTGTTTTGGAATTTGCACGCCGCATTATTATGCAAATCTGAGCGGCATCTGTTGCACCAAAGGTCTCCAGCCCTACAGTTCTTTCGAATGTGCCCTTGTGCCCCATATCGATAACAATAAAAGGCTCGTCGAGGGCCGGGCCGAGAAGTTGGTCCCCTTGCCGGCCGTTGCCGTTGTAAAGGCACTAATGCGGCCATTACCTGCTGCTGGGTGCTAATCACTCCCTCTGATAGCTCTTTCCCCATGCTTGTAACGCCTTCCTTAAGATCCTGACCCATCCTAGCAACCGCCTCGGCTAACATTGCCATAGGCTCGGGAGTGAGATTCTGAGCTTTCGCCAATAATTCAACTACACTCCAGTCAGGACTCATTGTTGAAATAATCTGTTTTACATTAGGCAATGCATTTTGTAACAAGCATTGTTTCAATATCGCCTCCCTGACCGGTTCGTCCACTCCTGCCGCCCTCATTGCAGCTAGTACCTTATCCACAAAAGCATCCAAAGATTCTCCTCTTCCTTGTTTAATTCCCATATAATGTGGACTTTGCCCGGGATCTTTCAGCCTGTCAATAGCCATTCTTGTTATATCCTCCACCGCCTTCAATATGGGGGGTTGCAGGCGAGCTTGTAGCTCTGATCGATTCCATAGTCCTGTCCCTAGTAACTGCCCTAGTTGTACTGCGTACAAAGGATCATTAGGGTCACGATCAGTTTCTACCACCCGCCGAGCCAAAAGCTCATAGTGATTTAAAAACAACAGATACTGAGCTTCTGTCAAGCACAGCCTCATCATGCTTTTTATATCCTCTGGCAACAAATTGTAGTTGGTATAGATAAACGTTAACATTTGTCTGGCGGGCTCTGACTGTATACCATACTGACTAACAGTTTGCCTTAGTTGCGCCAACAATTTCCATGGGAGGTTAGTGACCTCCGCTTCCATTGCTTGTGGTCTTATCTGTCTATACACTACAGGGAAAACGTCACTCGGGTCAGAGGCTGTCAGGCGAAGGAAAGCCTCCATATCTCCTTCCCCTAAAGCCTGCTCTGCAATCTTCTTCCAATCAGTTCCCTGAAACCGTCTCCTCTTTTTCTCCAGTTTCCTTGCCTTTTTGTTTTTCAGTGTCACAAATAGTTGCCTTTGCCTCCCCTCGCTTGCCATCCTCCCGGCCTGACCGCCTCACGCCCTCCTCCCCCAAACATGTATGACCCGAATCTGCGTCACTATCACTGTCCTGATCGCTCAAAGCAGGGGGAGCGCTGGGGGCAGCTCTATTTGGTTCGGTATCAACAGGAATCCCCCTAAATTTATAGTCAGTTTCTTCTGGCAGGGGTACTTTATGGGCAATCAACCTAATCTGGGCTTCCCTGCTAACTACTACTTCAGCAGCGTGCCGTTCTAACACATCCATAATTGACTTTACCAGCTTCCCATATCTTTTTAGCCCGTTTAGCTTCCTTCTTATCCTCACTCAAGCTCTGTAACCACAATGTCTGAGCATAGCGTTGCCATTCTGGTCGTTCAAATACCTTATTAGGGTCAGAAAAGTGACCCTGCTCCTCCCCATCTACCAATATGGGTAACAAATCATTCTTATAGTTTAATTTCAATCCCTGCTTTTCTAAAAAGCATAATAACAAATTATACGCTGCCTGCCTAACCATGGCCATTAGTACCTTTACAACAAGCAGAAACGGCTTACAGCGTCTTCGGCTCCAGCGTCGCTTTTCTTCGGCACGCTCGGTTAACTGCTATCACCGGCCGGATTCCTTCTTGTTCTCGGTGGGCTCGATCCTCTGTCGTCTGCACAGGAGCAAATGGTAAATGGTTCCCTCTTTTCTTCCTTTTCGGAGGGTCCCGGGTTTCGGCACCACTTGCCGCAAGAAGGGGGCTAACTCACAATCGATACGATTTGTTAAGTCCAAACTTTATTAAACTTCGAATACCTTATATGTGCTTAGGCTACAACTACATGTTCCAGTCATCATCTTATTGGCTACTGCTAAATGTCAACCCCGCCTCCCTTGCGGTTTCTCCTCCAGTCGCAGCTATCCACGAGTCCCGTACTTTGCAGGCTTAGGGACTTTCCCAGCTCTTCAGGGTCGTTACAGCTTGTTGATCTTTGTCAGGCGCCTCAAGGTTTCTTCAGATAGGCCTAACTCCGCAAGATTTACTGCTAACTCATCCATTTTCAGGGCTGCACCAACACAAGGGGGGGATATGGACGTGCTGGAACGTGTCCAGAGAAGGGGCCACGAGGATGATCAGAGGGCTGGAGCACCTCTCCTAGGAGGACAGACTGAGGAAGTTGAGGCTGTTCAGTCTGGAGAAGAGAAGGCTCCGAGGTGACCTCATTGTAGCCTTCCAGTATCTGAAGGGGGCCTATAAGAAGGCTGGGGAGGGACTTTTCAGGCTCTCAGGGAGTGATAGGACTAGGGGGAATGGAATGAAGCTGGAGGTGGGGAGATTCAGGCTGGATGTGAGGAAGAAGTTCTTCACCATGAGGGTGGTGAAGGCCTGGAATGGGTTGTCCAGGGAGGTGGTTGAGGCCCCATCCCTGGAAGTGTTTAAGAGCAGGCTGGATGAGGCTCTGGCCAGCCTGATCTAGTGTAGAGTGTCCCCTGCCCATGGCAGGGGAGTTGGAACCAGATGATCCTTGTGGTCCCTTCCAACCCTGACTGAAACTATGAAACTATTATTCCCCTCTGCTCCACTCTGGTGCGACCCCATCTGGAGTACTGCGTCCAGTTCTGGTGCTCCTATTGCAAGAAGGATTTGGAGGTACGGGAACATGTCCAGAGTAGGGCCACAAGTATGATGAGAGGGCTGGAGCATCTCTGCTATGGAGACAGGCTGAGAGAGTTGGGGATTGTTCAGTCTGGAGAAGAGAAAGCTCTCAGACCTTGTTGTAGCATTCTAGTATCTGTAGGGGGCCTACAAGAATGCTGGTGAGGGACTTTTTACAGTGTTGGTGTAGTGATAGGACTAGGGGGAATGGATCCAAGCTAGAGGAGGGTAGATTTAGATTAGATGTTAGGAAGAAGTTCTTCAGCATAAGGGCAGTGAGACACTGGAATGGGTTGCCCAAAGAGGTGGTAGAAGCCTCATCTCTGGAAAATTTTAAGGCCAGGCTAGATGTGGCTCTGGGCAACCTGATCTCGTGGAAAGTGTCTCTGCCCTTGGCAGGGGTTTGGGACAAGATGATTCTGGAGGTCCCTTCCAACCCTAACAATTCTATGATTCTGTGATTCAATTCTATGATCTTGTTCCTGCCTCTGCAGATAGAATTTAAAATGCAGATTTTTGAAAAATATAATGTTATTTTTTAATTATCTGTTGAAGACCTGAAAGCAAAAAAACCACTGAAAATAACTGTGCATATACAGTGGATTGTATCCTGCTGTGTGTTGAAGAAGTATCATCCTAGCAATTTCATGTTTAAAATATTGTATGTAGTCACACTGAGGAAACTCAGATGCATGGATGAAAAATCTTCCCTCTCCTTTTGCTGCAACTTAGCTGTAGTATTATGGTAGCTTTGGGTCTCTTTATGTGCCTCTACTTTATTGTAACTGTACTGAATAGCAGCAGAACCAAATTCCTTCTTTTTCCCTTCTCTTTTAGGAAGATGAATTGCCGGAGAAAGAAAAGGCCAGAAGCTGCAGAAAGTCAATATGAGAACTTGCCCATTTTCATATACATTGGTCTTTATACATGTTGAATGAAATTATCACTAACTAGTTAAATTAATACTTTAATTAGATGTAAATTATGTGTTTTCAATAAAATATGATGAAAACCAAGAACAAGGGTGATTCATATATTTAACCTGTTTAGCTAAATTACATAATCAATTAATTTTGATACTGGGCATACATCAACAATGATAACCTCCAAGGGAAACTATTCTAGACACACAAATAGGATTTCTAGTGTAGGAGAACTTCAAAGATGGGAAGAAGCTCTCAGAGCCCTCAGTGCACCTGCTTCCTCCTGGGGTGTGACTGATTGCCTGTGCTCAGACAGGCTCTTTAATAGTGTAACTGTGGTGCTTTGCTCAGAATTGTGAAAATTGCTGTGTGCAAAAAAACGTTGTGACAAGCCTTGCTGGGGATCTCCTCCTATCAGCTTAGAAGCTGCTTTTAAGTTTGGGCCCCTGGTCTTAGTCCTCACTGTAGCTATGTTTGGCCATGTACCTAGCTGATGCCAGTCCTTGGCCACTAATGAATTTATGGCTGGATGTTGGACCTACTTCATCACTACCGGCTTACTTAGCCATCACTGGCTGACCAAGTTTGCCATGACCAGACCTACTTTGCTCATCTTCTTTGATAGCACTTGTATGGTAGGACTGTGCTGTTTGTTGGTAAGGACACTGCTTTGTGCCCATCTTCCTGTTCCCTCAGCTCCTAGTGCTCTTCCCCTTGCTGAGCAGCCCACTTGCATTTTTCGAGACTACATGGGACTAAATGAACAAAGGAAACTTCACTTTTCTCCTTTATGGAAATCCTTATGCCTCATAGAATCAGCTCTCCTTGTC
The DNA here is from genome assembly GCA_015227895.2 of Colaptes auratus. Lineage (NCBI taxonomy): Eukaryota > Metazoa > Chordata > Aves > Piciformes > Picidae > Colaptes > Colaptes auratus. The sequence goes on from CM037631.1 coordinate 64,537,168, forward strand.
CCCTTATATTAATGTGATATTTAGTTTGGATGTGAAATTCTTTCCAGAACTGAATTTAAAAATTGTGGAAATCCTATTAATTTTTACCACAGTACATCTGTTTGGTAAACACTTAAAAACTGTGTAGTCCCTGTTGCTCAATTTCCATTTACTCTTCCCTGAAATAGAACATCTGTATGTTTTGAAAAAGTCTGCAAGAATATCTTTGACAAACTGAAGGTCCATTTTATTCAGGTGAAAAGAAATCAGTCAAAATCTCTGTCAGTTGTAGTAAATGACAGGTGAGGTGCCTTGTTCTGTTTATGGCATCTCAATTTAACAAGCTAGTGAGAGGTTCTAAAAAATAGTGGGTTTGACACACTATTTCAATCTTTCCATTAAAAAATCCCAGCCAGCTATTTAATATTTTCAATCCATATATAATTTCCATTTGAATTCTTTCAAAAGAGGGACTTGAAGTTCTAAGGTATAAAATTTTTTGAAAAGGAGAAAAAAAATGTTCATTTGAAGGTGACTAGGGAAGTGCCTTTTAACATAGTTAGTTCAACCGAGCCTAAAGCATTTCCAGCTGGTAACAGCTGTTGTACCACAAAACAGTAGATTGACTTATAGATTTTGGCTGTCTTTTTGCTGTGAGGGAATAGGAATGAAGAAGCAGTCTACAATTCTGAACTATTGTACAAGCCTAATAGTGAAGGTGGCACTTAAAGGTGTAATTAAAATGTTTCTAGAAGTATGGAAATGAAAAAGCCTCCATCTTGAAATTATTTTCTTTAGTATTTTATTGGGATGTTTTCAATAGCTGTAGCTTTTCTTTTGTAATTTTAGGGAAGTTTTTTGGAACGAACGTATAAGGGATAATTTCAAGTTCAAACTGGAAGCATGCATTTATCAATGATTTGGATGAAGGGATCAAATGCACCCTCAGTAAGTCTGCAGGCAACACAAAATTAGGTGGGAGTGTTCTGCTTGAGAGTAGGGAGGCTCTACAGAGGGACCTGGATAGGTTGGCTGGGTCAAACTGTATGAACTTCAACAAAGCCAAGTGCTGCATCCTGTACCCAGGCCACGACAACCCCTGCAATGCTACAAGCTTGGGGAAGAATGGCTAGAGGGCTGTGTGGTGGAAAGGGACCTGCAGCTAGGGAATGGGACAGGAGGGTGAATATGAGCCAGCAGTGTGCCCAGGTGGCCAAGAAGGCCAATGGCATCCTGGTCTGTAGTAGAAACAGTATGGCCAGCAGGACCAGAGAGGTAATTGTCCCTCTGTACTCAGTGTTGGTGAGGCTGTACCTTGAGTACTGTGTCCCTGACCTGTATTTTTGTCAGACATGATCAGTTCAATCTTTCCAAAATAATTCACAGGATCACAGGATGCTAAGGGTTGAAAGGGACCTCCAGAGATCAAGTCAAACCCCACAGCCAGAGCAGGATCATATAACCTAGTGCAGGACACACAGGAACACATACAGATATCTTGAAAGTCTCCAGAGAAGGACACTTCATAACCTCTCTGGGAAGCCTCTTCTAGTGCTCCATGACCCTTACAGTAAAGTTCCTCCCCATGTTGAGGTTGAACTTCCTGTGCTGTAGTTTATATCCATTGCCCCTTGTCCTATCACAGGGTGCCTGTCCCGTCCCTCCTGTCACCCAGCCCTCAGATATTTATAAACATTTACTAAATCCCCTTTGTCATCTTCAGACTAAAAAGCCCCAGGTCTCTCAGTCCCACACACCCCCCCGTCCCCCCAGGGGATGTACTCCAGTCCCTTAATCATCCTAGTATCATGGTATCAGTCAGGGTTGGAAGGGACCACAAGGATCATCTGGTTCCAACCCCCCTGCCATGGGCAGGGACACCCCACACTAGATCAGGCTGGCCAGAACATCATCCAGCCTGGTCTTAAACACCTCCAGGGATGGGGCCTCCATTTGACTCTCTCCAGCAGATCCTTGTCCCTCCTGAACTGGGGAGCCTGAAACTGGATGCAATATTCCAGGTGAGGTCTCACTAGGGCAGAGTAGAAGGAGAGGAGAACCTCCCTCAAGCTGCTGGATACACTGCTCTCCAGCAGATCACCTCCCAGCCTGTACTGGTGCAGTTTATTGTTCCTTCCCAAATGCAGAACTCTGCACTTCTCCTTGCTGAACCTCATTAAGTTCCTCTCTGGCCCAGCTCTCCACCCTGTCCAAGTCTTGCTGAATGGCTGCATTGGTGTATCAGCCAAGCCTCCCACTTTGGTATCATCAGCAAAATTTCTTCCACAGTGCATTACCTCTTAGTGCATAATGCCTTTAGAATTAGATGGTATTTGTCTCTACACACATGAATGTATATGTTTTGTGGTGGGTCTTAATTCTGGTCTGACTTAAAGAAGTCTGTGGTTTTGTCAGGGTGCTGAACCCTTGATCCCTCTCAGACTGTGAGCTGCGAAGCACCTACATCAACACCGGATAGCTCCATGTTGCGCCGAGATCTTTAGAAGAATAGAGGGCTTCCGGAGACAGGGACACCGAGAGCGAGACTGGGGGGTGGGGATAGGGAGGGGAGGCAACCCGTCCCAACTCAGAGGATCTTGTGAGGTTGCCTGAGAGAGTGATGTGGCTGGGGGCATTCCCGGAACAACTGCGGGAAATTTAAACCCCGGCGACACCGGCAGAAGCTCTCAGATTGCGAGCTGCGAGACAACTACACCAGCACCGGCTAGCTCTGTGCTGTGCGAGATCTTCATAAGAGGAAAGAGAGCTCCAGGAGACAGAAAGAGCGGGGGAGAGGCTGGGCTGCATCAAGAGAAGCATAGCCAGCAGGTCGAGGGAGGTGATTCTCCCTCTCTACTCCACTCTGGTGAGACGCCACCTGGAGTACTGTGTCCAGTTCTGGATCTCCTATACAGCAAGGATCTGGATATGCTGGCACATGTCCAGAGAAGGGCCATGAGGATGATCAGAGGGCTGGAGCACCTCTCCTATGAGGACAGACAGCGAGCTGGGGATGTTCAGTCTGGAGAAGAGAAGGCTCAGAGGTGACCTAATTGTGGCCTTCCAGTATCTGAAGGGGACCTACAAGAAAGCTGGGGAGGGACTTTTTAGGGTGTCAGGTAGTGATAGGACTAGGGGGAATGGAAAAAAAAAATAGAAATGGGTAGATTCAGATTGGATGTTAGGAAGAAATTCTTCACCATGAGAGTGGTGAGACACTGGAACAGATTGCCCAGGGAGGTGGTGGAAGCCACATCCCTGGATGTTTTTAAGGCCAGGCTGGATGTGGCTCTGAGCAACCTGATCTAGTGTGAGGTGTCCCTGCCCATGGCAGCAGGGTTGGAACTAGATAATCCTTCAGGACCCTTCCAACCATGACAATTCTATGATTCTATGATCCATGTTTTGGCTGCTGTCCATGGATGGAATGCAACTCATAGCCCTGCTCTGAATTTCTTGTGCTGCATGCTTGTCTATTCAGCATGTGAGTGAGCTCCAGAGATTTCCCTCCATGGAAGGGAGAGGGATTTCTCATATCTTTTTCTTCCTTCACCTTTACCAATGATGAGGAATATTTTTAGAGATCTCAGAAGTGGCTGGGAAGGCAAAATGACAGGAATCTGTGATGATGTCATGGGATCAGTCTCTACAGACTGCTCCAAACTTACAGTGTGGATATGCCTTACACATGGATGTCTTTCCTCTGTCCTGAAAAAGAACTGTGGAAGTTTGATTTTGTTGACAGAAATAAAATGTTTCTAGGACTACATGTAAGCTGTATGACCATTCTTGCTTCCAACTGCCTGTGCTAAACAGAAGTGGTTCCTAGTTACCACTTTTTAATCAGTAACAGCTATTTCAATTCATACAGTAAACATTCTTATTCTCTAAAACAGGCTGGCCACATGAAAACTTCTCCCTTAGTTCTGGCCAAGCCCTTCTAGCTGGTGCTCTGTCATTGTTTTGGAAAATGCTATTGGGTTCATGTTGAATGGTTAGCATTATGGAACACAGCGTGGTAGTAGCTGGCCTGTGCCATGGATGTGTACAGCCGGAATGAAGATCTGAATCTGGGCTGAATGTCTGATGTGGAGAGAGAACCTTGGGCTTACGTAAAAATCCATGCTAAGCCCCATGTTATAGTCAGAGCAGAGAGGAGGAAACACAGAGAGGTTGCTGATTTTTCTGGTTCCAGGGCATGGGCAGATCACTGCTGTGGGACTTAGAGCTTGTGGGAAGACTTAAAAGTGTTCACTGTTGCCCATGCAATTATAGGTGATGTCAAACAGAGTAAGTGCCCAGAGGCCAAACAACAAGACCATAGCTACCTCTCACATGGGCAAAGAAAAACAATAATCTTTTTGATGCAACTAAAACAGGGAATGTTTGTTAATTATCTGTGGTAGTTTTAGGCTATGCCTTTAAAATTTAGCTGCAGATTTTGAGCAGAAAAGTAGAAGAATATGTATAAATAAAAAATATTTTTATATAAATATGTTTATATAAATAAAAAGAAGTAAAATATAGGGAAAACAAAATATTATTCTAAACTAATTCATTGGATGAATGTCTGAGATAAGAGAAGCTGTATCATAATAATTCTTCACATTTCATGTTCCCATTCCTTTTCTCTTCTGTTCTGATTTTGGCTGTTTTCAGTAGTGGTGTTCCCCAGGGATCAGTGCTGGGCCCCATCCTGTTCAATATCTTTAGTGATGATCTGGATGAGGGGATTGAGTCCAGCATCAGTAAATTTCAAGATGACACCAAGCTGGGGGCAGGAGTTGATCTGTTAGAGGGCAGGAGAGCTCTGAAGAGGGACCTTGACAGGCTGGACAGATGGGCAGAGTCCAAGGGCAGGAGATTTAACACATCTAAGTGCTGGGTTCTACATATTGGCCACAACAACCCCATGCAGTACTACAGGCTGGGGACAGAAGGGCTGAAGAGCGGCCAGGCAGAAAGGGACCTGGGGATACTGGTCGATAGTAGGCTGAACACAAACCAGCAGTGTGCCCAGGTGGCCAAGAAGGCCAATGGCATCCTGGCCTGTATCAGGAATAGTGTGGCCAGCAGGAGCAGGGAGCTCATTGTGCTCCTGTACTCAGCACTGGTTAGGCCACACCTTGAGTCCTGTGTCCAGTTCTGGGCCCCTCAGTTTAGGAAAGATCTTGAGTTGCTGGAACGTATCCAGAGAAGGGCAACAAAGCTGGTGAGGGGTTTGGAACACAAGCCCTATGAGGAGAGACTGAGGGAGCTGGGTTTGTTTAGCCTGGAGAAGAGAAGGCTCAGGGGAGACCTTATTGCTGTCTATAACTACCTGAAGGGAGATTGTAGCCAGTGGGGGTTGGTCTTCTCCCAGGCAACCAGCACCAGAACAAGAAGACACAATCACAAGCTGCACGAGGGGAGTTTTAGGCTGGATTTTAGGAAGAAATTCTTCATAGAAAGAGTGATTGCCCATTGGAATGGTCTGCCCAGGGAGGTGGTGGAGTCACCATTACTGGAAGTATTTAAGAAGGCATTAGATGAGGCACTTGATGCCATGATTTAGTTGATTAGATCGTTTTGGGTGATGGGTTGGACTCCATGATCTCGGAGGTATTTTCCAACCTGGTTGATTCTATTCTATTCTATTCTATTCTATTCTATTCTATTCTATTCTATTCTATTCTATTCTATTCTATTCTATTCTATTCTATTCTATTCTATTCTATTCTATTCCTGGAGGTTTTTAAGGCAAGGCTAGACGTGGCTCTGAGCAACCTGATCTAGTATGAGTTGTCCCGGCCCATGGCAGGGGCATTGGAACTAGATGATCCTTGAGGTCCCTTCCAACCCTAAGAATTCTATGATTTTATCACTTGGAAGTTATTTAAATGCAAAAAAGTTCAGTCATTGGCTTTAAACAGTATGTGCTGTAAATGGTGTGAAATAATTTCTCTGTGTAAGGCTAGATTGTCTATGTTATATCTGTATCTGTACTGTGAAGGGAAAAAATCCTTTCAATATACCCTTGTAACTTAAATCTTGACCCATTAACAATAATTAACATTATATATTTCTGCCTTCAAATGGTAATCAAGCTGCTTAACAGAACTGTTTAAGTTTGCTAAACAGCAAACTGCAGACCTGCTGTGAGAAAACAGGTCCACCTATTTGTCGTAACATCTATATAAAAATTAAATAATTCCATGGTATCATGCAGTTTGATGATTTGGGTGTCCAGCCCTGTCCACTGCAGCTGTAAAGTCAGTTAAAGTGAGTGTTCCTCCTGGGGGCTATTTCCTACTAAAATGTTTAACAGACACTCCTACTCCAGGATGTCAGAAGCAGAAATCTCTTATTCTCACTGAAAGAACTTCATCAAATTGAAAATGTCCACCTTCCTCTTCTTGCTTTATGTTTGTTTTATTTTCCCATGTTGATGTTACTCTGAATTTTTGATCTACTAATAGTCCCAGCTTCAATATCCTATCTCCACTGTCATTTTACCTTTCTTGTCTCACATAGCTCCACTCTGCAGATGTTGTCACAGCTCTTTCTCAAAACTTGGCAATTTCCTATGAAGTCTGCAACAAGTTTCCTAGAGTTAAGGCTTGCATTCTTGAAACACAGCAGAAATCCTACAAGGAGGGAGGAAAAGGTATAAGGAGATAAAAGGGGTCTACATTCATAAACATACACACATACACATATATATTAAACAGAACTGAAAGGCAACCACTTTTTTTGGAATAAATTCAGAGAAAAGCTAGATGTATGAAGTGCTGAGTGTAGCAAAATCAGCTTTCTAGGGTCTTGATTCTTTCTTTTCTTCCCTTGTACAGAGAATTTTATGTTAAGCTTACAGTGAGAAATCAGAGGCAAATTGAAGGAAGGTGCAACTTGTTAACAGTCAAACCTCTTCAGACAGAAAGCAGATGATTTACTTGTCCCCTTTGCTTCCCTTCACATTTTAATCAAGTTGCCTGAAAGATTGAGCATTGAGCATCAAATTGTGAATGCTAGTGTGTCTGTTCTGTGACTTCTGAACCAACAGCCAGGTCTAACCAATTTCATAAAGGAATAGTGATATCCCTGCTTCTGCCCATTATCTGCCAAGTGCCCAGTGCCTAAGTAGAAGAGGTATCTAAAAGAGAAAGGGTCTATGAACCTATCCTGGAAAAAAGAAATTATAAAAATATTTTAGACTCCAGAAGAACTCCTCTCAGTTTTCTCATCTTCTCATGTAAGTCAGTCCACCCAAGGCACAACAATATGGAAACTAGTTTCTTTGGCTGTGACACTGCCTCTATGTCCTGGGTTTGGCTAGGATAGAGTTTATTTTCTTTACAAGAAGGGGGGGAGGGACACACCAAGAATAGCCAGCTGCACCAGCCCTGTGAGCTTGGGGCTTGACACCTGCTGTGCCTAAAACCAGGAGGTTTCTGCTCCAGTCTTATAGTTAGCAATCATGTGAAGAGGCAACAATAGAATAGAATAGAATAGAATAGAATAGAATAGAATAGAATCCAATCCAATCCAATCCAATCCAATCCAATCCAATCCAATCCAACCCAACCCACCTAAACAACTAAACATGGCACCAACTATGAACGACCAGCCACAGGAAAATCTCATACATCATTAGGTGTCAAATATCTAACTAGTAATCTACAAATTCTTTGCAACCATTCTTATCTGGTTCTTTTGCTTACAGAATATGTGAATTTGGCATTGCTGCAGTGTGTGTGATGTGCCTGATGTGTACCACTCTTGCAATGCTATAATTTTTATTTGCTTTTTTAATGCAGACTCTCAGAATACAGAAGACTCCTGCTAGATTATGGCTTGCTGTAACCTAGTGCTGTTTGTCATTTTTATGTGAAAAAGATATTAAAATGCAAAGTTACTGCATTATTTTATGACTATTCAGTCAGTCCAAATCCTGTGGAAATAAAGAAGATTCACATATCAGGAGGCAATTTCTACTAGACAGAGAGAGCCAAGATGAGGAAAATAGAGGGCTGACAGAGGAAATTTTTTACCACGGCTTGGACAAGCAACCAACTCAATATGAGTGATAAAACAAGTGCAACTTTCTTTTTGTTTGCATCAGACTTTATAACCAACATGGGCCTGCTCGGTGCAATCTTATTGGTTCTAACCTAAAGGGTCCTGATTACATACTCCTCCCACCTGTGGTCTTTCACAGTGGCCCCCACCTGTTGTCTTTCACAGTGGCTGCTCTTTCTTTTCTACCCGTCTCTCAGTGCAGTTTAAGTTGTTTACCAAGTTCTCAAGGACAGACCGTCCTTGAAGGCTTGCTGGCTGACATCCAGCTCAGCCTATAGTTAGGCTAACAGCCCAAACTTACCAACTTATTTACATACTTATTTACTTGATCACTGTCAAAGCCTGGATTGTGCAGTACTTTTAGGGGTCCATGTCCTCTTTCTTTAAGCCATTCTTCAACAATTCCCCCTTTTTCTTTTTGCACAACCAAGGCTTTGGCAGTTACGTTACTTACACTATGCATGATACAACCATAACCAATTCTCAATACAATTAACATCAACAAAATTAGTCCTAACCAGCGCAACCCCTCCTTAAGCAATCCTGTTACCCAAGGAGAAAGGTTACCAAATATAGACTGCAACTAAATGTAAACGGATTAACATCCTTCACAATCATGTCCTTGTGCCAAAAGGTCCACTGCTGCTCAATTTTGAAGCAGGGCATGCCGCATGCTATTCTGGCCCTGTAATAATTGCTCCAAAACTTCAGTTGTGATCTTGGCCTGCTTTACAGACCAAGCAGCAAGCTTTTCCAATTGAATTAAGGCCCACTTAGCCACCGCCCCAGGTATAAATAGGGAAACAAAGATCTTTGTTGTCATAGACCATGCAACAAGTCTGCAGTGACTGGCAAGCTGGAGAGAACCCTGACTGTTCATGAAGAAAATGTCATTGGCAGCACTCACCACTCCCCAAAACGGGAAGTCCAACCAGACATGTCTTAAACAGTTTTATGGCATATTGCAGACTTAGACAAAAGTCCATATTTCCTGCCAGGTCGCTGCTGTGTGTCGTGACTTCCATCCAACATCTGTGAAGACCGTGGTTGCGTTTGCTAGTGGCTCGTTGCTCCTCTTTGGTGGTGTGATCCATTCTTGTTGAGCCATCCATTTCAAAACAGACGAAGCTAATGATTGCACATTCAGTGGGCACAGAAATGATAACAGGCTGAGCTGCAGGGCAGGAGAGTTCTGAATGTCCCACTCCAGATCGTCCCTCCTTATCGGGAGATAAATAGTGCCTGGTTCTGCACCTGTGATCTGGAGGACTCGCCTCCGCCCTTTCTTGATTAACTCAGCCAAATTTTCATTTTTTTGTTGGATAGTTGTTTTTGGCTGCAATGAGGTGAAAAGCCACTCCAATACCGTACTCTCCCCCTTTTTCTTTTTGCATTGTGTTGATGCACCCAGGAGCTGTCTTTGTCCTTGGAGCACAGTAACATCCCCCTTTTTCTTTTAGCATCCCTTCTTTCCTCCTGTCTAGGTGGAGTGAGCGGAGCTAGCACAGCAAATGCCTGCATTTGTGCACTGGCTATTTCCCTCCCAAGCTGCTGAATGGTCTCTAAGACAAACGCCTGGGCTCCAACTGGGACCCTGGACATTCTCTCCAACATGTCCTCAACTGTAGCTGTACTTGGTAAAGTGACCAATATAGTTCTGGTTTTTGCATTGCAATTCTCAAGTATACATTTTTTGAGCAGGGCCCCCTTCATATGATCTGGGACATAAGCACTATTAATCGCATTACATACTTTATCTACAAAATCAGCAAATGACTCATCTGAACCTTGTTTGACTGACATATATGATGGTAATGACGGAGCAGTTTTTACTAGCTGTAAGGCTTGCCTTGCCGTCCACATGCTCTCCATATTCACCTCTGGTCCAAGGTGGACCTGTATATCTGTGGTGGCAAAATGCCCTGTTCCCATTAACTGAGCCACTATCATCCCACTTAAGGGATCACTGACTTGACGAGGCGTGGCTTCACTAATTTCACATTGTCTTTGCCAATGAGCCTGCCATAATAATAACTGCGACTGAGTCAATATTAGTCACAATACAATACAATACAATACAATACAACAGGTTGGAAGAGACCTTCAAGATCATCACGTCCAACCCATCAACCAATCCAACCCACCTAAATACAATACAGTACCATACAGTACAATACAGTACAAAACAGTACAATACAGTACAAAACAGTACAATACAACCCACCTAAACAACTGAAAAAACTAAACCCTGGCACCAAGCACCCCATCAAGCCTCTTCTTGAACACCTCCAATGAAGGTGACTCCACCACTTCCACAGGCAGCTGATTCCAGTGGGCAATCACTCTCTCAGTATAGAACTTCTTCCTAACATCCAGTCTAAACCTGCCCTGGCGCAGCCTGAGACTGTGTCCTCTTGTTCTGGTACTGGCTGCCTGGGAGAAGAGACAACCTCCGCCTGGCTACAACCCCCTTCAGGTAGTTGTAGAGAGCAATAAGGTCACCCCTGAGTCTCCTCTTCTCCAGGCTAAGCAACCACAGCTCCCTCAGCCTCTCCTCATAGGGCTGTCTTCCAAACCCTCACCAACTTTGTTGCCCTCTCTGGACACGCTCAGTAAGACAACATCTTTCCTAAATGAGGGGCCCAGAACTGGACACAGTACTCAAGGTGCGGCCTAACCAGTGCAGTGTACAGGGGCAGAATGACCTCCCTGCTCCTGCTGGCCACACTGTTTCTGATGCAGGCTAGGATGCCATTGGCCTTCTTGGCTGCCTGGGCACACTGCAGGCTCATGTTCAGCCTACAATCAACCAGCACCCCGGTCCCTCTCTGCCTGGCCGCTCTCCAACCACTCTGACCCAGCCTGTAGCACTGCATGGGGTTGTGTGGCCAATTGCAGAACCCGGCACTTGGATGTGTTAAATCTCATGCCGTTGGATTCTGCCCATCTGCCAGCCTGTCGAGGTCCCTCTGCAAAGCCTCTCTGCCCTCCAGCAGATCAACTCCTGCCCCCAGCTTGGTGTCGTCCGCAAATTTACTGATGATGGACTCGATGCCTCATCCAGATCATCAATAAAGATGTTGAAGAGCATGGGGCCCAGCACCGATCCCTGGGGCCACACCACTAGTGACTGGCCGCCGCCGGATGTGGCACCATTCACCACCCTCTCTGGGCTCGGCCCTCCAGCCAGTTCCTAACCCAACGCAGTGTGCTCCCATCCAAGCATGGGCTGCCAGCTTGGCCAGGAGTTTGCTGTGGGGGACGGTGTCAAAGGCCTTGCTGAGGTCCAGGTAGACCACATCCCAGGCCTCCCCACATCAACCAGGCGTGGTCACCTGATCATAGAAGGAGATCAGGTTGGTCAGCAGGACCTGCCCTTCCTAAAGCCATGCTGGCTAGGCCTGATCCCTTGGCCATCCTGTAAGTGCTGCATGATCGCACTCAAGAGACCTGTTCCATAATCTTGCTGGCACTGAGGTCAGGCTGACAGGCCTATAATTCCCTGGCTCGTCCAAACGGCCCTTCTTGTGGATGGGCACCACGTTGGCCAGCTTCCAGTCTTCTGGGACCTCTCCAGTGAGCCAGGACTGCTGAAAAATGATGGAGAGCGGCTTGGCCAGCTCATCTGCCAGCTCTCTCAGCACCCTAGGATGGATCCCATCTGGTCCCATGGCCTTGTGGGGGTCCAAGCGGCTCAGAAGATCTCTAACTACCTCCTGGAGCAGCGGGAAACCATGCAGCTCCCTGGCTCCTTCTGCCAGCTCTGCAGGCCAGCTGTCTGGAAGATGTTCTGCCATGAGGATAGATTGAAGCAAAGAAGGGTGTTAAGTACCTCTGCCTTTTCCTCATCCTTTGTTACAACCTTCCCTCCGTGTCAACCAAGGAGTGGAGGTTGTCCTTGCCCTTCCTCTTGCTATTGATGTATTTATAGAAGGACTTTTTGTTGTCCTTCACAGCAGAGGCCAGTCTAAGTTCTAAATGGGCTTTTGCCTCCCTAATTTTCTTTCTGCATGACAGTCTTAATATCCTCTGGACAAAGAATACCAGAAGACCAAATAAAATTCAGCATCTGCTGTGCAGGTTCACCATGCAAGCCACTCTCATTTACTGTTGCCTCAGTTGTGACAATATTTTCCAATCTATGGATGGTGTTCTCCTAGCAAATTGCCTGGGGGTCCTGAGTGTACACCACGGGAAAAGCCTGTGCTGTTAAGTCTTCTACAAACTTAAAATCACCTCCTTTTGCTGTCTCCTTAATCATTGTTGCCCAGTCCACCCTATTACATCGCCTATAAGAGACTTTACCCATGGGCTTCCTGTTGGTTTCTGGGGCCGTTGGTGGGCTCCCTCCTTTCTCTTTCCCTCTAATATCAATTTACCAGTCATACTAGATAGCTCCTCCTCACTATCACAATCACTAGTGTCACTTTTATCATTCTGCATCACTTGAATACCTATCTCGACTCCATGTGGTGGGAGGGGCGCTGTTGGCGGCGGCAGAAGTTCTTCTTCTTGGCAAGAAAATGTCTGCTGTACCGAACACAAGGATGGTAAGAGCGGGCTCGCTGAAGAAGGTTGTCTGTTAGGCAGAACAACTGGTATAGAACAGCCCGTGGGCGGCTTAGCTGTGTAATCATCCCCAAGGCCAAACAGTCCCTCAGTATTCCCTTGTTGAAAGGGGTCGAGCTGTTGAGTCACCACGGCAGCTAGTTCTATTTCCAGTTTATATTTCTTTATACTGTTAATTTCTCCCAGCCATGGCCCCATGGCATCATGAGTTTCTGGGCATTCTTATCCCCATCTATAACTAAATCCCAAAGTATATCTCCATAATTTCTCCACTCCTCCTTGTCAAAATAAGACTCGGGGCTGGCAAAACAACCTTGGGCTGCTCCAAATGCTAAAAGTCCCAGCAACTGCTTCAATGAGAAGTCTGTGTTCCGTTTTTCTAAAAAGCATCGTAATAAATATCCATTGCGTGCTAATCTGCTGCGTGTCCTACCGCGCTCCGCGTCCCACCGCGCTCTGCATCTCACCGTGCTCTGCGTACCACCGTGCTCCACGTCCCACTGCACCATGTCCTGCCATGTTGGTAGCCCTCCTCGGACAGTGCAGGCCCCTTGCAGGTTGGCCTAGGCAGTCCTCTTTTCGAGATGCCCTCCGGCCGCTGCTGCCCGCATCCGAGCCGCGTCCTCTGACAACTTTTTCATAACTTTTTCATATCTTTTCATCCCTGTTTGGGCGCCACTGCTGACAGGAAATTTTTTACCGTGGCTTGGACAAGCAACCAACTCAATATGAGTGATAAAACAAGTGCAACTTTCTTTTTGTTTGCATCAGACTTTATAACCAACATGGGCCTGCTCGGTGCAATCTTATTGGTTCTAACCTAAAGGGTCCTGATTACATACTCCTCCCACCTGGGTCTTTCACAGTGGCCCACCTGTTGTCTTTCACAGTGGTGCTCTTTTCTTTTTACCCGTCTCTCAGTGCAGTTTAAGTTGTTTACCAAGTTCTCAAGGACAGACCGTCCTTGAAGGCTTGCTGGCTGACATCCAGCTCAGCCTATAGTTAGGCTAACAGCCCAAACTTACCAACTTATTTACATACTTATTTACTTGATCACTGTCAAAGCCTGGATTGTGCAGTACTTTTAGGGGTCCATGTCCTCTCCCTTTAATCCGTTCTTCAACAGTAGAGGAGTTGTTTCTTTCAGTTCCATAGTCCAAATTATTGCTGATCAACAGCATAGAAAGCATTTGGTCATCAATAGACATGACTTTAGGGAAGTCATTGTGCCCCTGTACTCTGTATTGGTTAGGCCACACCTTGAGTCCAGTGTCCAGTTCTGGGCCCCTCAGTTTTGGAAGCACATCGAGACATTTGAACGTGTCCAGAGAAGGGCAACAAGGCTGGTGAGAGGCCTTGAGCACAAGCCCTACGAGAAGAGGCTGAGGGAGCTGGGATTGTTTAGCCTGGAGAAAACCTCATTGCTCTCTACAACTACCTGAAAGGTGGTTGTAGCCAGGAAGAGGTTGGTCTCTTCTCTCTAGCAACCAGCACCAGAACAAGAGGACACAGTCTCAAGCTGCACCAGGGGAAGTTTAGGCTCGAGGTGAGGAGAAAGTTCTTCACGAGAGAGTCATTTGTCATTGGAATGGGCTGCCCAGGGAGGTGGTGGATTCACCATCCCTGGAGGTGTTTAAGAGGGGATTGGACATGGCACTTGGTGCCATGGTCTGGTCATGAGGTCTGTGGTGACAGGTTGGACTCGATGATCTTCGAGGTCTCTTCCAACCTTGGTGATACTGTGTGATACTGTGATCCCTAATAAAATCATATGATTCAGTTATGATGTAGGTTAGGTGGTGTTTCAGTGATTAAGAGGAGTTACTGGATGTGCAGCAGGAAGGGATGCTGCACTGTCCAACCCTATAGGATAACTATTCATTTAACATTTTTGTCAGTGGTGCAGTTTCAGAGTATTCATTTTTTTACAGGACAATGCAGTTTCTTCACAGAAACTGAAGGCTGGGTTCAGCTCAAGTCTTTGGCATTGCTGTGCTTCTCCTGAAGTGGTCGCAATAATATGTCCATGAAAAAATGTTTTATTTTTTAAAAAATTCATCAGGATCCAAAATAAAGATAAGAGCAGGTCTGGTGGTATCATTAATTTTCTACCTTGTTCCTGTATGATTTGATAATGTCATAGGGTCACACTCTCAGTTTTAATAGTCCTGTGCTCAAAAAGTATATATGTTTTGTCTGTGATTCAGAGTGTTATGTTATTTACAATGGCACCTTTCACCTAAGGAACAAGTGAAAGAGCTGTAGGTCATAGATTTAAGAATATAATAAATAAAAATGCATTCCTATGGTGTTGTGAAGAGGTTATTACATTTATGAATATGAAATATGAATTATGCAAATATTATTTTATTAATTATAAATTATTAATAACCTATGAATCAACAACTTATATACATGTTCTAGTGCACGTTCATGAAATACATTCATAAATGGCTTAGTATTATGATCAAAACTTAATTAAACTATCTACAAACTATTTGTATGTTTATATAATGAAGGGTGCAGATCCGCCGCTTGGCCACTAGATGGCGACTCGGCGGGACGCGGGCAGTTTCTGGCTATGTACAACAATATTACAATCTTTCTGTGCGTCAGCGATGACTCTGCTACACGCGGATACTTTGAGTGCTAGTGGGTGGAAAGCACGTGAAAGATACTCTGTAGCTGTTGTTGTAGCAAGGTGAGGGCTCTGGGACTACTGCCGCTGGACTGATTCCTAGTAGACTTGAAACGGTGGTGTTGGGTATTATCTCCTCTCTCTGCATCAGTGGAGAAGGAATAATGGAACCTGGGCTTAGCTCGGAAGCAGGTTCCCTTCAGGACTCAGTCGGTTCCCTCCAGACAATAGGGATAGGTCCTGGGCGGGTTCGGCCCGTAGAGTCAGCCCTGGAAGTCGGCTCGCACGGTAGGGTGGGGCGACGGTTGCCGGTAGGCGGGCTCAGAGGTTCCCGGTCGGACAATAATAGCTATGGGGTCAGCCCTGTGGCGACGGATCTTGGGCTGAGGTAAACAGCCTCGGAGAGCGAATGCGGCTGCGCTGAGCTGTGGTTTCTCCGTTACTGGGCTTAAAGGCACAGCGGGATGATCGGGGTAGTCCTGGGTTTGGTGCAGTATAGGCACGGCCAATGCTTTAGTCTTCCCTGCGGTTACAGGGCTTGGAGCGGCACACGTGGCGGCTCTTCTCCCGCTATGGCGGGGCTAGGTATATGCGGACTTAGTCTCTAGTAAGTCCCTTCTCCCCGACAGCTGGGCAGATCTTACCCTCGGGGGCTGGTCCAGTCCTCCGGTAGCACGGTGGGCTTTCCCGGTCGGTACGACTGGCTGTGGCGACGCTGGCTTCTCGGGCTCAGCGAAGGTCCTCCCTCTGGAATGATCCTCACAATCAAAGTGCTTCTCACGATGCAGAGGCTTCAGTATGCGTGCACGTATGATAGAAGCTAATAACAATAAGCTCAATGGCAGGCTGTGGCTCGAGAGCTGCTCTCTTGAGCGAGTACAGAGACAAAGTGAAAGAGGGGGCAACTTGTTCACCAACAGGGGTAATACTTACAGATTCCTCGAGGCTGGGTTTGACCAATGGGCACTCTCATAGACAATTGGCTTCAGCCTATAGAGAGTGTGAAGCTGGAATTATGCCCATACTTGGTGATCGCACAAGCACTCCATGCGCTGAGTGCGTGCTGGCCTGGCTAATGCCTTGGCTTTTGTCTTCCTCCTGAAGGAGGGGAAACTTGTCCACATGCAGGGACAGATCTAGTATCTGGGCAGAATGTGCCTTCACCACATATGGATAGCAGAGGCTTCTAAAAATTCTTTCCACATTGAAAAATAACACCTTTGCTGTGCAAAAACTTAGTGTTGTGACCCAAATGATCAACTAAAATTCATGGGTGGCATTGAAGCGATGTAGTAGCTAATGTAACAATGAATTGTCCCAACCTCAAGAGTGACAGAAACCACTTGTACTGTGAATGATGTGGACATTAATGAGTCTATGTTCATCAACAGTGATGACTGTTAGCACTTAAGACAGCATCAAATGTCAATGTCTCCTTTTAAAGATGCTCAGAAATAAATACATTCTACATCAATCAGAGCTGAAAGAAACTACTTAAAAATTAAATACAATCAAATGAAGCAATGACTTTGGGGTGTTTTTTTTACTGCCTGTACTTGTGTCTGTACTTAATATTTCTGACAGCAACCAGCTCTTACTGCAGACAAAAGGTTCCTTATAAGTACTGAGTGACATTTATAGTCTTCTGGTAAATCAACCTAGGGACACATCTATACATGAAAATTCAGTTGATATGTAACAGCACGAAATCTAGCAGAGCAACATAACTTTAACTTCCTGAGCACAAAAGTGAAGCTAAATACTGCTTTGGTTTTTAGATTATAATGACTACCTAGGAACTGTAAAGATTAAATGAACTGAGTATTGAATGCACGGTTCTTGAATTATCAATCACCATTCCTAAGTTCAGCAGTGAACAAGACTACAATGCTACAGGAGTTAAATATTCAACGAGAAACATCCAAGTTTGAAAGACACACAACAGCTTGCACAGGCTGGCCAACTCTTAATCTCTAGTAGTTCTAATGATGTGGGAATTTGCACTTTGTATCTTCATGATTTCTAAGTCCTGTGACATACGAGTATATTGTATTCCAATTTTGTTCAAGTTGCAAAATGGGGTTTAGCTATTGTAAGATCACCTTAGGCAGAGTTTAGAGACTTCTAATTACCACTTGCAATTCTAGAAAGCCTGTCTAATAGTTTCCAAAAGCTAGCTATCAAAAGCTACTAAAGCTATTGTCATCCTGGCCTGTATCAGGAATAGTGTGGCCAGCAGGAGCAGGGAGGTCATTGTGCTCCTGTACTCAGCACTGGTTAGGCCACACCTTGAGTCCTGTGTCCAGTTCTGGGCCCCTCAGTTTAGGAAAGATCTTGAGTTGCTGGAACGTGTCCAGAGAAGGGCAACAAAGCTGGTGAGGGGTTTGGAGCACAAGCCCTGTGAGGAGAGGCTGAGGCAGCTGGGATTGCTTAGCCTGGAGAAGAGGAGGCTCAGGGGAGACCGCATTGCTGTCTATAAACTACCTGAAGGGAGATTGTAGCCAGGTGGGGGTTGGTCTTCTCCCAGGCAACCAGCACCAGAACAAGAGGACACAGTCCCAAGCTGCACGAGGAGAGGTTTAGGATGGATGTTAGGAGGAAGTTCTTCATAGAGAGAGGATGGTCATTGGAATGGACTGCCCAGAAAGGTGGTGGAGTCACCATACTGGAGGTGTTTAGGAAGAGACCGGATGGGGCGCTTGGTGCCATGGTTCAGTTGATTAGATAGTGTTGGATGATAGGTTGGACTTGATGAACTGAGAGGTCTTTCCAACCTGGTTGATTCTATTCTATTCTATTCTATCTATTCTATTCTATTCTATTCTATTCTACAAAATATGGAGTGCAGCATCTCAGCTTTCACAGTACTGAGCATTGTTGGGGATAAAGGCTGATAATAATCCACACGCTCTCTACAAGGACTCACCCTAGTTAGCTCTTCACAGCAAGCCTACTGGTGTGGATCCAGCCTGATATGCAATGAAATTCACTGTTTCTTTAAGTGATGCTACTTGTTAGATGAAGCTTTATCAGGCAGGATGTGGGTAACTTCTGTTAAATATCCTGTGGTGGAGAGGCACAGGCTTACTGGTGCCAGCTTTCCTGAGGAAACCCAGGCAAACACGCTGGAGACATAGTGGGCATTCCTCACCTTGCCTGCAAAAGCTGTACAGGAGCACTGCATTGCCTCTTCTGCTTCAAGACCTGTTCATACATTTATCCAACAGCAGTTTAACACAAAATGCAATAAAAAGCCCTTCACAAATTATTCAGATTAGAGCTTCTGCATCCTAAAACATGACAAAGCTAATGTATTAAATGTTGGGATTGGAACTAACAGGATC
>CM037631.1:64558378-64640878 GCA_015227895.2 Colaptes auratus
CCCCCAGGTCCCTCTCTACCTGGCCCTTCTCCACCATTCTGACCCCAGCCTGTAGCACTGCATGGGTTGCTGTGGCCATTGTGCAGAACCCGGCACTTTGGATGTGTTCAATCTCATCCCTTGGATTCTGCCCATCTGTCCAGCCTGTCAAGGTCCCTCTGCAAGCCTCTCTGCCCTCCAGCAGATCAACTCCTGCCCCAGCTTGGTGTCATCCACAAATTTACTGATGATGGACTCAATGCCCTTATCCAGATCATCAATAAGATGTTGATGAGCATGGGGCCCAGCACTGATCCTTGGGGCCAACCACTAGTGACAGGCCGCCAGCCGATGTGGCACCATTCACCACCACTCTCTGGGCTCAGCCCTCCACCAGTTCCTAACCCAACGCAGTGTGCTCCCGTCCAAGCCATGGGCTGATAGCTTGGCCAGGAGTTTGCTGTGGGGACAGTGTCAAAGGCCTTGCTGAGGTCCAGGTAGACCACATCCACAGGCCTCCCCACATCCACCAGGCGGGTCACCTGATCACAAGAGATCAGGTTGGTCAGGCAGGACCTGCCCTTCCTAAATCCATGCTGGTTAGGCCTGATCCCTTGGCCATCCTGTAAGTGCTGTCTGATTGCACTCAAGATGACCTATTCCATAATCTTGCTTGCACTGGGTCAGGCTGACAGGCCTATAATTCCCTGGCTCTTCCAACCAGCCCTTCTTGTGAATGGGCGCCACGTTGGCTAGCTTCCAGTCTTCTGGGACCTCTCCAGTGAGCCAGGACTGCTGAAAAATGATGGAGAGCGGCCCAGCCAGCTCATCTGCCCGCACCCTAGGATGGATCCCATCCGGTCCCATGGACTTGTGGGGGTTCAAGCGGCTGAGGAGTTCTCTAATTGCCTCCTTCTGGAACACAGGGGAACTATGCTGCTCCCTGGCTCCATCTGCCAGCTCTGCAGGCCAGCTGTCTGGAAGACATTCTGTCCTGCTATTAAAAATTGAGGCAAAGAAGGTGGTAAGTACCTCTGCCTTTTCCTCATCTTTTGTTACAACATGTCCAGCAAGGAGTGTCCTTGCCCTTCCTCTTGCTATTAATATATTTATAGAAGGATTTTCAGTTGTCCCTCACAGCAGAGGCTAGTCTAAGATCTAAATGTGCTTTTCCATCCCTAATTTTCTTCCTACATGACCTAGCAACATCCTTAAACATATCATGGGTTGCCTCCCCTTTCTTCCAAGATGGTCCACCCTCTTTTTTTCCCCTTAGTTCTTTTAGAAGCCACCTGTGTGCACTTGCAGCCCAGAAAGCCAATCACATCCTGGGTTGCATCAAGAGAAGTGTCACCAGCAGGTCAAGGGAGGGATATGGACGTGCTGGAACGTGTCCAGAGAAGGGCCACGAGGACGATCAGAGGGCTGGAGCACCTCTCCTAGGAGGACAGACTGAGGAAGTTGGGGCTGTTCAGTCTGGAGAAGAGAAGGCTCCGAGGTGACCTAATTGCAGCCTTCCAGTATCTGAAGGGGGCCTATAAGAAGGCTGGGGAGGGACTTTTCAGGCTCTCAGGTAGGGATAGGACTAGGGGGAATGGAATGAAGCTGGAGGTGGGGAGATTCAGGCTGGATGTGAGGAAGAAGTTCTTCACCATGAGGGTGGTGAAGCCCTGGAATGGGTTGTTCAGGGAGGTGGTTGAGGCCCCGTCCCTGGAAGTGTTTAAGACCAGGCTGGATGAGGCTCTGTCCAGCCTGATCTGGTGTGAGGTGTCCCTGCCCATGGCAGAGGGGTTGGAACCAGATGATCCTTGTGGTCCCTTCCAACCCTGACTGAAACTATGAAACTATTATCCCCCTCTGCTCCACTCTGGTGCAACCCCATCTGGAGTACTGCGTCCAGTTCTGGTGCTCCTATTGCAAGAAGGATCTGGAGGTACGGGAACATGTCCAGAGTAGGGCCACAAGTATGATCAGAGGGCTGGAGCATCTCTGCTATGGAGACAGGCTGAGAGAGTTGGGGGTTGTTCAGTCTGGAGAAGAGAAAGCTCTCAGACCTTGTTGTAGCGTTCTAGTATCTGTAGGGGGCCTACAAGAATGCTGGTGAGGGACTTTTTACAGTGTTGGTGTAGTGATAGGACTAGGGGGAATGGATCCAAGCTAGAGGAGGGTAGATTTAGATTAGATGTTAGGAAGAAGTTCTTCAGCATAAGGGCAGTGAGACACTGGAATGGGTTGCCCAAAGAGGTGGTAGAAGCCTCATCTCTGGAAAATTTTAAGGCCAGGCTAGATGTGGCTCTGGGCAACCTGATCTAGCGGAAAGTGTCTCTGCCCTTGGCAGGGGTTTGGGACAAGATGATTCTTGAGGTCCCTTCCAACTCTAACAATTCTATGATTCTGTGATTCAATTCTATGATCTTGTTCCTGCATCTGCAGATAGAATTTAAAATGCAGATTTTTGAAAAATATAATGTTATTGTTTAATTATCTGTTGAAGACCTGAAAGCAAAAAAACCACTGAAAATAACTGTGCATATACAGTGGTTGTATCCTGCTGTGTGTTGAAGAAGTATCATCCTAGCAATTTTTGGTTAAAATATTGTATGTAGTCACACTGAGGAAACTCAGATGCATGGATGAAAAATCTTCCCTCTCCTTTTGCTGCAACTTAGCTGTAGTATTATGGTAGCTTTGGGTCTCTTTATGTGCCTCTACTTTATTGTAACTGTACTGAATAGCAGCAGAACCAAATTCCTTCTTTTCCCTCCTCTTTTAGGAAGATGAATTGCCGGAGAAAGAAAAGGCCAGAAGCTGCAGAAAGTCAATATGAGAACTTGCCCATTTTCATATACATTGGTCTTTATACATGTTGAATGAAATTATCACTAACTAGTTAAATTAATACTTTAATTAGATGTAAATTATGTTTTCAATAAAATACGATGAAAACCAAGAACAAGGGTGATTCATATATTTAACCTGTTTAGCTAAATTACATAATCAATTAATTTTGATATTGGGCATACATCAACAATGATAACCTCCAAGGGAAACTATTCTAGACACACAAATAGGATTTCTAGTGTAGGAGAACTTCAAAGATGGGAAGAAGCTCTCAGAGCCCTCAGTGCACCTGCTTCCTCCTGGGGTGTGACTGATTGCCTGTGCTCAGACAGGCTCTTTAATGGTGTAACTGTGGTGCTTTGCTCAGAATTGTGAAAATTGCTGTGTGCAAAAAACGTTGTGACAAGCCTTGCTGGGATCTCCCTCCTATCAGCTTAGAAGCTGCTTTTTAAGTTTGGGCCCCTGGTCTTAGACCTCACTGTAGCTATGTTTGGCCATGTACCTAGCTGATGCCAGTCCTTGGCCACTAATGAATTCATGGCTGGTGTGGACCTACTTCATCACTACTACCGCTTACTTAGCCATCACTGGCTGACCAAGTTTGCCATGACCAGACCTACTTTGCTCATCTTCTTTGATAGCACTTGTATGGTAGGACTGTGCTGTTTGTTGGTAAGGACACTGCTTTGTGCCCATCTTCCCGTTCCCTCAGCTCCTAGTGCTCTTCCCCTTGCTGAGCAGCCCACTTGCATTTTTTGAGACTACATGGGACTAAATGAACAAAGGAAACTTCACTTTTCTCCTTTATGGAAATCCTTATGCCTCATAGAATCAGCTCTCCTTGTCCCCTTATATTAATGTGATATTTAGTTTGGATGTGAAATTCTTTCCAGAACTGAATTTTAAAATTGTGGAAATCCTATTAATTTTTACCACAGTACATCTGTTGGTAAACACTTAAAAACTGTGTAGTCCCTGTTGCTCAATTTCCATTTACTCTTCCCTGAAATAGAACATCTGTATGTTTTGAAAAGTCTGCAAGAATATCTTTGACAAACTGAAGGTCCATTTTATTCAGGTGAAAAGAAATCAGTCAAAATCTCTGTCAGTTGTAGTAAATGACAGGTGAGGTGCCTTGTTCTGTTTATGGCATCTCAATTTAACAAGCTAGTGAGAGGTTCTAAAAATAGTGGGCTTGACACACTATTTCAATCTTTCCATTAAAAAATCCCAGCCAGCTATTTAATATTTTCAATCCATATATAATTTCCATTTGAATTCTTTCAAAAGAGGGACTTGAAGTTCTAAGGTATAAAATTTTTTGAAAAGGAGAAAAAAAATGTTCATTTGAAGGTGACTAGGGAAGTGCCTTTTAACATAGTTAGTTCAACCAAGCCTAAAGCATTTCCAGCTGGTAACAGCTGTTGTACCACAAAACAGTAGATTGACTTATAAATTTTGGCTGTCTTTTTGCTGTGAGGGAATAGGAATGAAGAAGCAGTCTACAATTCTGAACTATTGTACAAGCCTAATAGTGAAGGTGGCACTTAAAGGTGTAATTAAAATGTTTCTAGAAGTATGGAAATGAAAAAGCCTCCATCTTGAAATTATTTTCTTTAGTATTTTATTGGGATGTTTTCAATGGCTGTAGCTTTTCTTTTGTAATTTTAGGGAAGTTTTTTGGAACGAACATAAAAGGGATAATTTCAAGTTCAAACTGGAAGCATGCATTTATCAATGATTTGGATGAAGGGATCAAATGCACCCTCAGTAAGTCTGCAGGCAACACAAAATTAGGTGGGAGTGTTCTGCTTGAGAGTAGGGAGGCTCTACAGAGGGACCTGGATAGGTTGGCTGAGGTCAACTGTATGAACTTCAACAAAGCCAAGTGCTGCATCCTGTACCCAGGCCACGACAACCCCTGCAATGCTACAAGCTTGGGGAAGAATGGCTAGAGGGCTGTGTGGTGGAAAGGGACCTGCAGCTAGGGAATGGGACAGGAGGGTGAATATGAGCCAGCAGTGTGCCCAGGTGGCCAAGAAGGCCAATGGCATCCTGGTCTGTAGTAGAAACAGTATGGCCAGCAGGACCAGGGAGGTAATTGTCCCTCTGTACTCAGTGTTGGTGAGGCTGTACCTTGAGTACTGTGTCCCTGACCTGTATTTTTGTCAGACATGATCAGTTCAATCTTTCCAAAATAATTCACAGGATCACAGGATGCTAAGGGTTGAAAGGGACCTCCAGAGATCAAGTCAAACCCCACAGCCAGAGCAGGATCATATAACCTAGTGCAGGACACACAGGAACACATACAGATATCTTGAAAGTCTCCAGAGAAGGACACTTCATAACCTCTCTGGGAAGCCTCTTCTAGTGCTCCATGACCCTTACAGTAAAGTTCCTCCCCATGTTGAGGTTGAACTTCCTGTGCTGTAGTTTATATCCATTGCCCCTTGTCCTATCACAGGATGCCTGTCCCGTCCCTCCTGTCACCCAGCCCTCAGATATTTATAAACATTTACTAAATCCCCTTTGTCATCTTCAGACTAAAAAGCCCCAGGTCTCTCAGTCCCACACACCCCCCCGTCCCCCCAGGGGATGTACTCCAGTCCCTTAATCATCCTAGTATCATGGTATCAGTCAGGGTTGGAAGGGACCACAAGGATCATCTGGTTCCAACCCCCCTGCCATGGGCAGGGACACCCCACACTAGATCAGGCTGGCCAGAGCATCATCCAGCCTGGTCTTAAACACCTCCAGGGATGGGGCCTCCATTTGACTCTCTCCAGCAGATCCTTGTCCCTCCTGAACTGGGGAGCCTGAAACTGGATGCAATATTCCAGGTGAGGTCTCACTAGGGCAGAGTAGAAGGAGAGGAGAACCTCCCTCAAGCTGCTGGATACACTGCTCTCCAGCAGATCACCTCCCAGCCTGTACTGGTGCAGTTTATTGTTCCTTCCCAAATGCAGAACTCTGCACTTCTCCTTGCTGAACCTCATTAAGTTCCTCTCTGGCCAGCTCTCCACCCTGTCCAAGTCTTGCTGAATGGCTGCATTGGTGTATCAGCCAAGCCTCCCACTTTGGTATCATCAGCAAAATTTCTTCCACAGTGCATTACCTCTTAGTGCATAATGCCTTTAGAATTAGATGGTATTTGTCTCTACACACATGAATGTATATGTTTTGTGTGTGGGTCTTAATTCTGGTCTGACTTAAAGAAGTCTGTGGTTTTGTCAGGGTGCTGAACCCTTGATCCCTCTCAGACTGTGAGCTGCGAAGCACCTACATCAACACCGGATAGCTCCATGTTGCGCCGAGATCTTTAGAAGAATAGAGGGCTTCCGGAGACAGGGACACCGAGAGCGAGACTGAGGGTGGGGATAGGGAGGGGAGGCGACCCGTCCCAACTCGGAGGATCTTGTGAGGTTGCCTGAGAGGGTGACGTGGCTGGGGGCATTCCCGGAACAACTGCGGGAAATTTAAACCCCGGCGACACCGGCAGAAGCTCTCAGATTGCGAGCTGCGAGACAACTACACCAGCACCGGCTAGCTCTGTGCTGTGCGAGATCTTCATAAGAGGAAAGAGAGCTCCAGGAGACAGAAAGAGCGGGGGAGAGGCTGGGCTGCATCAAGAGAAGCATAGCCAGCAGGTCGAGGGAGGTGATTCTCCCTCTCTACTCCACTCTGGTGAGACGCCACCTGGAGTACTGTGTCCAGTTCTGGATCTCCTATTACAGCAAGGATCTGGATATGCTGGCACATGTCCAGAGAAGGGCCATGAGGATGATCAGAGGGCTGGAGCACCTCTCCTATGAGGACAGACAGCGAGCTGGGGATGTTCAGTCTGGAGAAGAGAGAAGGCTCAGAGGTGACCTAATTGTGGCCTTCCAGTATCTGAAGGGGACCTACAAGAAAGCTGGGGAGGGACTTTTTAGGGTGTCAGGTAGTGATAGGACTAGGGGGAATGGAAAAAAAAATAGAAATGGGTAGATTCAGATTGGATGTTAGGAAGAAATTCTTCACCATGAGAGTGGTGAGACACTGGAACAGATTGCCCAGGGAGGTGGTGGAAGCCACATCCCTGGATGTTTTTAAGGCCAGGCTGGATGTGGCTCTGAGCAACCTGATCTAGTGTGAGGTGTCCCTGCCCATGGCAGCAGGGTTGGAACTAGATGATCCTTCAGGACCCTTCCAACCATGACAATTCTATGATTCTATGATCCATGTTTTGGCTGCTGTCCATGGATGGAATGCAACTCATAGCCCTGCTCTGAATTTCTTGTGCTGCATGCTTGTCTATTCAGCATGTGAGTGAGCTCCAGAGATTCCCCTCCATGGAAGGGAGAGGGGGATTTCTCATATCTTTTTCTTCCTTCACCTTTACCAATGATGAGGAATATTTTTAGAGATCTCAGAAGTGGCTGGGAAGGCAAAATGACAGGAATCTGTGATGATGTCATGGGATCAGTTTCTACAGACTGCTCCAAACTTACAGTGTGGATATACCTTACACATGGATGTCTTTCCTCTGTCCTGAAAAAGAACTGTGGAAGTTTTATTTTGTTGACAGAAATAAAATGTTTCTAGGACTACATGTAAGCTGTATGACCATTTCTTGCTTCCAACTGCCTGTGCTAAACAGAAGTGGTTCCTAGTTACCACTTTTTAATCAGTAACCAGCTATTTCTAATTCATACAGTAAACATTCTTATTTCTCTAAAACAGGCTGGCCACATGAAAACTTCTCCCTTAGTTCTGGCCAAGCCCTTCTAGCTGGTGCTCTGTCATTGTTTTGGAAAATGCTATTGGGTTCATGTTGAATGGTTAGCATTATGGAACACAGCGTGGTAGTAGCTGGCCTGTGCCATGGATGTGTACAGCCGGAATGAAGATCTGAATCTGGGCTGAATGTCTGATGTGGAGAGAAACCTTGGGCTTACGGAAAATCCATGCTAAGCCCCATGTTATAGTCAGGAGCAGAGAGGAAACACAGAGAGATTGCTGATTTTTCTGGTTCCAGGGCATGGGCAGATCACTGCTGTGGGACTTAGAGCTTGTGGGAAGACTTAAAAGTGTTCACTGTTGCCCATGCAATTATAGGTGATGTCAAAACAGAGTAAGTGCCCAGAGGCCAAACAACAAGACCATAGCTACCTCTCACATGGGCCAAAGAAAAACAAATAATCTTTTTTGATGCAACTAAAACAGGGAATGTTTGTTAATTATCTGTGGTAGTTTTAGGCTATGCCTTTAAAATTTAGCTGCAGATTTTGAGCAGAAAAGTAGAAGAATATGTATAAATAAAAAATATTTTTATATAAATATGTTTATATAAATAAAAATAAGTAAAATATAGGGAAAACAAAATATTATTCTAAACTAATTCATTGGATGAATGTCTGAGATAAGAGAAGCTGTATCATAATAATTCTTCACATTTCATGTTCCCATTCCTTTTCTCTTCTGTTCTGATTTTGGCTGTTTTCAGTAGTGGTGTTCCCCAGGGATCAGTGCTGGGCCCCATCCTGTTCAATATCTTTAGTGATGATCTGGATGAGGGGATTGAGTCCAGCATCAGTAAATTTCAAGATGACACCAAGCTGGGGGCAGGAGTTGATCTGTTAGAGGGCAGGAGAGCTCTGAAGAGGGACCTTGACAGGCTGGACAGATGGGCAGAGTCCAAGGGCAGGAGATTTAACACATCTAAGTGCTGGGTTCTACATATTGGCCACAACAACCCCATGCAGTACTACAGGCTGGGGACAGAAGGGCTGAAGAGCGGCCAGGCAGAAAAGGGACCTGGGGGTACTGGTCGATAGTAGGCTGAACACAAACCAGCAGTGTGCCCAGGTGGCCAAGAAGGCCAATGGCATCCTGGCCTGTATCAGGAATAGTGTGGCCAGCAGGAGCAGGGAGCTCATTGTGCTCCTGTACTCAGCACTGGTTAGGCCACACCTTGAGTCCTGTGTCTAGTTCTGGGCCCCTCAGTTTAGGAAAGATCTTGAGTTGCTGGAACGTATCCAGAGAAGGGCAACAAAGCTGGTGAGGGGTTTGGAACACAAGCCCTATGAGGAGAGACTGAGGGAGCTGGGTTTGTTTAGCCTGGAGAAGAGAAGGCTCAGGGGAGACCTTATTGCTGTCTATAACTACCTGAAGGGAGGCTGTAGACAGGCGGAGGTTGGTCCCTTCTCCCAGGCAACCAGCACCAGAACAAGAAGACACAGTCACAAGCTGCACGAGGGGAGTTTTAGGCTGGATTTTAGGAAGAAATTCTTCATAGAAAGAGTGATTGCCCATTGGAATGGTGTGCCCAGGGAGGTGGTGGAGTCACCATTACTGGAAGTATTTAAGAAGACATTAGATGAGGCACTTGATGCCATGATTTAGTTGATTAGATCGTTTTGGGTGATGGGTTGGACTCCATGATCTCGGAGGTATTTTCCAACCTGGTTGATTCTATTCTATTCTATTCTATCTATTCTATTCCTTCTATTCTCTATTCTATCTCGTTCTATTCTATTCTATTCCTGGAGGTTTTTAAGGCAAGGCTAGACGTGGCTCTGAGCAACCTGATCTAGTATGAGTTGTCCCGGCCCATGGCAGGGGCATTGGAACTAGATGATCCTTGAGGTCCCTTCCAACCCTAAGAATTCTATGATTTTATCACTTGAAGTTATTTAAATGCAAAAAAGTTCAGTCATTGGCTTTAAACAGTATGCTGTAAATGGTGTGAAATAATTTCTCTGTGTAAGGCTAGATTGTCTATGTTATGTCTGTATCTGTACTGTGAAGGGAAAAAATCCTTTCAATATACCCTTGTAACTTAAATCTTGACCCATTATCAATAATTAACATTATATATTTCTGCCTTCAAATGGTAATCAAGCTGCTTAACAGAACTGTTTAAGTTTGCTAAACAGCAAACTGCAGACCTGCTGTGAGAAAACAGGTCCACCTATTTGTCGTAACATCTATATAAAAATTAAATAATTCCATGGTATCATGCAGTTTGATGATTTGGGTGTCCAGCCCTGTCCACTGCAGCTGTAAAGTCAGTTAAAGTGAGTGTTCCTCCTGGGGGCTATTTCCTACTAAAATGTTTAACACACACTCCTACTCCAGGATGTCAGAAGCAGAAATCCTCTTTTATTCTCACTGAAAGAACTTCATCAAATTGAAAATGTCCACCTTCCTCTTCTTGCTTTATGTTTGTTTTATTTCTTCCCATGTTGATGTTACTCTTGAATTTTTGATCTACTAATAGTCCCAGCTTCAATAATCCTATCTCCACTGTCAATTTTACCTTTCTTGTCTCACATAGCTCCACTCTGCAGATGTTGTCACAGCTCTTTCTCAAAACTTGGCAATTTCCTATGAAGTCTGCAACAAGTTTTCCTACTAGAGTTAAGGCTTGCATTCTTGAAACACAGCAGAAATCCTACAAGGAGGGAGGAAAAGGTATAAGGAGATAAAAGGGGTCTACATTCATAAAACATACACACATACACATATATATTTAACAGAACTTGAAAGGCAACCACCTTTTTTGGAATAAATTCAGAGAAAAGCTAGATGTATGAAGTGCTGAGTGTAGCAAAATCAGCTTTCTAGGGTCTTGATTCTTTCTTTTCTTCCCTTGTACAGAGAATTTTATGTTAAGCTTACAGTGAGAAATCAGAGGCAAATTGAAGGAAGGTGCAACTTGTTAACAGTCAAACCTCTTCAGACAGAAAGCAGATGATTTACTTGTCCCCTTTGCTTCCCTTCACATTTTTAATCAAGTTGCCTGAAAAGATTGAGCATTGAGCAATCAAATTGTGAATGCTAGTTGTGTCTGTTCATATTGAATGACTTCTGAACCAACCAGCCAGGTCTAACCAAATTTCATAAAGGAATAGTGATATCCCTGCTTCTGCCCACTTATCTGCCCAAGTGCCCAGTGCCTAAGTAGAAGAGGTATCTAAAAGAGAAAGGGTCTATGAACCTATCCTGGAAAAAAGAAATTATAAAAATATTTTAGACTCCAGAAGAACTCCTCTCAGTTTTCTCATCTTCTCATGTAAGTCAGTCCACCCAAGGCACAACAATATGGAAACTAGTTTCTTTGGCTGTGACACTGCCTCTATGTCCTGGGTTTGGCTAGGATAGAGTTTATTTTCTTTACAAGAAGCGGGGGGAGGGACACACCAAGAATAGCCAGCTGCACCAGCCCTGTGAGCTTGGGGCTTGACACCTGCTGTGCCTAAAACCAGGAGGTTTCTGCTCCAGTCTTATAGTTAGCGATCATGTGAAGAGGGAACAATAGAATAGAATAGAATAGAATAGAATAGAATAGAATAGAATAGAATAGAATCGAATCCAATCCAATCCAATCCAATCCAATCCAATCCAATCCAATCCAATCCAATCCAACCCACCTAAACAACTAAACCATGGCACCAACTATGAACGACCAGCCACAGGAAAATCTCATACATCATTAGGTGTCAAATATCTAACTAGTAATCTACAAAATTCTTTGCAACCATTATTATCTGGTTCTTTTGCTTACAGAATTATGTGAATTTGGCATTGCTGCAGTGTGTGATGTGCCCTGATGTGTACCACTCTTGCAACTGCTATAATTTTTATTTGCTTTTTTAATGCAGACTCTCAGAATACAGAAGACTCCTGCTAGATTATGGCTTGCTGTAACCTAGTGCTGTTTGTCATTTTTATTATGTGAAAAAGATATTAAAATGCAAAGTTACTGCATTATTTTATGACTATTCAGTCAGTCCAAATCCTGTGGAAATAAAAGAAGAATTCACATATCAGGAGGCAATTTCTACCTAGACAGAGAGAGCCAAAGATGAGGAAAATAGAGTGCTGACAGAGGAAATTTTTTACCACGGCTTGGACAAGCAACCAACTCAATATGAGTGATAAAACAAGTGCAACTTTCTTTTTGTTTGCATCAGACTTTATAACCAACATGGGCCTGCTCGGTGCAATCTTATTGGTTCTAACCTAAAGGGTCCTGATTACATACTCCTCCCACCTGTGGTCTTTCACAGTGGCCCCCACCTGTTGTCTTTCACAGTGGCTGCTCTTTCTTTTCTACCCGTCTCTCAGTGCAGTTTGTTTACCAAGTTCTCAAGGACAGACCGTCCTTGAAGGCTTGCTGGCTGACATCCAGCTCAGCCTATAGTTATGCTAACAGCCCAAACTTACCAACTTACTTACATACTTATTTACTTGATCACTGTCAAAGCCTGGATTGTGCAGTACTTTTAGGGGTCCATGTCCTCTCCCTTTAATCCGTTCTTCAACAGTAGAGGAGTTGTTTCTTTCAGTTCCATAGTCCAAATAATTGCTGATCAACAGCATAGAAAGCATTTAGTCATCAACAGACATGACTTTAGGGAAGTCATTGTGCCCCTGTACTCTGTATTGGTTAGGCCACACCTTGAGTCCAGTGTCCAGTTCTGGGCCCCTCAGTTTTGGAAGCACATCGAGACACTTGAACGTGTCCAGAGAAGGGCAACAAGGCTGGTGAGAGGCCTTGAGCACAAGCCCTACGAGAAGAGGCTGAGGGAGCTGGGATTGTTTAGCCTGGAGAAAACCTCATTGCTCTCTACAACTACCTGAAAGGTGGTTGTAGCCAGGAAGAGGTTGGTCTCTTCTCTCTAGCAACCAGCACCAGAACAAGAGGACACAGTCTCAAGCTGCACCAGGGGGAGTTTAGGCTCGAGGTGAGGAGAAAGTTCTTCACCGAGAGAGTCATTTGTCATTGGAATGGGCTGCCCAGGGAGGTGGTGGATTCACCATCCCTGGAGGTGTTTAAGAGGGGATTGGACATGGCACTTGGTGCCATGGTCTGGTCATGAGGTCTGTGGTGACAGGTTGGACTCAATGATCTTCGAGGTCTCTTCCAACCTTGGTGATACTGTGATACTGTGATCCCTAATAAAATCATATGATTCAGTTATGATGTAGGTTAGGTGGTGTTTCAGTGATTAAGAGGAGTTACTGGATGTGCAGCAGGAAGGGATGCTGCACTGTCCAATCCTATAGGATAACTATTCATTTAACATTTTTGTCAGTGGTGCAGTTTCAGAGTATTCATTTTTCTCAGGACAATGCAGTTTCTTCCACAGAAACTTGAAGGCTTGGGTTCAGCTCAAGTCTTTGGCATTGCTGTGCTTGTCCTGAAGTGGTCGCAATAATATGTCCATGAAAAAACGTTTTATTTTTTAAAAAAATTGTCAGGATCCAAAATTAAGATAAGAGCAGGTCTGGTGGTATCATTAATTTTCTACCTTGTTCCTGTATGATTTGATAATGTCATAGGGTCACACTCTCAGTTTTAATAGTCCTGTGCTCAAAAAGTATATATGTTTTGTCTGTGATTCAGAGTGTTATGTTATTTACAATGGCACCTTTCACCTAAGGAACAAGTGAAAGAGCTGTAGGTCATAGATTTAAGAATATAATAAATAAAAATGCATTCCTATGGTGTTGTGAAGAGGTTATTACATTTATGAATATGAAATATGAATTATGAAAATATTAATTTTATTAATTATAAAATTATTAATAACCTATGAATCAACAACTTATATACATGTTCTAGTGCACGTTCATGAAATACATTCCATAAATGGCTTAGTATTATGATCAAAACTTAATTAAACTATCTACAAACTGTTTGTATGTTTATATAATGAAGGGTGCAGATCTGCCGCTTGGCCACTAGATGGCGACTCGGCGGGACGCGGGCGGTTTCTGGCTATGTACAACAATATTACAATCTTTCTGTGCGTCAGCGATGACTGCTACACGCGGATACTTTGAACTGAGTGCTAGTGGGTGGAAAGCACGTGAAAGATACTCTGTAGCTGTTGTTTGTAGCAAGGTGAGGGTCTGGCTGACTACTGCCGCTGGACTGATTCCTAGTAGACTTGAAACGGTGGTGTTGGGTATTATCTCCTCTCTCCGCAGCAGTGGAGAAGGAATAATGGAACCTGGGCTTAGCTCGGAAGCAGGTTCCCTTCAGGACTCGGTCGGTTCCCTCCAGACAATAGGGATAGGTCCTGCTCGGGTTCGGCCCGTAGGGTCGGCCCTGGAAGTCGGCTCGCATGGTAGGGTGGGGCGACGGTTGCCGGTAGGCGGGCTCAGAGGTTCCCGGTCGGACAATAATAGCTATGGGGTCAGCCCCGTGGCGACGGATCTCTCAGCTGAGGTAAACAGCCTCGGAGAGAGAATGCGGCTGCGCTGAGCTGTGGTTTCTCCGTTACTGGGCTTAAAGGCACAGCGGGACGATCGGGGTAGTCCCGGGTTTGGTGCAGTATAGGCACGGCCAATGCTTTAGTCTTCCCTGCGGTTACAGGGCTTGGAGCGGCACACGTGTCGGCTCTTCTCCCGCTATGGCAGGGCTAGGTATATGCGGACTTAGTCTCTAGTAAGTCCCTTCTCCCCGACAACTGGGCAGATCTTACCCTCGGGGGCTGGTCCAGTCCTCCGGTAGCGTGGTAGGGTCTCCGGGTCGGTACGACTGGCTGTGGCGACGCTGGCTTCTCGGGCTCAGCGAAGGTCCTCCCTCTGGGGTGATCCTCACGATCAGAGTGCTTCTCACGATGCAGAGGCTTCAGTATGCGTGCACGTATGATAGAAGCTAATAACAATAAGCTCAATGGCAGAGGCTGTGGCTCGAGAGCTGCTCTCTCGAGCGAGTACAGAGACAAAGTGAAAGAGGGGGCAACTTGTTCACCAACAGGGGTAATACTTATAGATTCCTCGAGGCTGGGTTTGACCAATGGGCACTCTCATAGACAACTGGCTTCAGCCTATAGAGAGTGTGAAGCTGGAATTATGCCCATACTTGGTGATCGCACAAGCACTCCATGCGCTGGGTGCGTGCTGGCCTGGCTAATGCCTTGGCTTTTGTCTTCCTCCTGAAGGAGGGGAAACTTGTCCACATGCAGGGACCAGATCTAGTATCTGGGCAGAATGTGCCTTCACCACATATGGATAGCAGAGGCTTCTAAAAATTCTTCTCCACATTGAAAAATAACACCTTTGCTGTGCAAAACTTAGTGTTGTGACCCAAATGATCAACTAAAATTCATGGGTGGCATTGGAAGCAGATGTAGTAGCTAATGTAACAATGAATTGTCCCAACCTCAAGAGTGACAGAAACGCACTTGTACTGTGAATGATGTGGACATTAATGAGTCTATGTTCATCAACAGTGATGACTGTTAGCACTTAAGACAGCATCAAATGTCAATGTCTCCTTTTAAAGATGCTCAGAAAATAAATACATTCTACATCAATCAGAGCTGAAAGAAACTACTTAAAAATTAATAACAATCAAATGAAGCAATGACTTTGGGGTGGTTTTTTTTACTGCCTGTACTTGTGTCTGTAACTTAATATTTCTGACAGCAACCAGCTCTTACTGCAGACAAAAGGTTCCTTATAAGTACTGAGTTGACATTTATAGTCTTCTGGTAAATCAACCTAGGGAATACATCTATACATGAAAATTCAGTTGATATATAACAGCACGAAATCTAGCAGAGCAACATAACTTTAACTTCCTGAGCACAAAAGTGAAGCTAAACTACTGCTTTAGGTTTTTAGATTATAATGACTACCTAGGAACTGTAAAGATTAAATGAACTGAGTATTGAATGCACGGTTCTTGAATTATCAATCACCATTCCTAAGTTCAGCAGTGAACAAGACTACAATGCTACAGGAGTTAAATATTCAACGAGAACATCCAAGTTTGAAAGACACACAACAGCTTGCACAGGCTGGCCTCAACTCTTAATCTCTAGTAGTTCTAATGATGTGGGAATTTGCACTTTGTATCTTTCATGATTTCTAAGTCCTGTGACATACGAGTATATTGATATTCCAATTTTGTTCAAGTTGCAAAATGGGGTTTAGCTATTGTAAGATCACCTTAGGCAGAGTTTAGAGACTTCTAATTACCACTGCAATTCTAGAAAGCCTGTCTAATAGTTTCCAAAAGCTAGCTATCAAAAAGCTACTAAAGCTTATTGTCATCCTGGCCTGTATCAGGAATAGTGTGGCCAGCAGGAGCAGGGAGGTCATTGTGCTCCTGTACTCAGCACTGGTTAGGCCACACCTTGAGTCCTGTGTCCAGTTCTGGGCCCCTCAGTTTAGGAAAGATGTTGAGTTGCTGGAACGTGTCCAGAGAAGGGCAACAAAGCTGGTGAGGGGTTTGGAGCACAAGCCCTGTGAGGAGAGGCTGAGGCAGCTGGGATTGCTTAGCCTGGAGAAGAGGAGGCTCAGGGGAGACCGCATTGCTGTCTATAACTACCTGAAGGGAGATTGTAGCCAGGTGGGGGTTGGTCTTCTCCCAGGCAACCAGCACCAGAACAAGAGGACACAGTCCCAAGCTGTGCCAGGAGAGGTTTAGGATGGATGTTAGGAGGAAGTTCTTCATAGAGAGAGTGATTGTCCATTGGAATGGACTGCCCAGAAAGGTGGTGGAGTCACCATTACTGGAGATGTTTAGGAAGAGACCGGATGGGGCGCTTGGTGCCATGGTTCAGTTGATTAGATAGTGTTGGATGATAGGTTGGACTTGATGAACTGAGAGGTCTTTTCCAACCTGGTTGATTCTATTCTATTCTATTCTATTCTATTCTATTCTATTCTATTCTATTCTATTCTACAAAATATGGAGTGCAGCATCTCAGCTTTCACAGTACTGAGCATTGTTGGG
Source organism: Colaptes auratus (assembly GCA_015227895.2). Taxonomy (NCBI): domain Eukaryota; kingdom Metazoa; phylum Chordata; class Aves; order Piciformes; family Picidae; genus Colaptes; species Colaptes auratus. Next base: position 64,574,943 of record CM037631.1, read on the forward strand.
GATAAAGGCTGATAATAATCCACACGCTCTCTACAAGGACTCACCCTAGTTAGCACTTCACAGCAAGCCTACTGGTGTGGATCCAGCCTGATATGCAATGAAATTCACTCTTTCTTTAAAGTGATGCTACTTGTTAGATGAAGCTTTATCAGGCAGGATGTGGGTAACTTCTGTTAAATATCCTGTGGTTGAGAGGCTACAGGCTTACTTGTGCCAGCTTTCCTGAGGAAACCCAGGCAAACACGCTGGAGACCATAGTGGGCATTCCTCACCTTGCCTGCAAAAGCTGTACAGGAGCACTGCATTACCTCTTCTGCTTCAAGACCTGTTCATACATTTTATCCAATAGCAGTTTAACACAAAATGCATAAAAAGCCCTTCACAAATCTATTCAGGATTAGAGCTTCTGCATCCTAAAACATTACAAAGCTAATGTATTAAATGTTGGGATTGGAACTAACAGGATCTAAGTCCCCTTTAAGAGATGAGGCAGGTAACAAAGGGGAGTTGTATTTGTGACCCTGCAACTGTGGGCTGAAAGCTTTCTGGTATCCATCTAAAGGAGGCAGCTGTCCTGTTGCTGCCCTGACCTTGTAGATAAGTGAAAGAATGTGTGTTTGTTAAATTAGCACAGCTCTGGTTTTCGTATCTTTGCCCATATGTTACATCAGCTATTTTGGGCATATTTATATATGCCCTCAGATGCATTAATAAACTGGTCTTCAATGTCTTCAATTACCACATTGGAGTCCATGAAAAATCCACCATGACAATTAAATAGTCACTGTACATATATATACACATATATACATGTGTGTATATATATATACCCATCTTTGTATATATGTTACAGCTTTGTATATATGTATATATGCACACACATATAAAACAGGTATCCTCCTACAGAAGAGTTCCTAGCTTTGGCTTTTAACTAGATTGAAATGCCTATAAGCAACCTAGAGTCCAGTGTTTAAGCCCTGGAGATAAGTGACCTCTCAGGTACACCCACATGCTTGCTTACTAGGTTGTACCTAGTAGTCAAAACAGAAGACACAATCCTTTTCCTATATGCACCTGTGTAGAGTTTTGTTTCCTCGTGTCTGTATAAATACTAAAAGAATTATTAGAGATACTCAGATCTTACAAGAGCTATTCAGAGATGAGCCTCATCTGACTAATGTGTAGAAAGAATTCTAGAATATTTGTGACATAAATCAAGAGTTAACATTTAATTTTACCTTGCTGTCATACAGAAAACCAAATGATTGTGTTTATAGAATTGACATTTTAACAAAAGTAAAATAAAAAATTAAGGCAAACACATTTAGATACTAATCTTCTTTATGGTTTTGTACGTTGGAACTAGATGATCCTTAAGGTCCCTTCCAACCTTAACAATTCTATGATTCTATGAACTGTATAAGTATGTCTTTTAAATTAGAAGGACATTGGTTTATATCAAAATGATAATTTTTGAGAATTTTTGTGATGGTATTATCAGTGAAGCAGCAGTGCATCTGCAATAATTGACCTTTTCTGTTTTCCACCTTTCAGAGAGCCTGAAGATATATTGCTCTTTCATTGATGAAAGAACACTTGCTGTTTATGCTAAGTCAAATAACACAAGCAAAAAACCCCACATTGGTTAGTGCACCCAGAGCATGCAATTTATTCATGTGTCATCCGTTTAGTAGATGAAAGATCAGAGGCTATCAAAAGAGGCAAAGGAATCCAGCACTTTGACTTACAGCATTTTTGTTGCTTTTGTCCTACCAAATGCTTAAGCATGGGGTTAATTTCAAGTGTGGAACCAGCTTCACTGGTTCATGTATTTTGAAATTAATGCATTTATAAAGACCCTGTATTTAAACATGCAAAGGATTAATGTTTAAAACTTTCTCCATTTGTTATGCACAGATTATTCTAGACATCTTTACATAAAAGTGACATTTTGAGCCAAGCCATTAAATTACAAAAGTCAGCCTGGTACAGCCATTGACTTTGATTGAATGTTACAGTTTATACTAGCTGAGATCAAACTATTTTACTTAGTTTAGAGCACAATCAATTTTTGGCAGATTCAGTTGGCATATTCTTGTGGGTGAAAGCAGAGTGGAAACACTCTTCCTTGTCAGACAGTATTCTGAAGACAACCTGAAGAGTTCAGCAGAAAGAAACAGAAGCAATAAAACTAGATGCAGATAATCTATTCTCCACACTGTTTTGACTGAAGGAAAGCAAACCAGAAAGTAAAATAGAAAGATCTGGACAGAAAAAAAATGTTACTAAGATATTCTCTTGACTAATCTTGCATGGGTATTTTTCCAACAATGAAAGATGACATACTGCCACTGAGGTGTTGTCAAACACATCTAAGCATAATATTAAAATACATCATTTATGAAGCATCTACATAAATGTTCCTCATAAATTATGAGACACCTATAAAAAGAATAGAAAGGGAAGGAAAATACCTCAGATGAGACACATCTCAACAAACATTTTAGTTGTTAAGTTACAAGCTGACAGGAAATGGCCTAGATATTTGAAGAGGCATGGCACTTCCCCATAGAGGCAGAGTTGGTTTAGAGCAAAACAAAGGTGAGCACTAACTCATAAGGGAAGTTGGTGTTGGTTTTTTTTGTCTTTGTTTGTTTGTGTTTAAATGAAAAGGATCTTACACCAAAACAGGGGGATCTTTCTTTTTTCACGCTCAAAAATATGAGTGATTAATTGCCTTGTTTTTTTGAGCACAGTGCAATTTCTAGCATCGCAAATCCTGGAATAACAAGTGGTCTATTCCCACTTTTAAAAAGTCAAAATATGGGATGGGTATTAAGGGAATAAATAGTATTAGCATTCATGTTTAAGGTAAGAGGGATCATTGGAAAACATGTTCTTGGCCATTTGGCAACAGTGCTGCTCGGGAACGACACTGGGACCGGTGTGCTCGAGCTGAGAGGCACTCCATTTTGATTTATTTCAGGGGCTTTTCAGGGTGGGAGTACCTTGGCAGAGAGTGAGAACTTGCTGGGATGTCTTCTCATGTGCATGCTTGAGAGGGTTATGTCAACCACGGGAAATTTAAACGTGGGAGAGGTGAGCCGTGCAACGCCATTTGGCAAGAGAGCTGCTGTCTTCTTACTCAATTGCAGCTAGCAGCATGTGCCACGGCATATTTTTTCACCAGAGGGAGGGAAGTGCTGAGTCACCTGGACTCGTTCCTGAATTTTCTCCAGTTAGGTCACGTGGCCAGGAATAGGGATGGTGGTAACTCGCCACAAAGCTCTGTTCCATTCCACATCCAAGTGCCGGGTTCTGCACATTGGCCACAGCAACCCCATGCAGTGCTACAGGCTGGGGTCAGAGTGGCTGGAGAGCGGCCAGGCAGAGAGGGACCTGGGGGTGCTGGTTGATGGTAGGCTGAACATGAGCCTGCAGTGTGCCCAGGCAGCCAAGAGGGCCAATGGCATCCTGGCCTGCATCAGGAACAGTGTGGCCAGCAGGAGCAGGGAGGTCATTCTGCCCCTGTACACTGCACTGGTTAGGCCACACCTGGAGTACTGTGTCCAGTTCTGGGCCCCGCAGTTTAGGAAGGATGTTGACTTGCTGGAACATGTCCAGAGAAGGGCAACAAAGTTGGTGAGGGGTTTGGAACACAAGCCCTATGAGGAAAGGCTGAGGGAGCTGGGGTTGCTTAGCCTGGAGAAGAGGAGACTCAGGGGTGACCTTATTGCTCTCTACAACTACCTGAGGGGAGATTGTAGACAGGCAGAGGTTGGTCTCTCTTCCCAGGCAGGCAGCACCAGAACAAGAGGACACAGTCTCAGGCTGCACCAGGGGAGGTTTAGGCTGGATGTTAGGAGGAAGTTCTACACAGAGAGAGTGATTGCCCATTGGAATGGTCTGCCCAGGGAGGTGGTGGAGTCACCATCATTGGAGGTATTCATGAGGAGACTTGATGGGGTACTGGGTGCCATGATCTAGTTGTTTAGGTGGATTGGATTGGTTGATAGGTTGGACACGATGATCTTGAAGGTCTCTTTCAACCTGGATTTATTGGATTTGATTTATTATTCCATTCCATTCCATTCCATTCCATTCCATTCCATTCCATTCCATATGGATACAGAGGACAGAATGGACAAAAGCAAGAAAATTAATTGAGGGACAAAGATATTATAGCTGAGAGATTGGTATGAGACAGACCAATAATGAAATGGGGAAAGACTGCAGAAAAAGCAGATTAGAAAGCTGAGCTAAGAATTATTGTCATTAATAGGTGGGGAAGTGCAACACAGAAGCTTCCTTAGTTCAGTTTGATAGCCTAATGTTTTCAGCCATCATTTCTTCTCTCACAGAAAAGGGCAATAAAGTTGGTGAGGAGTTTGGAACACAAGCCCTATGAGGAGAGGCTGAGGGAGCTGGGGTTGCTTAGCCTGGAGGGGAGGAGACTGAGGGGTGACCTTATTGCTCTCTACAACTACCTGAAGGGAGGTTGTAGACAGGCAGAGGTTGGTCTCTTCTCCCAGGCAGGCAGCACCAGAACAAGAGGACACAGTCTCAAGCTGCACCAGGGGAGGTTTAGGCTGGATGTTAGGAGGAAGTTCTACACAGAGAGAGTGATTGCCCATTGGAATGGGCTGCCCAGGGAGGTGGTGGAGTCACCATCATTGGAGGTGTTCAGGAGGAGACTTGATGGGGTACTGGGTGCCATGATCTAGTTGTTTGGGTGGGTTGGATTGGTTGATAGGCTGGACGCGATGATCTTGAAGGTCTCTTTCAACCTGTTCTGTTTTTATTATTTTTTTTTAATTGTATTGTAAGTCTTATGGACAAAAGTTTCTCATAGGGTGTCATGGAGCAAAAATCACTTGGAGTCCCCCAGCAGCCTCTTTGTTCATAGCCTTTCTAAATCTTTCCTTATTTCAGTTTATTAAGATAATTCTGAATCAAGGATGACCCATTCAAGGATGACATTCAAGGAATTCTCACAAATGAGATTATGCAAGAAAGACACTTGAGATAGCTTTTCCTATTCTCATTCACCAACATATGGAAGAAGAGAGCTCTGAATTAGCTGGTGCAGTGGATTCCAGGCACAACACATTATTTTCTGAAACATCAGGGATAAGTCAGTCTCAGGTGGGGTGTGTTCTAAAGTCTTTTCAGGGATAACACCTACTAGCACTACTACAAAAAGTCTTGGGAAGCTCTGCTCTGAGGGGGCTTTTTTAAGGGATGCATGAGCATACAGCAAAATGTTTTGACATTGTACAAGTAGAAAAAGGGAGCTTTGAGAGTTACTAAATCATGAGGAAATCAATCAAGTCTAGCAAAATAATGGTTATGAGTGAAAGATTTGAAGTCTATAAATATAGTGGGGGGGAAAAACCAAAACAAAACAACCCCACCCCCCAAAAAACCCCATCAAACAAAAAACCACCGCCTCACACCAAAAAAAACCCCAGCCCATTCCAAAACAACAACAAAAAGCAAAACCAAAAAACATCCCTCAGAAAAAAAACACAAAAGAGATAGGAGGGGGAAAAAAAAGAGAGAGGAAGCATCCATTTTTCAAGAGGCTATGTGTGAAATGGCATGTGAAATATCCAAGAAAAAAATGTGCAAAGGCTGCCTTAAATGACCTGAACAAAGGGATTTGAAAAAAAAAAAAGTAATTTTGGTGGGATTAGATGGCAAAACACCGGGGGCAAATGAAGTTGGTAAGGAAAGAAAAAGTAAAGCAACAAGACTGTTCATCATAAAAACTAAATAAATAACAAGGAAAAGGAATACTTTCATTGTAGTTGATATTAATAATAGCATTTAGAACTAAGCAAATGGTTCCTGTCATCAACATGGATAGGTAGTGAAAAATCACACAATGGCTTGAGTGGTAGGCTGTACTAGAGTGAGCAAAGCTTTCCCTGGTTTTGGCTAAATGCTAGTTGTGCCTTAGTTGCACTCTAACAGAATACTTGCGTGGACCTTGTAAAGGAACTGATGGCCTAGTATGGCAGTGTGAGGCTGCCTAGGTGATGATGTGATGGGGTAGAAAAGTACCCAGCTCTAGTGTTACTGTTAAAACCAAATTTCCCTTGCAGTTGCACTCACACTCTCCTTGGAGAAGGAGAACCATTTCCCTGTTGCCTGGCCTGCATCAACCTCAGTGAAACATAGGCAGCATGGCCAGTGCCACAGGAGAAAGTAGCTGGGTCTACATTGCACAGACTCCTCTGTTCCCACAAGTCTTCAGATTCAGTTATGCCACCAAACATGCTGCTAGGAAAAAGTTTTCCTTGCTGCCCTTCACTCTTGGAGGGCTGCTGCTTCCATAATCAGGTGGAGGAGGAGTCTAAGAGAGAGCTGCCATTGCCTCCTTTTTACAGATTGTAAAAATTGCCTCCATTGTAGAGGTCACACTGTAGAAACACCAGAAGTGCATTTCTTCAGCTCCAGACAGCCGAGTAGAGTATGCTTGCAGACAGGTGCAGCTCAGCAAAGAGATGACCCAGCCATATATCACTGCCTGGCAGTGTGTGGCTGTTGTGGAGTTAGGCTCCCTATGTACATGGAGAAGGGGGGAAATTCACCCTGCTTTAAAACAGCCATGTGTTGGGAAAGATTGGGAGGAGGGACAAGATGTCTGGGATTGTTTCTGGATGAAAAGCAACCTGTAGAATCTAGAATAAAAATTTGATTTACTACAGGACTATGTGCTTAGCTTTTCATATTAGCATCTTCTGTACTGTGGTGGTTTGAGCCTTAGCTGGGAGTTAAGAGCTCAGATGGGGGCAAGGCTGAGAATCTCTCCCCTGCTCCCCCCTCCTCCCTCCCAACAGAAAGGAAAAAAAATGGAAATGGATGGAGCAAATCCACCAAGCAATAATTTGGAGTCAGCCTGGAAGCAGAGAGGTTTTCTTTAAACAATATATATATAACAATAACAGGTAAGGTTCACAAGGGCAAGGAACAAGGATGGATGGGAGGAGGGGAAAAAAAAAAGAATACAAAACCAGTCTCCCTCTCTGAAGAGGCACGGAGGCATCAGGGAGAAGGATCAGGCCCGACCACGTGGCAGAAGAGCAGGAAAGCAGCCGCAGTAGCTCTCATCCAGGAGAGGCAGGAGCCAAAATGGAGCCCTAACAGCTGCAATGCCCTGCTTTTTATACCCTAGCTGGGCAGGGATGGGGGGAGTGGAACAGACTCAGTTTCCCAGCGGGGGGTGGGGGTGGAGGGTGCCGGATTGGCCCTGCAGGGAAGGCAAAGCACCCGCAAGTCCTCCACCCTGTTTTGTTTCTTTTCAGAATGGGCATTAACCCAGCACAGTACTTGTTCTTTCTAATGTAGTGGTAAGTACTACATAAACACACGAATATTTACTGATTCAACATAAACCTCTTTCTCCTTCTTTCTTTTCTCCTCTAGACCTAATCTCCCCCCTCCCCTTTTTCCCTCTCCAAAATCTCAAGTAGACATAAGAAACCATTTTCCAGATTGTGACAAACAGTCTAAGCACAGACTTGACAGCACTTACATGGATTTATGCCTGACAAGGACTTGGCAAAAGAGTTGTTTACACTTCATTCAGCATCTTAATTGGAGGCAGACAAATATACCAGGAAGAAAACAGATAGATACATTAAAATGGTCATATAGAATATATGCTCCTATAGTATTCTTATTCTAAAGAGTCATGAAGAGATGCCTTGATTTTCTGAACATTTCTTGGCTTTCCTTTGAGGCAAATGGGCAACAAGTAAAACAATAAATATTTTAATATTTTGTATTCTGTATTTTTTGTCCCTCATGGCTTGCTTCATTAAAAAACTGCTGCTCATCTTGGAGCAATTATTAATTTCTTAATGGATTTTTTTGTATTCTGAAATAGTTAATAATTGTCCTTTAAATAATGTGCTATCAACTTCACATCTAGAACAGAACTGTTTCCATGATTTCCATGTACCTTAGAGGCAGTCAAGCTCCAGCTATTACAAAATCATATGTAATTAAGAAAATATTTGGATGAATAGCTAATTAAATTAGCATCAGAGAAGATGTCAACAATCTAGCTGTATTTTAAATCTAAGGCTGGCTGCCTTAGGCAGCTTCGAAAGTTCTAAAATGGCAAAAGCAATTTCAGTTGCTTACAGCAGGTGGCAGTATGTGCTATTAAAATACTTGCAAGAAAGACCGCTTTGCTGTTTAGTTCACAGAATCACAGAATGTTAGGGTCTGGAAGGGACCTTGGAAGATCATCTAGTGCAACCCCCCTGCCAGAGCAGGATCACCTATACAAGACCACACAAGAAAGCATAAAGGCAGGTTTTGAATATCTCCACAGAAGGAGACTCCACAACCCCGCTGGGCAGCCTATTCCAGGGTTCTGCTACCCTCACAGGAAAAAAGTTTTCCTCATGTTTTCATGGAACTTCCTATGCCTCAACTTCCACCCACTGCCCTTTTTCCTGTCATTGAGTATCACTGAGAAGAGCCTGACTCCATCCTTTTGGCACTCACTCTTTACATATTTATAAAAATGAATGAGGTGACCCCTCAGTCTCCTCTTCTCCAAGCTAGCACCAGAACAAAAGGACACCGTCTCAAACTGTGCCAGGGGAAGTTTAGCCTTGAGGCGAGGAGAAAGTTCTTCACAGAAAGAGTTGTTGGCCATTGGAATGGGCTGCCCAGGGAGGTGGTGGAGTCACCATCCCTGGAGGTGTTCAAAAAGGTATTGGACTTGGCACTTGAAGCCATGGTTTAGCAGTCCTGAGGTCTTGGGTGACAAGTTGGACTTGATGATCTTTGAGGTCTTTTCCAACCTTATTGATTCTGAAGAGTCCCAGTTCCCTCACTCTCCCTGTAAAGATGTTCCACTTCCTAAATTATTTTTGTGGCTCTGTGCTGGATTCTTTGAAGCAGTTCCCTGCCCTTCCTGAACTGAGGGGCCCAGAACTGGACACAATATTCCAGATGTGGCCTCACCAGAGCAGAGTAGAGAAGCAGGAGAACCTCTCTCAACCTTCTAACCACACCCCATCTAATAAACCTATGAATGGTGTTGGGCTTCTCGACCACAAGAGCACATTGCTTGCTCATGGACATCCTTCCATCCACTAGGACCGCCAGATCCCTTTCCCCTTCACTGCTCTCCAACTGGTAGGTCCCCAACCGATACTGGGGTTGTTACTTCCCAGGTGTAGGACTCTATACTTGCCATTGTTGAATTTTGTTAAATTTCTCCCTGCCTGACTCTCCAGCCTGTCCAAGTCTCACTGAATGGAAATACAACCCTTTGGTGTGTCAGCCACTCCTCCCAGCTTTGTGTCATCAGCAAACTTGCTGAGAGTGAACTCTGTTCCCTCATCCAGGTCATTGATGAATATATTGAACAGTACTGGTCCCAGTACTGAGCACCAAGGGTTTCCACTAAATACAGGCAACCAACTAGACTCTATCTCATTGACCACAACTCTCTAACTTCTTTCCTTCAAGCAGTTCACATCCACCTCATATCTGATCATCTAGACCACGCTGCCTCAGCTTAGCTGCAAGGATGCTGTGGGAGACAGTGTCAGATTACTTACTGTAATCAAAATAAACCACATCACCTGCTTTACCGTCATCTATCCACCTGGTTATGTCCTCATAAAAGGCTATCAGGTTGGTCAAACATGACTTCCCCTTGGTAAAACCATGTTGACTGCTCCTAATGACCCTCCTGTCATTGATATGCCTAAGGACAGTGATGAGGATAAATTGTTCCTTTCTTGGGATGAAGGTGAGCCTGGCCAGTCTATAGTTACCTGCATCCTCTTCTTACCCTTCTTGAAGACTGCAGTGATGTTTGCCTTCCTCCAGTCCCCAGAATTACCAAAGATGGTGGAGAGTGGTCTGGCAATGACCTCCACCAGCTCCCTCAGCACCTGTGGCTGCATGCCATTAGGACCCATGTATTTATGGATGTCCAGATGACTTAACTGTTCTCTAACCCAGTCTTCATCAACCAAGGAAAACTCCTCCTTTGTCATGTCTTCCTCTGGGGCCTCAGGGGTCTGGGGCTCCTGAGGACAGTCTCCATCAGCAGAGATGGAGACTAAGAAGGCATTTAGTAACTCTGCCTTCTTTGTATCCTCAATCACAAGGCACCCACCTCATTCAGCAGTGGGCCTACATTGCATCTAGTGTTAGTTTTTCCTGCAACGCATTTGAAGAAGCCCTTTCTGTTGTCCTTAACCTCCCTTGCAGGGTTGGATTCCAAAGAGGCCTTAGATTTCCTAGTTGCCTCCCTACATCTTCTGACAACAGTCTTACAGTCTGCCCAAGTGCCCAGCCTCTCCTTCTGTGATCTGTAGACTTTCTTCTTCCAGTTGAGTTTGCTCAGTAGTTCCCCACTTAACCATGTGAGTCTCCTGGCTCCCTTTCTCGATTTCCTATTTATTGGGATGCTCTGATCTTCAGCTTGGTTCTTGAATATTAGCCAACCATCATGGGCCTCTTTGTCTTCTAGTACCCTGTCCCATAGGATATCCCCTAGCAATTGCTTGAAAAGGCCAAAGTCAGCCCTGATGAAGTCCAGGGTTGTGATCCTACTTGATATTCTGTTCCTACCATACAAGATCCTGAACTCTACCATCTCATGATTGCTACAGCCAAGGCTGCCCTCAACCTTCATGGCTTCAACCAGTCCCTCCTTGTTTGTGAGTATCAGGTCCAACAATGCTCCTCTCCTAGTTGTCCCATCCACCATTTGCATCAAGAAGTTATCATCAATGTACTGCAGGAACCTCCTGGACTGTGGCTGGCTGAGGAGGCCTTCCAGCAAATACGTGGGCAGTTTAAATCCCCCATGAGAACCAGGGCCTGGGATTGTGAGGCTGCTGTCAGCTGCCTGTGGAAGGCCTCATCAACTTCCTTGCCCTGATCACGTAGCCTGCCATAGACACCCAAAACAACATCACCCATGCTGGCCTCTTCACCGTGAGGGTGGTGAAGGCCTGGAATGGGTTGTCCAGGGAGGTGGTTGAGGCCCCGTCCCTGGAGGTGTTTAAGACCAGGCTGGACGAGGCTCTGTCCAGCCTGATCTAGGGTAGAGTGTCCCTGCCCATGGCAGGGGGGTTGGAACTAGATGATCCTTGTGGTCCCTTCCAACCCTAACTGAAACTATGAAACTATGAAACTACCCCTTAATTCACACCCACAAACTCTCAACTCACCTTTTCATTCACCTCTGGACAGAAGTCAATACATTCTAGATGCTCTTCCATGTAAACTCCAACTCCACCACCTCACTTTGTTGACCTGTCTTTCCTAAAAAGGACATAGCCATCCATGACCACATTCCAGTCATGTGAGCTGTCCCACCATGTCTCTGAAATTGCCACCAGATCATAACCCCTTGACCACACATGGATTTCTCACTCCTCCTGTTTATTCCCCATGCTGTGTGTGTTGCTGTACAAACAGTGCAGGGAAGGAGCTGAGCACACAGATTCTACCCTGGCAGAGTGGGAGGCCTTCTGGTCTTCATTAATACTGGAACACTGCCCCACTGGTACAGATTCTAGTTTAAAGCTCTATGAATGATCCCTGCTAGTTCTTGTCTTAGAATTCTTTTCCCCCTGTGAGGTAAGCCATACCCATGAACTAATAAAACCAGCCATCATCAAAGAACTGCCCTGCCTGTGGCACCAGTTTCATAGCCAGGTATTTACAGACTGGATTCCTCCATTTCCTTCCACATCATGGCTCGGTACTGGATGTAGGGGGGAGAAAATAACTTGTGTCCCAGACTCTTTCACCAACTGTCCCAAGGCCCTGAAATCTCTCTTCAACCCCCTCAGACTATGGGATACAGCTTCCTCCCCACCTGTCTGGAATATCAGTAATGGATAACAGCCATGTGACTTCACCATATGGTGGAGTTCTCTAGTGATATCCCCTATTTAGGCTCCAGGAAGACTGCAGACTTCCCTATGATGAGGGTCAACCCTGTGTATTGGGCCCTCTGTTCCTTCCAGGAGCAAGTCTCCAACAACTGGAACTTCCTTGTGCACTCAACTCCTGCCATGGCCATAAATGCACCACCACTCGCTTTCTTCATTTAAACTTCTGTCTTCCACCTGACAGGTGTGGGACAGAGGGGCCTCTCGATCTTGGCTCTCAACTTCCAATGCTCCATATCCATTGTGTAGGGGTAACTGGGAAGGTGAGGTAGGCCAGGAAGAGGTTAGCCTGCCTGCCCAAGCAGGGCCCTCTATCCATTCTCCTCCTCTTCTTAGGCCACTTCCTTCTGCCTGGTGACATGAAGTGAGGATTCTCTGCTTCTTGAAGAGTCCCCGCCTGCTGCCTTTGCATGGTATGATTCCACCAATCTATTTCACTCTCGCATTCTCTGATTCTTCTCAACGTTACCGCCTTCTCCTTCAGCTCCACCAACTGGCTCAGCAAATCATTGATCTGTTCACATGGCAGACAGCGGGTGTTACTGCCTCCCATTGGAACAAGTGCCAGAGGAAGGCACTCCCTGCAGCTGGACACCTGCACTGCCACCTTTATGCACAGGAGCTCAGTCTGAGTTGCCCCATTGCTCCTGGCAGTGGCTTTTGGATGTCTTATAACCACGTTGGGTCCTTTTCTGGAAGTTCTTGCCTCAGACTTCACCGGTTCCAGGGAACCTACAAGCTGCAGACAGCTGCAGCATCACCTGGGCACACACAAGTCCTGTTTGCTTGCTCTGTGGGCAGCGACTGCTTGCTGCCCTCCCCGAGGCTTCTTATGGGCTGAAGGCATGATCAACACCAGGTAGTGCTGGTTCTGCCCATGCTACCTCAGCAGCCCCACCCACAAATTGGCAGGATCGGCGCAGAGATAGAGCTTCTCCTGACTTCAAAAAAGACCCCAAAAGAGCTTTTCCTTGGCTGCATTTGCTTCAGATCCCTTCCCTAGTGAAGTCTTACCTGCCCTGAAGCTGGTCTCCACAGCAATATTGTTGTTGTTGTTATTCCTTAGACAATGCACTTCTATTGCAAAGAATAGATGCATTTTGTCTTCTTTCACATTGGAGACTCATTTTTAAAACTAAACAAATACAACCCAAACCTCTGTAAATTGGAGAGCAAGATTTGCCTTCACTGAACAGCATCTTAAGAATTTCAGTGTCAGCTTTGGCTGAATCTCGGCTGTTACTCTGACATCCTTTCATTTTGTAATGACCTACAATAACCCCATCATTCCCATACTCCCTTGAGCAAAAGTTAATATTCGTATCAAGCTGTGTTGTGGTATCTTGATTGCAAACACCCACTACGAATTTAGCTGAAACACTCTTGGCTTGTGCATTACATAAAATTTCAATCCTAGGGCACAGTCAGACAAAAGAAACTATAATCAACTGTGAATTATCTGTGGGTGGTTTATCCAGTTGCTGATTAATCACTCCATTAATTGTTGCAAAGATAGTAAGTTAACTCAATGCAGAGCCAATTTCTGTGAGTGGGGCTTCTAAACTCAAATACAGTTTTGTATGGATCTGGCTATGTATGCCCAGAAGTGTTGGTTTCACAGTCTGGTTCTTGAACCAGCCAATGTAGTGCCATTCAGGAGCTCCTGCACTCCTGCATGCAAACCCAGCCCACTTTTCCTACTCATTACTGGCAGCTCTGAGAAGCTAATTTCCATTACTGACAGCTTTGGAAAGAGTCACTCTGAGCCATTGGGGTGGTGCTGCACAAAGCCAGTGTAGATCCAGCATGGCCAGGGCAGAAGGAGAATCTACAGATTCACCTTCTAGCAGTCTTGGTAAAGGAATTTTCCATTTCTGGTGCAGAATGAGGAAAAAAGATGGAGCCAGCATGTAAGCAGTGATGCATCTGAACTAGTAAACCTGTGTGAAACCAGAAGCCTGATGCAAGGAGACCACTGTGTGAGTAATTTTAGAGCAGCCACTGATTCAGTGACTATTGTGAGATGAATCTACAGAGTTACCTGTAGCATCCTTTTGATTTTGGGTGGTTCACCTGCTTGCTTACACTTCTGTCCCTGTCCATTCCAGGGTAGCAGTTTTCAGATGCATTATCTATTTGTTCAAATGCAATGTGCATAGAATAGGAACAGAAACAGAAACAGAAACAGAAACAGAAACTAATAGACTAGAATAGAATAGAATAGAATAGATATAGATCACGTTGGAAGAGACTTTTGAGACCATTGCTACTGGATAAAATGTATGAACAGGTCTTGAAGCAGAAGAGGCAATGCAGTGCTCCTGTACAGCTTTTGCAGGCAAGGTGAGGAATGCCCACTATGGTCTCCAGCGTGTTTGCCTGGGTTTCCTCAGGAAAGCTGGCACAAGTAAGCCTGTAGCCTCTCAACCACAGGATATTTAACAGAAGTTACCCACATCCTGCCTGATAAAGCTTCATCTAACAAGTAGCATCACTTTAAAGAAACAGTGAATTTCATTGCATATCAGGCTGGATCCACACCAGTAGGCTTGCTGTGAAGTGCTAACTAGGGTGAGTCCTTGTAGAGAGCGTGTGGATTATTATCAGCCTTTATCCCCAACAATGCTCAGTACTGTGAAAGCTGAGATGCTGCACTCCATATTTTGTAGAATAGAATAGAATAGAATAGAATAGAATAGAATAGAATAGAATAGAATCAACCAGGTTGGAAAAGACCTCTCAGTTCATCAAGTCCAACCTATCATCCAAACGATCTAATCAACTAAACCATGGCACCAAGCGCCCCATCCGGTCTCGTCCTAAACACCTCCAGTAATGGTGACTCCACCACCTCCCCAGGCAGCCCATTCCTCTGGCCAATCACTCTCTCTATGAAGAACTTCCTCCTAACATCCATCCTAAACCTCTCCTGGTGCAGCTTGAGACTGTGTCCTCTTGTTCTGGTGCTGGTTGCCTGGGAGAAGGGACCAACCTCCGCCTGTCTACAGCCTCCCTTCAGGTAGTTATAGACAGCAATAAGGTCTCCCCTGAGCCTCCTCTTCTCCAGGCGAAACAAACCCAGCTGCCTCAGCCTCTCCTCACAGGGCTTGTGCTCCAAACCCCTCACCAGCTTTGTTGCCCTTCTCTGGACATGTTCCAGCAACTAAACATCTTTCCTAAACTGAGGGGCCCAGAACTGAACACAGGACTCAAGGTGTGGCCTAACCAGTGCTGAGTACAGGAGCACAATGACCTCCCTGCTCCTGCTGGCCACACTATTCCTGATGCAGGCCAGGATGCCATTGGCCCTCTTGGCCACCTGGGCACACTGCTGGTTTGTGTTCAGCCTACTATCGACCGGTACCCCCAGGTCCCTTTCTGCCTGGCCGCTCTTCAGCCCTTCTGTCCCCAGCCTGTAGCACTGCATGGGGTTGTTGTGGCCAATGTGTAGAACCCAGCACTTAGATGTGTTAAATCTCCTGCCCTTAGACTCTGCCCATCTGTCCAGCCTGTCAAGGTCCCTCTTCAGAGCTCTCCTGTCCTCTAACAGATCAACTCCTGCTCCCAGCTTGGTGTCATCTTGAAATTTACTGATGCTGGACTCAAACCCCTCATCCAGATTATCACTAAAGATATTGAACAGGATGGGGCCCAGCACTGATCCCTGAGGGACACCACTACTGATTGGCTGCCAGCAGGATGTGACACCATTCACCACCACTCTCTGGGCTTGACCCTCCAGCCAGTTCCTAACACAGTGCTTCTTGGCCAGGAGTTTGCTGCGGGGGTTGGTATCAAAGGCCTTGCTGAAGTCTAGGTAGACTACATGCACAGCCTTCCCCACATCCACCAGGCAGTCACCTGATCACAGAAGGAGATCAGGTTGGTCAGGCAGGACCTGCCCTTCCTAAATCCATGCTGACTGGGCCTGATCCCTTTGGCATCCTGTAAGTGCTGTGTGAAATGTGGGTTCCACCTCCAGCAGTATGACAACAAGCCTTCTAAAGAGGTGCAAAGGCTGCAAACTGAAACTAGGAAAACTAATGCAAAAAAATTATGAAAAATAAATGGTAATGGTAAGTATGTTTATGCTTCAGTTATAGTCCAATTTCTGAAGCTTTAAAGTCAAGAGGGATGACTTTCTGAAATACGTGTCTGGTTCCAGCTGAAGGCAAAGGCCTGGAGGAAACAGCAGAAGCCTAAGGACAAACTAGATTGTTATATCTGTTTTCAGTTTATAAAGTTAACATGGTGATGTCAGCAATAGCACTAAAGCAGGGGGCAGGTTCTGCAAGTCACATTTACTGGACTGATGATGGGTTTTCTGATTTTCATGTCTAGGGTTCACATAGCTGTGAAGAAATAATAAAAGTGAAAGGCTTTCTAAGATGTCCCTTACCAGACAAAACACTGGTATGACAAAGGCAGGTAGGTGGCAGTAACAAGTGAATAATGTCTTGCTGGATAATTATGTCTGTTACAGGCTTATCTTTTAGCACCAAGTGCTTCAAAATTAAAAGGAGGGAGTATGAAACAAATGCTTGAGCTACTGAATTAAACAGAAAGGAAAAGTAGCCCGTACAGAGTCAAAGAAACTCCAGGAGTTCAGATGGATAATGAGGATTGTAACACTGACAGAGGCAGAATCTTTAGTGTGGAAGCTCTCTGAGGGAAAATGTTCAAAACTAGAATCTGTGGACATATTTGTGGTACATAGGCGTGGCAATGTACTCAATGTAAGCCTCTTTGCTGTAGCAAGCTAAGTCAAGGTGAAATGCCTAGACTTTCAAAACAGGGAGAGAGAGTAAAACTTTCAGACATCTGAGCAAGGCACTTGTTCTTTGTGTCAAGGGCCAAAGGCTCAGTACTTCTTATACAAAAATCTAGCTCTCTTGTTCAGAACTTCACAGTAGGTTTCCTCATTTCCTAAAGTCAATTTTTTGTCTAAATGAATACTAAAGGGAGAGGAAATTTCCTTTTTGGCACAATCCCTGTAGTTTTAGCCTGTGAATATATGAGTAATTTAAGATACGGACTCTTGATAGCTTTTTTGAAGTACCTTCTCTGATGTTTTTAAGGAGTTTAAACCACATGACTATATGGTATTCCAGGAGCAGAGTCACTGCGCATGTCTCCTGTTGAAGGAAAATAATTTTGCTGTACTGAATGCAATATTTAGGGCCTACTTCTGTAACCATGGCTATTCTCTCAAAATATATGTATACTTTCTGAAGGATATTCCCTACTGAAGATATTAAGTGGTTGTCATGCAAGAAAGAACATACTGAGGTGAGACTGATCTCCAAAAGTTTTGGCACATATTTTTGATCTGTAGTCCTCTAATCATGAATAACAAATTTCCCACCAAACCCACAAATGCTCATTCTGATCAGCTCTTTCTGCCCCAAAAGATACAGTTAATAAGTGTGGAGTACAGCCTGTCCTGGAGGCCACTGATTAAAACATGTGTGTTTTTTTTAAAAAGGAAATTTCTAAAACTAAAGTGATTTAATTTACATGTCTTTGCTGATCACAGATGCAGAGAGGTAAGGTACATAGAAAAGCTTTGCCTTGGAACAGGTAATCCCAATACAGTTTTGGCTTACTAAATCAAACCTAAATCTTAAACTGTATTTAGGAAGTGACAAGTAACAAATCTTGTGGAATTGGTTTCACTTGTTCCCATGAGATTTAGTACTCAGTATTCCATATCAACATTAAAAGGGTTGATTTAAGAAGTCAACTTTCCATCTCATCTGAACCTGTTTGGCATATTAAGAAGTCTTCCTTTTCTGGTGAGACTTTGATCTTATACATCTGGTAAGTACAAACAGACATACCTGGGATTTTCAGACCACACCCACACATTTTAATTACCTGCTAAAATATTTGTTTTCCCTGTTATGATCTGTCTTGTTAAGAAAAAACAAACAAACAAACCCCAAACAAACAAACTATATGTTAAAGCCATCACTATTTGAACCATAATTAATTAAGGCAAAGAAGCTGATGAATTGTGGCTGGGTGCAACCTGACACAGAGTACAGAACACACTTGAACTGTAGCAAGTAGCTTTACAGACAATAAACCATAGAAATACCACAGTTTAGGAAGGAATTTCAGCTATGGACTGGAACTGAGGAGCATTTTGGAATTAGAAGTTGATGGAGAATGAGGGTAAACTTGAGTGATGATAAGGATGGTAACACAGGTGTCTTGCAGGTTTCTCTCCTGTGTCAGAGCAGCATACATATACGATCCCTGGGGAAATTTTGTTTGTGAATGCTTGCCACAGATCACTGTCCAAACTCCTTAGAATTCAGTAATGGAACAGTCTTGTCCATTCACGCAGAAAAAACAATGATGCTATTAATCCTCCTATGAAAAGTTGTGGGCAGTTTACAGAGGTCAAAAGGCAAGACACGGAACTGAAAAGAATAGTACAGGAAGTGACCACAGCTGTTGTAAAAAAAGATGAACTTATCTCAACACAAAGGGGATTGAGAGTGGGCTTTGCTGATCAACTGGTGGTGTAAATCACCTTCCCTGAGATAATTAAATGCATTAATGCTTTTCTGAGTCAGTCAGACATGTAGTGCCTGCATATTGATTCAGATGTGTAGGGAAATAGTGTGAAGAAAATTAGTTTTTGGAAGGGTATTTCATTCATTTTTTCATTTAATACTTTCTTTAAGGTTCATGTAGAAATTCAAAAGTCTTAATTTGTTGTTCACCCATCAGTCTATTTTTTTTCCTTTTATCTTTTGCCCCAGATTGCTGCCAAAGTATATATACTATAATGTGGGAGGCAGAGTTGATGCTAATCATATCTAGTAAAATCATGCTCTTGCCAATAGATAAACCTAATACATTGATCACAATTTAACTGTGCATAGCTTTACATATATTGAAACATCTGCAGTTATTATTCTGTCAGCATTGTCCTACTGCAGTCACAGAACTATGCATCACATGAATTTCAACACAAGAAGTCATTTTGAATCAGCCAATCTCTCAATCATTTGCAATCAAGTGAAGAATGTTCATAGCTTCATTTAAAAAATCTTGTTACCATTCCTGCCTTGGAAAAAAAAAGAATTAATCTTTCACCTGAGTACAGTGACAATTGTGAAGAAGAATTGTTTATAGCTTATCAAGGATGCTTGAAAGACTGATCTGGTTCCAAGCCTATATATTACACTGAAGGAGGCTGAGCTGTTGTTCTTGTACTGTGTCTTAATATGTATGTAAGATTAGTCAGTAGTATTCAAGGCAAGTAGAGATGTCAAATTTATTTTAACTTGTACAGATATATGCTGTTTTCTTTGCTTAATTTCAGAAGTAGCTAACCAAGCATATCAGTTTAGCATAAATTACAGGTCTGCCTTATCTTAGTGGATATCTTATTTGCAAAAAAAGTAGCTAATAATTTTCAACAAAATTTGAAGAATAATAAATAGGAACATATGACATTTTCTATAAGTTTCTTACCATGTTTCATTTCCTTTAATACAAAAGCTGTTTGTCAGCTTAATATAATAAACTGCTTTCAAGATTAACATGCCCTTCAGATTAATACTGAAAATAAAAGAACTTGATGTGATACACAAGATGTAATGATTACACAGCCAGCTATTATAATAGATAATGGTTCAGTATTAGTAATATTGGTATCTATGGAAAATATAATCAGTAAAAATAATAGAAATGTTCAATCCAATCCACCTTTATCCTGGGATAGCATTAACTGAATGTTAATCAGAATTTGCCTATATCCTGTGAGAAATTAGTAAGCTCTATTAAAGCAAACACACATATCTTTTAAAAATGCTGTTAGATATCAGATTTAAAAGCAGACAGATTGTTAATTTTGTAATATTATTAGTTTTGTAAAATAGTGATACAGTGGTACCATGTATGTTCATCTCCGTAAATTTATTTTTTCAGCCCTTCATTCCTTTTCACCACCACTTTTTAAGCAATCTCATGGAGAAAAGTTTAAAGGTCTGAAATCTGTTACAGAGGAATAAATGTGGCTTATAGGTATTTTTTTCCTTGTAAGAATAATTATGTTCCTGTATTCTTTGTAACAGAGAATATTTAGGGTATATTTTAAAGTGATGCTCATAGATATAATTAAGCAACTCTTCCAAGACAAAGGTGAGAGAATGTTGTATATTCTAGTTGTCTTAATTCAGATTCAGTAACTTACAGCCCTGGCTCCCATGGTGTGAAGTGTGACAAATTATAACAGCTGTCTGTTGAAGTTCTGGCACTTAAGAAAGTCAGTAGCTCTCAGTTCCAGAAACCCTATTTTCCAGAGTGGGAAAGACTCTGAGTCTGTTTGCAGAAATGCAAACTGCTGACCTCTGTCCTAGTCACTGGTTCTTTCCTCCTTCAAAATTATTTTTCAATAAAACAGTGAAGATCAGGATAATAATCTTAAATACTAAATGGTAATTTGACAAAAATGTATTCTTTTTAAATACTGAATAGGAAATGCAGATGACAAATAACATCTGCCTGGACGTTTACATTCTGATTTTCCAAAATATCATCAGAGAGTGAGAGAATACTCTCTTGAATGTGTAAATCACCTTGTGATTGTGGCAATTACATTAAGAACTGAGAAGTGTCTCAACAAAGATCATCCTGAACAACCTGCTTGATGTGTCATCTCTGCCCACTGAGACAGCAACTGCCCAAGAGGTGTGGTGGACCGTGGGTGGCAAAGAGGGGCAGAGGCCACTCAGTACCGACTCCTGAAAGTGCACAGGAAAGACCCCCTGGAATGTGACAAGGATGTGGGCCAGGTGGAGCTTTGATAAATTAATCAGGAATAGTATAAAAGCCCTGAGATATAGCATCTTGGGGGGAGGGGGGGGGACAAGGGGGGAAGGGGGACAGGGGATGGGACATCACATCACTGAGGACATCTGAGGCTGGAAGTAGCGGCCCAGGAAATCTCACCTCACCACCACCAAAGAAGGACCATGGGGTGGTAACTATTTCTCCTGCTCTGTCTCCAATCTCTCTGGT
Source organism: Colaptes auratus (assembly GCA_015227895.2). NCBI lineage: Eukaryota > Metazoa > Chordata > Aves > Piciformes > Picidae > Colaptes > Colaptes auratus. The sequence goes on from CM037631.1 coordinate 64,595,930, forward strand.
TCTCTCTCTCCCTTTTCTTTCTTTCTTTCTCTGTTTTGTTTGCTCCATTTTTTTCCTCTCATTAATAAGTAGTCTCATTATGATATATGGCCTCATTTGTGTCCTAATTTCGCTCATGTGAATGTTCAAAAAGAACAGCGTCTCCTTCCCAACGTTTGGATCAAGACACACAGCACAAACTTTATTGTTGCTGAATGTTCTGGTGAACTGTAATTCCCTTTCAATATTGGTTTTGGTGTGAAAAGCTTTGTTCAGGGGGTATCTTGTCAGAATTTTTGTTTCAAAAGAGCTTTATGTCAAGAAATCCGTATTCCTCAAAAGCACAACATATGCAATGTTTTCTTTTTCACAATTAAAAAAAAATCAAATTCAGAAGCAGAAATTCAGTTGCTACACAGGAAGTAAGGGATGATGGACCACCTCTAGATCTTGCATAAATGACCACAAGTCTCTGGGATTTTTTCCAAACTATTGGGCTGATGGATATTTTGAGGTCAGAGTAACTTTTTTACATGTCTCCATCTTGAAATCTTCATTGTAGAATGGGAAAGATTTTTTTTTAAATTGTGTCAAAATATCACAAGATAGTAAAGCCATTTTCTGCATTCTCTTTGATGATTCAAACAGCAAATAATTGGGATTCCCCTTGTCCTGCAAAACAATTTATGTGTAAGCCCATGTTCTAGGACAAGTAACACTGGTATAACTAAAAAATGTATTTGCTGACAAAGTCTTTATTGAAATTTGTTGGCTTTTAAAGAGGTGCATAGGGTCTGCAATGGTCTTTATCTTCATGATCTAAATATCATGTCTTCATTCACACAGAGGAGGCAGCAGATATGTTACTCAGCTTAGTGGTGTGACATATTGCCAAAAGATCTGAACCAGATACTTCTCACAGAATAGCTTTAAAGTAATTTTTATTCTTTCAGGGAGTCAGTTCCTCACATTTGAGAAAAATGTGTTCTTGTTATAGAGGGCAGCATGAACAGCAGCATTTTTGGTCACTTTTATTCTGTATCAAATCCTGTGAGGGGTTATCAGCAGAAAATTTATGTGCATTAGTAGATACAGCTCTCAAAGGTGCCCTTCAACCTTCTACCAGAAATAGGAAATGAGTAGTTATTTACATGCCACTGTATTGTAGAGGAACAAGCTTTGTTCACAGGCAGAACCTCTAAGGATCTATGTTTGCAGGAGATTACTTAGGAGCTGCACTGAAACACTTCATTTCCCGTATGCCATATGCCCATATGTTTTCATAATTTTTTCTGACAACTAGCACTTTCCTCTTCAGGGGAATGTAGTTCTGGCCCTCTAGCCAAAAAGAGGAAAGCAATAATGGAGTGGCACAGTATGGTTGCAGATCTCTGCCTAACATATGCTGGTATAATACAGCCGAGGAGTGGGCCACAGATGACAGCTCCATATCAGCCTAGCAGCTCTGCTCAGGTGTAAGGGAGATGAACCTTTGTGAAAAGCATAGCAATAGATACTATGTTGCTTTTCCGTTGAAGTTTAATGTGAATGCACGCCATATATTGTCTTTTACCTATGATTTCTCTGAGGCTGAGTGCTACTGCTAACAATAAAATTTCACAGGCTTACTTTAGCCGAATATTAATGAAAATTTTCAAAATCTCCGCACATACACATGCAAGGTGGCAGCTGCTTTTGGTACTCCAAGAGAGAGTTCAAACATTTACTTACTGTCAAGCTTTATGCATATACATGCATGTGAAAGGTCAGAGATGGTGGTTCTATCGTTTGGGATGAACACAGCTGAATGAAAATGTCACAGCAGTTGTACCTAGCAATTTAAATGCTTTAGAGTGTTGCAAGCCTGTGGATTCTCCTGCCAAGCAAATAAAAATCGACTCTCCGACTGTACAAATTTACATGATTACAGATAATACAATTTACATCATGCTTGCCGAGTTTCTGAGTACTGGTAGAGTGCAGGCAGCTTTTGGAGTTGATTGGAGTTGAGAAGCTTACTGTGCAGCCCTAGAGCAGGGAAGCAGACTGTTCATAGCAGACCATGGAAGGCATCAGTCAACCTGAGGCACAGCTGATAGATGTTAGCATTTTTAGACCTCTCAGGCATTACAAAGGACCTCTGAAGAAGTCAGGGGTTGCCTTGGTGTATTAAAAACACATGAAGAAAATTAATTTTAAATAATTGACTGAGGAAAATGCAGTGCCTCTGTAAGAAGAACTAAACTAAAGAGAGTTCATAATCCCTTTGTCAAATGTTTATATGTGGTTGTTTCATCACCTTCCTTGTTGAGAATGAGTACTGTGTAAGCAGAGTGTAAGAACTTGCTGACTTAGGTAATGGGACTGCTGGAGCATTTGTAGGTGCTCCTTCCCTCAGGAAACTGATGAAGAATGTGGTAACTGGTTCAAATGAAGATAAGGAGGGTGAAAGTGGACATGTTATCAATGGAAATGGAGAAGCACCTTTAAAAAAGGTGGATCTAAACATATGAATACTACAAAAGAGTGTTGTAATATTGTGATTCTGTAACAAAAATGATGTCAGAAGGGTAAGAAAAAGCAGCCTGGGTTCCATCTTTTCATCTGAGAAGAAAGGAAATTGAGGTCAATTTATTTAGCATATGGAGTCAAGATAAGCCATAAAGAAACTCAAATCCATGTGGAATTGCAAACAGTACTCCTGACTATTTGCATAGTCACTAGGCATTTTTGTCAAACAGTCCTCCAGAAGAGATGATAGCAATAAGGGTCAGTGTAAGTTCTGTAGCAATTGTTTTGAAACCTACAGAATTTAATAAAAAGTGGGATAATGACTATAAAGATTTTAAATGAAGCTACAAGTTTACAAGGCAGAAAAGCTTGTCCATCTAATTTGATGTGGTGAAGGTATTTTATGATTGTCTAATTAAATTCTAAATTTATTTTTTTTAAAAAATTGTATTTAATGAAGATAGATATTATTTGATGAGGGAAATCCAACAATTATTCAAAAATAAGGTGTTATCTACTTGCCCACTCCTAGCATACATTCTGCTTATTATGTATAAAATGAGATTGTATCTCATACATCATCCACTAAGTAGGTGCTTAATGGCATAAATGAATCTCAACATATGTTGTTTAATGACCCATAGCTGGCCTGATTTCTAGCATAACCATCCATATATTTTTATCTGAAAATGGTATCTAGTTGAGAAAAAGTACAAAATATTCATTAAAAAATCAAAAGAATAGATGGCCAGATTCTCACAGACCAAATATCCCTCTCCTCAACCATTCCTCTGTATTATTTGTTCATGTAACCATTTATTTGTTCATGTAACCATTTAGGACTACTTCTTCTTTCCTTGCACAGTGACTTTATCTCTGATGATAACTTAGTTGTTTCTAATAAATAAATAATGTTTTTCAAAGAAGACAGTTTCTATTCAGCATGACTGCTTTCAGAGGCAGAGGACATAATCTCCCAGCACAGAGATTAAAGGTCTCGTAAGGAAACAGATACTGAGCAATTCACCCACTGTGAGCAATCCTCTTAAGCAGAGAAAGGCCATTTCAGAGCTCTCAGGCATTGGCAACATTTCAGCAACCTGGTTACTGCTTTTATCATTAGTACTGATGAAAGCTTCAGAGTAGTTTGGAAGGAATTTGAAGTTGGTAATTTCATGAGAGAATAAAAGGAATAAATTTATAGATAATTTGAGAAGGCTGAATAAAGACAGCTGGCTGAGCAAAGTTTGGGATGAAAATGTGAAGAATTTCATCCTTTAATAATAGTCAGGACATAACCGAAAAAAGCCTTGCTGGTTAGGTACACTTAGAGAACAGAGGCCCCCCTCTGGGAAGGATTTGGAAAATCTAAGGATGCTTATACAGAGGAAAAGACCCTCTTTCCTGAAGCACATTGGCTCTAGCATTCATGTTCCCGTGGCTGTAGATAACAGTAGATGGAGCAAAACAAGAAGAAAAACTTCTGCAAAGTAGCCCACTAAATGCAGTCTAGTTTATGGACTAGGAAGGATGGGATATGACATGGCCCTTCCTTGCCAGTCTGCTCTTGGTGTGTTTGATACTGCTCACAGGTCAAGTATCCATATAATACCTAATGCCTGTATGAATGAGGGCACAGAGTTAGGGTAAAGCATGTCAGTATTTTGTCCATTATTGTTATATATATATATGCACCACTTTCCTCTACAGCAAATAAACCCAAATGACACCCCTCTTACTTGCCTTGGCAAACCCAAACACAGGGAAAGAAAACCACAGACTACTTTTCTGAGCATTTGTAGGTTGGAAACAGAGAAGCAGAAAGGTAAATGGTGCTGTGGGGCTGCAGGCCTCACTCTTGTAGAGTAGAAAGAAGTTTAGACTGTCTTGGGATGAAAAGGAGCTGTGTGTGTACAAACTGTAAGACAGAACTTTGTGTTCAATTGTAAAGAAAAGAGGGATAAGGGAGGAATTACCGTCTATATTTCATAATGAAAACTTAAAGGATTTCTTCTTCTCTGAGCCTTCCTTTGAGAATAGAAGGTACAACCTTAGCTCTGGCTGTAATTTTTTTAAAATCTGCTGTAGACCTCAGGATTAAACAAGATGATTGGTTGTCCTATGAAGCTTCAGAAGGCAGAAAAACGCAGAACTGCTGACGGACAGTCAGGCACCTGCTAGGTAATGTGGGGGAACTGAACCAGTGGGTGCTTTCTTCTCTACTCCACTTTGAATGTACTGCGACAGATGGCATTTAGAATTGATTGACGCATCTTATAGCATCTGTGCCAATTTCAATTATTTTTCAGATTTATCATATAAAGCACGGAGGTGAAATGTGTGACTCAGTGAAACAGCTCACTGAGAAAGAAAGAAGAAAACCCACTTTGTACAAAATCCCCAAATCTGACAGCAGAGACTAAATGAGGGGAAGAAAAAGACTCTTGTGAAGACAAGTGAACTACAGCTTGTGGACAAGTTGCGTGGTGTTGTCAGTTTCCAGTCTTACATAGGGACTGCATCAAAAATCCTTTAGATTTCTATCAAAGACAAATGGTTTATTTAAGCAGATGTATTCAGAAAAAAAAGGGCAATATGTAATATACAAACCTCTTTCTTTGTAATCAAAATTTGTTGTATGCCTGAAATCAATTGGCTTAAATAGACCACTGTCAAGGGAGAAGGTTTGGTATCATATCCATCATCTAGTTGCATTAAGTTTTGTTTGGTTTTTCTTTTGTTTGTTTGTTTTTCTGGGCTGAATACTTTGCATAATGTTCTGCATTTTTGTTTTACCGTAAGTCCATTTTGTTCATGTTCAAACAGGCACTATAGATTTGCTCTTGCTGGTTTGTCAGAAAGAACAGCCCACTCACCCAGGAGGCCATAACACCATTTTAAAAGTCAGGGAGAAGGAATCGGTATGAAGCCTTATTAGAGATGGTAATTAGAAGCAGTGACAGCAGCACAAAGCTGTTTTACTCCATCAGTTCCTAAACTCTGTCAAGGTCTGCACTTATGAGAATAAAATGTAAGTGCTTGTCAGGGATATCAGTGAAGTTACCCCATTCCTGTAGAGGTCTTGCAATGCAGAGCCAGAGCTGTCCCAGCAAGGCTCCTGGCATCATCCCAGCCCTGCTACTAGCATTCCTCCTCTGCTGTCAATGCTGCCAGGCAGGTCACTGCCTCCTCTCATCATGCTGTTGGCTCCCAACAACAAAGGGACAATATTGCTTGGCCTGGTGCCAGTTGCCTGGTGCAATGGTGTGGGATCAGCTCCTCACCTGACAAGCCAGGCAGAAGGAAAGTTAACAATGTTCTGAAAGGTGAGAAGAAGCAAGTGGAAGGTGATAGGAACCTGGCAAAGTCTCCAGAAAGGTAGAGAGAGAGAGGTAAATCTGTGAGGGTCACCTTGAGGCAAGGCACCCAATTCTCATGCACAGTGAGAAGAGGTTATTGGCCTTTTGTAAGGATTGTACTTGGCTCAGAGAAAGGAAGAGAGAGAGGCTGGGTTTTAAAATATCAAATTTTCTGGTGATTAAACATTCATAAAGTAAATATTAAAACTTTTAAGTAGATTCCACATTCACAAAAATCCAGGGATTTTATCAGCACTCTGCCACAGTATCTGTGTTGCAAACATTCCTAAAGCCTGAATTGAACTTTCTACTCAACACTTTCATCTTTTAGGATCTTCTTGACAGACAGACTGCCAGTTGTCAGAGTGTCTGTCAACTGTGAAAGCTAGCAGCATATGCTGAGACAAGCTGGGGAGGGCAGGGTAAGAGAGATGACTTTTCTGTTTATATAACAGAAGCTCAGCAGAATGACTACAGCAAATCTCAGGAGGAGCTGGCACATCTGAAGGTATGAAAACTAAGTAGTCTGAAGTACTGCAGGGAAATTTGTTTAATGCACAACGTAAATTGTCCCAATTCATCTCTAAAATGAAAAAGTGCTCTGCTTTCTTTCTGATGATTCACTGTAGTATGTACATTATTGTTTACTGCTAATAGTTACTTAGCCTAATACTCTGAAAGGTCTCTGTTGTGCAGGTCATATTATCAATGCTTAATGGTTTTTACTGCTTTAAATATTTGCAGCCCAGTATGTTAGAAAGCAAGGTGAAGTTGCCTCAGAGTTACTGAAGAGTCTTGTACATCTAGTGCACTTTGGAACTGGAAATTTCAAGATTTAAATCACTCTATCTGAACCCTTCCAATCTTTCTCTGTGGTCATTCCTGTAGAGATGATCAAAAGCATTAAGTCCTGTGGCTTGCTTTCCCCACCAACCCCTTTGACAAACAGGTTATCACCTTTGTCTTTTGCAATATTTGAATGCTAACTTGTGTTCCAAGATTACCTTGGGCCACCTGTGGCCTTCTGCCATTCAGAACTCAGGGTCCTGATACAAGGCCTTGCAGTCACTCACTGGAGTTTTTAGCTGCCCGTGGTCTAACATTTGGATCTGGCCCTGTAAAGAGGAAAAATCTAGAAGTGGCTCCAGCCATGCTCTGAATACAGAAGTCATGTGCAGAAAACCTGAGAGATCTGCACTTGATGTAGAGTGTTGCTGGTTGCTGCTCCTCAGGACATCAATCCTGTCTTCATTTCTCTCTAGCTGGTCTAGCAGTTCAGTAATCATTGTAACTCCTTATTACCTGACAGCATATAACCAGGGAAGGGTTACAGATCTAATGACATCAAAAAACAGTTTACAGCTATACACTTGAGGAGGCTTATCAAGGCATACTTAGAAGGAAATTTTCAAATCTACTGCACTTGGGCATTTATCATTAAACAGCAGTGCCAAATTTTAATAAGTGAAATTAGTTAATGCATGTACATGCTTTGAAGATATGAAATTCTATTTAAATTATGTGAAGTCAAATTAAGGTAAGGAATACAGGCTGAGCAATGGAGAAACAAATACTTTAATGTAATGATATACTGGCTTCATCTGTAATGAAATACTATGTATTCCTTCATCCCTAGGGAGTCCTTTGTCACCTTTTGGGTCAGAACCTTCTCACTTTGCTGTTGTTACCTTGAACTGAAAACCAAAGCATCAGCATTTTTTTTTTAGATTGAATCTTTTCTTCTCCATCTTGTCAAATGAACACCAGCTTCTCCCGCTTTCTCTTTGTAATGCATATTTCACTGAGGGGACTTTGGCACAATGATGTGACACTATGAAAAAGCCAGATAGGCTTTGGATGATTATTACCTCGTTATAACACTGATTTCTGCAGTTTGTTTTTTAATTAGTCAGTTTAGGGAAGCACATATTTGGGAATTAAATGATGCTTGGAATAAAAGAGTGAATGTGCCATTAAGGACAACTGACAAATCTTAAGAACAAAGTGGAAAAAAATACAAATTTTTAAAATAAAAAATGTGATGAATGATTGCATTTTTGGTTGAATTCTCATTATATAAGAAGTTTGACAATAAAATTCGTTGATCAATAATCTGAAAAATGCTACTTTTTTTTTTTCAAAACATATATGCCCAAATGAATTAGCAACGAATTTTATGCAATACCTTTCTTTTCTATGAAATCAAGTGTATTTTACTGGTATGAAACTGATTTACACATTTACTTTTATTTTATTTATTATGGAAGTTCGTAGTCATCATTTCTGACCTAGGGTAGTGCTCATGATAATCCTGATAGAAATCACAGTATCACAGTATCACCAAGGTTGGAAGAGACCTCAAAGATCATCGAGTCCAACCTGTCACCACAGACCTCATGACTAGACCATGGCACCAAGTGCCACATCCAATCCCCTCTCGAATGGCAGCTGAACTACAGGACTTCAGAGCTCCCTCTCAGTGATTTCTATGATTTTAAGATATTTGGTGTTTAATGTAGAAACACAAATAAATGCAAATCTATGCCAGATATCATGTAAAGCACCTGCACAGATATAGTCCAAGAATGCTCCTTAGTGCTACAGAGAAGGATTTTTGTCTTGATAAAAGTAACAATGCATTAATGCCCTTAGACGTAGTGGCAGATTTGTGTTCTGCCACATGAAGAAGCATATATGTGTATTTTGATGGGTTACTTGACCTTTTTTTTAAGATATATAGTTTTGAGCTGTTAAACACTTTCCTGTAGTGAGAGAGTCATGAACTCCATTAAAGAAAACAGAGTCCTTCTGACAATCGCTTGTTTATTCTTCAGTTTATATTTCTTTGACCCTCTAGTGTCTCTAGATTTTGAAGCTGAAGAAAATTGCAGGTACTCAGTGCTGATATTATTTAAAAGAAAGTGCATTTTCTGCCAGTCATTATATCTTCAATATAAGTCTATGGGTCTTTCATCAACATGATTGTATTGTGTTAATGGACATTTCTGTGTTGAAATTGAGGGTGAAGACATCCCCTTTATACTGGGTTAGATGAGGCTAGAAGAAATCATTATCTTTATCAGTCCCAGAAATTGCTTCTTTAAGACAGGAAAAACATGAACAGAGAAACTATCCAGGGACTACATGGGGTACAACTGTGCTGGAGAGAGTATTGAGACAGCAGAAAATAAAAGCCATAAAGCCTGGAGGGTGATCTAGAGTCTTGCACAGGGTATCTGCAGAGAACAGAGAGTTTGGCAGTGGGAAATGCTCGGTTCTTGGTGCCATCCAGAGTTCTGATGCCTACTCAAGGTTGTAGGGAGCTGACTCTTTTCTCTTTGGCTCCAGACTTTAAATCACACTCATAACAGCACAGAAGTCAGCCTTTTCTTTTTAAGGCATTAGTTCCAGAAAGCTTATGGTTGCCACTTATATTATAGTAGCCTAACAGGTAAATCACTTATCCACCAGGCTGTGTTACCTTCTAAAACCTCTTTTCCTGCAGCTTTATCATGTTCTCAGGCGAGAAGGGAAGAGATGGGAGTTACTTTCCACACATTGGGTTGAAGTTATTCCACTCAATAGTAACATCGGGCAATCAGTATAAACCTATGGACTAAGAGACAATGCGTAGCGTCTCACTTGGAGGGAGGGGAGAAAACCTGCAGAAGCTCTTGTCATGAAGATTTGTACTGCACTTTACATTGAAACACACATTAAATACAGTGCATGAATAGTTCTTTGCTCGTGTTGGAGATGCTGGTGCCAGAAATAGGGCTTGTTACAGGATTTGAAAGATACTGGTACAATTGTCAAGGGAAGCCAGTGTAATGCCTCTCTGCAGTACATCTGCTTCTACTGTGCACAAAAACCATTACATTTTTCTTACATGAGTGCCACAACCAGTCTTTTCAATATAGAGATATTGATCCTACCTCTGGGAGTGTCCGAGTAAGTACATTAAAGGAGCTGTATTGCTTGGAAAAATGGATAACTTGTCCTTTAGGCTCATGCTGTAAAATGAGGTGAAGTAAAGTCTACTGCAGGATGCTAAAGAGGAGCTTACTAGCAAAAAAAAAAAAAAAAAAAAAAGGTGACAGAAGTAGCAATGTTTCCTGCTGATTTTTCATATAAAAGGCAGAAAAGCTGAATCTATCTAAGAATGAGGCAGGCGTGAGTGTACTGCAACATCTGAACAGCACTGAACCCCACTGAATACTCAAAAAATATCACACTGATCTTTTAGCAGTGACAATTCCTAATCCTTTCTAAACTGCTTCATTTACTATATGCATTGTCCACCCTGTGCATTAGATTGCATGTCAGTTTGGTGAAGGATGGAGAAGAAAACTATTGTCTCCTTATATCCTTTGTCCAGCTCCTTTCTTATGGAGATGATGTCAAGAAGTGGTTTTGGTTATAGAATCAATTGTATGCTCTGGCTGGAAAAAAAAAAAGGTGGCCAGATGCTTGAAAAAATTGTCATGACAGGTTGACAGAGGCCCGTGGGAAGCAGTCCTGAAGGGCAGTAAAGTCCAGGAAGGCTCCACAGTCTTCAAGAAGAAAGTCTTAAAGGTGCAGGAGGAGGCTGCCTCCATGTGCTGACAGACTGGCAGGTGGGGAAGGAAGCTGACCAGAGAAATTTGTCTACAGCTTAGGCAAAAAAAGGAAAGTTTATAGCATCTTGAAGAAGGGGCAGGCCACTCAGAATGACTATCTAGTGACTAAGGATGAGGGAAAGGCTGAGGTAATTAATGCCACCTTTGCCTCAGTCTTTAGTAGTAGAACTGGTGATTCTCTGGGTATTCAGCCCCCTGATCTGGAAGACATGGGCAGGGAACAGAACCAAACCACCATAATCCAAGGAGCCTTTTGTACCGATTGGACCCACAGAATTCTATGGGGCCAGATGGGATCCATCTGAGGTTATCGAATGATGTGGTGTTACTTTGTTCTCCCAAGTAGCAAGTGACACAATGAGAGGAAACTGCCTCAGGCTGCACAAGGCAAGGTTTAGGTTGAGCATTAGGAAAAATTCCTTCACTGAAAGGGTTGTCAGGTAGCGAGATGGGCTGCCCAAGGAAGTGATTGAATCATCATTCTTGGAAGCATTTAAAAGGCACATAGATATGTTGCTTAGGGACATGGTTCAGCAGTGGACTTTGTAGTGTTAGGCTAATGCTTGGACTCAATGATCTTAAAAGTCTTTTCTGGCCTATGATTCTATGACATTCTACAACTCTATGGCATTTGGTTGGTAGATGCAAGGAAAATCCATTATTGCGCATACCGTCATGATTAGAAAGGTGTGGAGCAGAGCACCAGAGCTGGCACTCAGCTAAGAACTGTCTTCCAGTATACAGATGGCTCTAGTAGTTGTGTGCTCAGATTCCAGCTCATATTGGAGTTCCATCATGTCTGGTACTGCTGCACTCATAGGTGGAGTTACTTCATTCAGGGCTTGTGGTGAAGGCACATTCTGCCCAGATACTAGATCTGGTCCCTGCATGTGGACAAGTTTTCCCCTCCTTCAGGAGGAAGACAAAAGCCAAGGCATTAGCCAGGCCAGCACGCACTCAGCGCATGGAGTGCTTGTGCAATTACCAAGTATGGGCACAATTTCAGCTTCACACTCTCTATAGGCTGAAGCCAGTTGTCTATGAGAGTGCCCATTGGTCAAACCCAGCCTTGAGGAATCTATAAGTATTGCCCCTGTTGGTAAACAGGTTGCCCCCTCTTTCACTTTGTCTCTGTACTCGCTCGAGAGAGGAGCTCTCGAGCCACAGCCTCTGCCATTGAGCTTATTGTTATTAGCTTCTATCATACGTGCACGCATACTGAAGCCTCTGCATCGTGAGAAGCACTTTGATCGTGAGGATCATCCCAGAGGGAGGACCTTCGCTGAGCCTGAGAAGCCAGCGTCGCCACAGCCAGTCGTACCGACCGGGAAACCCCACCGTGCTACCGGAGGACTGGACCAGCCCCCGAGGGTAAGATCTGCCCAGCTGTCAGGGAGAAGGGACTTATTAGAGACTAGGTCCGCATATACCTAGCCCCGCCATAGCGGAGAGAGAGCCGCCACGTGTGCCGCTCCAAGCCCTGTAACTGCAGGGAAGGCTAAAGCATTGGCCGTGCCTATACTGCACCAAACCCGGGACTACCCCGATCGTCCCGCTGTGCCTTTAAGCCCAGTAATGGAGAAGCCGCAGCTCAGTGCAGCCGCATTCTCTCTCCGAGGCTGTTTACCTCAGCCGCGAGATCCGTCGCCACGGGGCCGACCCCATAGCTATTATTGTCCGACCGGGAACCTCTGAGCCCGCCTACCAGCAACCGTCGCCCCGCCCTGCCATGCGAGCCGACTCCCAGAGCCGACCCTACGGGCCGAACCCGACCAGGACCTATCCCTATTGTCTGGAGGGAACCGACCGAGTCCTGAAGGGAACCTGCTTCCGAGCTAAGCCCAGGTTCCATTATTCCTTCTCCACTGCTGCGGAGAGAGGAGATAATACCCAACACCACCGTTTCAAGTCTACTAGGAATCAGTCCAGCGGCAGAAGTCAGCCGGACCCCCACCTCGCTACAAACAACAGCTACAGAGTATCTCCCACGTGCTTTCCACCCACTAGCACTCAGTTCAAAGTATCCGCGTGTAGCAGTCATCGCTGACGCACAGAAAGATTGTAATATTGTTGTACATAGCCAGAAACCGCCCGCGTCCCGCCGAGTCGCCATCTAGTGGCCAAGCGGCGGAACTGCACCCTTCATTATATAAACATACAAATAGTTTGTAGATAGTTTAATTAAGTTCTGATCATAACACTAAGCCATTTATGGAATGTATTTCACGAACGTGCACTAGAACATGTATATAAGTTGTTGATTCATCGGTTATTAATAATTTTATAATAAAAATAATATTTTCATAATTCATATTTCATATTAATTAAATTTAATAACTCTTCACAACAGGGCTCGGTAGTCGACTGTCAGACACCAGTCTCCATTCTGCTTTCGCACAGGCCACACTGGACTGTTGAAAGGTGAATGAGTTTTGCTGATGACTTTCTGACTCCCTAACAGACGAATCAGATTCTGAATAGGCAACAAAGAGTCACGATTGGTTCTGTATTGTCTGTGATGCACAGTCTGAGAATCAAGTGGCAACTTAATGTCCTGAATCTTGTGTTGTCCCACAACTGCAGATTCATCAGAAAGCTCAGGTCTAACAGACAGCTTTAGTTTTTGTCCATCAATTTCTACAGATGCTACTCCAAAAGCCCATTTGTAACCTCTAGGGTCTTTGAAACGCCCTTCTCTCAGAAAATCAATTCCCAAATACAAGGTGCGTCAGGTCCGGTCACAACTGTATGCTTCCTCCACTGTTTACCAGTTAAACTTATATCAACCTCCACCTTAGTTAACTCTTGAGATCCACCAGTGACTCCCAGAATAGTTATAGCCTCTGATCCCTGATAATTTGATGGCATTATGGTGCACTGAGCCCCTGTGTCAACCAAGGCCCTGTACTTCTGAAATTGTGAAGTGCCAGGCCACTGGATGTACACATCCCAATAGATTCTGTTATCTCTATTACCCCTCTCCTTCCCCTGGCGGGAGGCAGGGCACCCCTAGTTATGGGGAACATGCCCACATGTGCAATGAGCACAGTGTGCAGTGTTAGAACTGGAGCCACTGTTGGAGCTATTAGAGTTGTCCTGGGGAACTGTAGAAGTAACAGCTACCCTTCTGGTATTGCTACCTCGGGTTCTGCCACTTTGCAGTTCCCTCAGTCTCCTGAAAAGATTAGAAGTTGGTTGACCATCCCATCTGTTCATGTTCTCACCAAACTGATCACCCAGAGTTATCCAAATACTTCCACGTGACTGCCTTGGTGGTCTGTTTTGGTTTGATCTGTTTTGGAATGACCTGTTTTGGAATGACATCCTTGGAGGACGTCTATTCCTCACAGAGGAAACCTGTATCCATCTGGAGGAAGAATTGGAATTATCTCTCTGTGTCAGTTGGGAGATGGAATTTATAATTTCATCCTTCAGCTCTTTCATGCAATTCTCAAGTTTTCCAGACAGAGTTTCAATGGCTGAAACCAAAGAAACACGTGTCATGCTATCCTCCAATTGTCTCATCTGATCAGTGAATTGGCCAACCGTAGGAGAAGCTCCACCATAATTTCTTGCCACAATTCTGCTTGCCAGAATATTTGCATAATTAGGAGGAGCAAGTTTGATGAGCTTTTTAGCAAGACCAGTTCCTACAGGAATTTCATCAGGATTCAGAGTCTCATGGCCCCCATAGAGTACCTCTCTAACAGCAAATTCTCTCAGACGCTTAATTCCCTCCTCTATGGTAGTCCAGGGCTTAGGATTCCATGGAAGATCATCTCGGGAAGGATATCTCATGAGAGTTGCCATTAAAAGGTGTATCCACAGAGTAACCTTACCGAGAGTCCTGCCTAGATGTCTATCCCATTATCCTTTGAGAGAGTTCCTAGTTGAGCTGCTGACTTGTCTCCAACCATTAGAGCTGGAGCACCTGTATCATAACATCTACCAAGCCAAGCTAGAATTGGCTCCTTATCTGCTCTGATGTAATCTTTACGCACATTTCTCAGCACTTCCCTTGGTGATGAACAGGTGTCTATGTCATCTGACTCCTCCTCTTCCTCCTCTCCCTGAACTTCTTGTCCCACTAATCTTATTGTCACTCTCCTAAGAATCTCTTTAAGGTCAGGAGTACCACCTCTTGATGTTCTCCTATCAGCAATTTGCACTGCATTTCCATCCAGTGATGATCTCAATAACTCAGCTATATCTTTAAGACAAACCTTCTCCTCCTCCTCAGCAGGCTCTCTTAAAGCAGAAGTTCCCTCACCAGCATCAACATCTGAATCAGCTTTGGTCTTTCTACTTCTTGTATTTAAAACAGCTACCTGTTTAATGGGAGCTGTGTTTGAATTTACAGCTGGCTTAACAGAAGCTGACAGGTTTTGAGACGGATCAGCTGCTGTGGAGGACACTTCCGGTCCTGCCGAAGAAGAAGGAGGAAATGGCTTTGCCTCTTTAATGGCTGCCGAGGATGTGGGAGCCACCATGTTGGGCGCTGCCGCTGCTGCTGGCTGATTGCCAGAACCACCAACAGCACCGTTCAGAGCAGCCTTTCCGATGGACTTTTTAGCTTTATCTTTAACTGATACAGATTCTCCATTCTCCTCATCACTAGATATTTCTGGGGTCGAGTTAGAGCCGTTCTTTCTCCTCTTGGGTCTACACCTAATTACAAAGCAGGCCCTAGATACCTTCCTCTCCCGGTACAGAGCATATAACAAGAACACATTACTTATCACCAACAGCAGGTTTGCACACATAAAATAAATCACCTTTGGATCCCAGCCATCACTTAAAACTACCCTTTCACCTACTGGGATCTTAAACTCCTTTATCTCTATGGGCAGAGTAGTTGAGGTCACATTCCTGTATCGATTAAGCCAAAAGAATCCCAGGCACCAGTCATAGAGAAGCTGAATCTTATACTTTATACATCAAGTATCTGCCTAAGCGATTGCAAATCAATCCCAGGAAGTACTTGTTGACCAGTACCAAACAAATTGAAAAACCAAACGCTCTAAAATCCAAAACACTTTCATGTTTGCAACTCTGACTCGAGCAGACAATAAATCAAGAAACTTTTGCCCTGCTTCTGGACAGCAACTATCCACAAGCCCCACGTTAGGTGCCAATTAAAATATATGTGTGTAGGGGAGAATTTTTCTCACCCTACCACACAACTCAACCACTAAAATGCAAAAGATACAAATCTTCATGTGCACTGACCTGAAGAAATTCTTTTGGAAAGATGATGAGCAGGAAATCTCTGAGTGAGATGGCAGGAGAGGAAATTATCATCCAGCACTACTAATAATCTTGCCCTTGTGAAGCAAACCTGTTTAGCTAAGGACAAAAGGAGATGAGTAGAAAGGCTCAAATTAATCAAGTTTGACTTTCAGTGAAATTAGTTCTTCCAATTCTCTTCACAACTGGCTATTCACTCATTTTCTTCCCAATTAGAACATTAAGATTAAATATTATACTACAATTGTGACAGTGAAGAGAAAAATGCATGCATATGATATACTAGGAACCTATGAAGTCCTCAAAATTGAGTGAGGAGGAGATCTGCACACTGATTTTCAAAGGAAGCATCCAAACTGATTGTAAACCTTACAGAAAGAAAACAAACTCCCTACAGCCTCAGACACTGATCCATAATACAGGTATAGAAAGCTCTTCTCTATTGCAGCTAGAAAACCATCTTGAAATGTATTCAATCCAGTTGATAACTTTAGTCCTTTGGAAGAGTTCTGCCCACCCTCAAGGGTGGAGAACCACTATCAATAGCTGCTGCATCAGACTGGGTCACTCCTGCAATGCCTCAATGATAACTTCTTAAGATGGGAAATAGACAGCCCTGCCTAAGGGGGTGCAATACTGGATCTGATGGTCACCAATACAGATGAGCTCATCAAGACGGGACTGCCTGGGCTGCAGTGATCACGTACTGGTGGAGTTCACAGTTATAAAGCATACAAGTCAGACAAGTAGCATAGTCAGGACCCTGAAGTTTAGGAAAGCAAAATTCCAGTTCTTCAAGGAGTTAGTCAATAGAATCCCCTGGGAAATGGTGCTCAAGGATATGGAAGCAGAACAGAACTGGTAAATCTTTAAGCATGCTTTCCATGGAGCACAAGAGTTCTTGATCTTCAGGTGTAGCAAATCAAGCAAGGAAGAGAAGAGACCAGCCAGGCCAAGCTGAGACCTGCTGGTCCTGGGTTCTGCTAGGATAAGGTTTTGGGATTTTTTGTTTGGATATTTTTTCCTTCAGAAGAAGCTGGGAGGGACCAGAGCAAAGACAGGCAGCTGAACCAGCCAATGGATATTTCCTACTATACTGATGTCATGCTTTCTGTATAAGGGAAGGGCTGGCTGGGGTAAGCATGAGTCCTTTGAGCAGGTGACTGTAACATGGCAGCAGGGCAGGATCAGGCAGACAGGCTGGGCCTTTATATTGTCAGTGATGAGTTTTGTGCCACCCGCTGCATATCCTATTTCATTCATATTGTTCTTCCTGACTGCTGTTACCTCATTGTGCTGCTCTGTTAGTCTTATCTCAACTCATGAGACTTTGATTGAGTCTCTTGATTCTCCTCCCTATCCCACTGTGGGAATGGAGAGAGGCAGTTGTGCAAGTGGCTGAAGTGGTCTTGTCTGCTGAGGGGGCCTGAATTAACAGCATGCTCAAATCCACATATGCTACCTTCTACAGAATGAAAGAAGAGAGGGGGAAAGGGGTAATACACTAATATTAATTAATTATCCAAGCAATGTTAATTAGGTGACTACATAATTACATTTGTAACAAGGATGTCTCATTTGCTTTATTTGTTAATATTTGCTTCATTCATCCTAGGGTACTGAGAGAGCTGGCAGATGAGCTGGCCAAGCCACTCTCCATTATTTACCACCAGTCCTGGCTCACCAGAGAGGACCCAGATGACTGGAAACTGGCCAATATGATGTACATCCACAAGAAGGGCAGGAAGGAGGAGCCAGGGAATTACAGACCTGTCAGCCTGACCTCAGTGCCAGGCAAGACTATGGAACAGGTCATCTTGAGTGCAATCATACAGCACTTACAGGATGGCCAAGGCTCAGGCCCAGCCAGCATGGATTTAGGAAGGGCAGGTCCTGCCTGACCAACCTGATCTTCTTTATGATCAGGTGACCCACCTGGTGGATGTGGGGAAGGCTGTGGATGTAGTCTACCTGCACTTGAGCACGGCCTTTGACACTGTCCCCCAGAGCAAACTCCTGGCCAAGCTGTCAGCCTGTGGCTTGGACAGCAGCACTCTGTGCTGGGTTAGGAACTGGCTGGAGGGCCAAGCCCAGAGAGTGGTGGTGAATGATGCCACATCCAGCTGGCAGCCAGTCACTACTGGTGTGCCCCAGGGATCAATGCTGGGCCCCATCCTGTTCAATATCTTTATTGATGATGATCTGGATAAGGGTATTGAGTCCATCATCAGCTATGGGCAGGTGTTGATCTGTTAGAGAGTAGGAGAGCTCTACAAAGGGACCTTGACAGGCTGGACAGATGGGCAGAGTCCAACGTGATAGCATTTAACAAGTCCAAGTGCCGGGTGCTGCACTTTGGCCACAACAAGCCCATGCAGTGCTGCAGGCTGGGGTCAGAGTGGCTGGAGAGCTGCCAAACAGAAAGGGACCTGGGGGTACTGGTTGATAGTAGGCTGAACATGAGCCAGCAGTGTGCCCAGGTGGCCAAGGAGGCCAATGGCATCCTGGCCTGCATTAGGAATAGTGTGGCCAGCAGGAGCAGGGAAGTCATTGTGCCCCTGTACTCAGCACTGGTTAGTCCACACCTTGAGTCCTGTGTCCAGTTCTGGGCCCCTCAATTTAGGAAAGACATTGAAACTCTTGAGCATGTCCAGAGAAGGGCAATGAGGCTGGCAAGAGGTCTGGAGCACAAGAGACAGAACAAGAGGACACAGTCTTAAGCTGTGCCAGGGGAAGTTTAGGCTTGAGGTGAGGAGAAAGTTCTTCACAGAAAGAGTTGTTGGCCATTGGAATGTGCTGCTCAGGGAGATGGTGGAGTCACCATCCCTGGAGGTGTTCAAAAAAGGATTGGACGTGGGACTTGAAGCCATAGTTATGAGGTGTTGGGTGATAGGTTGGACTTGATGATCTCTGAGGTCTTTTCCAGCCTTATTGATTCTATGATTCTGTGATCTTACGATTCTTTGATTCAGACCCAAGTCTGATGACCTCAGTTTACTTGTTGTATGTCTTTCAGGGAACCTGGCAAGTAACATTGTCAGATTTTCCAGTGTAACATAAAAGGATATTTTCTGAGATACTTATGTAAATATCATAAAATATTTTCTTGACCTATTGTCTTTTCCTGGAAATGTGTCCCTAGAGAATTGTATGGTATCTGATAGCACACAGGTATTCATGAATAATTAATTGTATGTTTGGTATAAAAGCTTGATGATTGCTTTCAATTTTTAATATATAGTAATGTAAGATCTTTTTTTTCAATTATGTTCTCAGTCTGCAGACTTTCCAAAGCATGAACAGTAATAATCAAATTAAGTTGCTGATTACTCCTTAACTGCTATAATATACACCTGTTCACATTAAATTATTTTTATTAGATAACTGCATAAAAATTTTCAGAAATGTCAACAAGCTAGTGATTCAGATTGCTGAAATTAGTTTGCATTATTAAATTGATAACTTTTTCTTGTTTTCATTCTATCATCTTCATATTGCATCTATTACTTTTCTCGTTTTCATTCACCATCTTTCTTTAGTGTATGACTCTATCTGCAGAGTGTTTACATCCAAAGCCAATAGTAGTATTGCTGTAATGATCTTTAAAAGACCAAAGAAAGACAGTAAGAAATGCAACAATTAGTCCACTTAACTCCTCATGAGGAGAATCTTCCCTTTTCTCATTTTGTCACCTATTCATCTCTACCTATATTAAGCTTTTCTTTTTGTTGTCATTTCCTGCACAGCTGTCAGAAACCATTTTTCTGGCCTGCTTTTTTTTTCCCTCAGTTGGCTTTTATTCCAAAATCAATGCATTTCTACTCTTTGCAGAGCTTTACTTCCGCTCTATTTTCTTGCTTCTTTCTAGGAGTCAGGAAGTGTATCACTTGTTTCATGACTCAGGGAACAAATGACTCTATTTCAGTATTCTTCCTCAAAAGTAATTTTACTTTTCAAACTCTCTTTCTGGTACTTGAAAAAGTACAAACTTTTCATCATATTTGGTGATCATTAAAGTGAAATCCTCTGAACCAGCCTGGGGTGCTTATTGTTGATGTTAACAGTAGCATCCAAGAAGAAGACCAGAGGGGAGTCACTTGCATTTATCTATGGTCACTTCTTTCCTGAGTGCTCCATAGTTATGCAAAGGTGTGCTGGCAGAGTGGGAAAAGCTGTATGTGTGGCCAATACTAGAGCGTATGCCCCTGAGATTTCATGAACTGGTGGGCAGGGTCAAGGACTTTGGTCTCCTGCCTCAATTCAGTGCAGTGTTTTGATCAACTGTACATGCGTCTTACTTGTCTTAGGTAATATGAAGTTGTGAGACACTAAATCTTATCTCTCCTGATGCGACTCAACAAAGATAAAATCACCTTTGTTGCTGGCCCAGACAATGGAACCGAGGCCACAGCCATCAATACCTTCAGTAATATGCATGCAATATCCATCAGGACCATTCCTGGATGCAAATCACCTTGTGATTGTATCATGAACTGAGATGTGCCCCAGCAAAGGATTGCTCACTGGACTGCAGCTGTCCTGGAAATGGGCAGAGGTAAATTGACCTAAAAACTGTATAAAAGACTTGAGCAACTACTGGCTCAGTGGAAGGAAAACACAGCAGAAGAAAAACACAAAAGGACAATACTGCTGAGGAGGAAAACACGAGAGAAGGAAAAGCCCGGGGCAATGCTGCTCTGAAGAAAACCAGAGAGAATACCAGGAGAGGAAAAAATGACAGAGACATCACCATGGAGCATGGAAGAATCAGACCAAGAGGAACCCTCTCTCCTTGTCCTAAGTTCTGCCTGCTGCAACTCATGGAGCTGAAGAGGCTGCCCAGAGGACCACATCTCTTCTACAGCCAAAACTGCAGCACCCTTCCTCTACAGACCCACCAACTCCTGCAGCACCTTTACTCCACAGATTCAAACTGTTTTGGAGGGTGAGGGGTGTGGTAAAATAATTCCTGTCCTCTTCTCTCTCTCTTCTCTCTCCCCCTTGTCTGCTGCCCACACTGCTTTCACTTTATTATGAAGAAGGGTAATTTAAGAAAAGATATGACATAGAGCACAGATACAGTGTATCCTGGTTGTAACTACAGGATAGCAGTAAGCCACCACCTAGTTGTATATTTCCTGTCTTTCAGAAATCTCCAGAATACTTGCTTGCCTTACCAGCGATCACCTCTGAGCCCCAAACAGCTGTCTCGTCTTAGTGCGTAACTTAATAGCTATGCAGTTAGGGAGCGACGATGTTGCAACCTGAGGTGCGAAGGTAATCAAAAAGGACATCAAGGCTCTGGGAGAACTGGTTGAGGGGTCAGGGGTACTGGTAATTTTTTTCATCAATACCCTTAGTTGCAGGAAGGAATACCGAAAGGAACAGGTCAGCAGCAGTAATTAACAAGTGTCTCAGAGGTTAGTGCTACCAAAAGAATGTTGGGTTTTTTGATCTTGGGGAACTTTATATGGCATCAGGTCAGCTAGGAACAGATGGAGTACATCCATCCCAGAGGGGGAGAAAGATCTTAGTGATGAGAATGGCCTATCCCCCAAACGGAAAAAGGTTCTAGGAAGGGAGTTGTCAGGTCTCATTGAGAGGGATTTAAACTAGATTTGAAGGGGGAAGGGGCTGAAACCAGTGGCCCCAGCTGGAGTCAGGGGTGAAACCAGCAACCCAGCTGAAGTGCATGTAGACTAATGCATGCAGTAAGGGTAACAAACAAGAGGATCTGGAAGCCTTGTTACAGATGGAAAGTTATGGCATAGCTGCCATCACAGAAACATGGTAGGACAACTCACATGACTGGAGCGCTGTAATTGACAGCTACCGGCTCTTCAGGAGAAACAAGCAAGGGAGAAGGGGTGGATGGGTGGCCCTGTACATCAGGGAGGCTCTAGATGCCATGGAACTAGAGATTAAGGATGATCAAGTTGAGTGCCTGTGGGTGAAAATTACAGGGAAGACCAACAAGGCTGACACCCTGGTTGGAGTCTGCTATGGACCACCCACCCAGGATGAAGAAGTTGATGAATTATTCTATAGGAAGCTAGAGGCTGTCTCAAGATCACCAGACCTTGTTCTTATGGGTGACTTCAACCTGCCTGATATCTGCTGGGAACTCAGCACAGCAGAGGGGGAGGCAGTCTAGAAGGTGCTTAGAATGTATGGAGGATAGCTTCTTATCCCAGCTGCTGAGTGAGCCTGCCAGGGGTAAGGCTTTGCTTGACCTTCTCTTTACCAACAGAGAAGGGCTGGTGAGAGATGTGGTGGTTGGAGGCTGTCTGGGGTCCAGGGATGTTCTTAATGTCTGGACCATCTCGGACAGGTCCCAGACCCATTGCTTGAACCACCTCTTGCTTTATCTGGTCAAAAGCTGCTTGTTGTTCAGGTCCCCAGTGGAAATTGTTTGTCTTTCACCAACTGGGATCTTAAACTCCTTTATCTCTATGGGCAGAGTGGTTGAGGTCACATTCCTGTATCTATTAAGCCAAAAGAATCCCAGGCACCGCTCATAGAGAAGCTGAATCTTATACTTAAACCATAAATACAATTTATACATCAAGTATCTGCTTAAGTGATCGAAAATCAATCCTAGGACATGCTTATAGATAAGGACCCCAAAAATTGAAAAAAACAGATGCTCTAAAATCCAAAACACTTTCATCCTTGCAACTCCGACCTGAGCAGACAATAAATCAAGCAACTTTTGCTCTGCTTCTGGACAGCAACTATCCACAAGCCCCACGTTGGGCGCCAATTAAAAATATGTGGTGGGGTGAGAAAGTTCCCTCCCCACACACAGGGAAAGAAACCACAGCTAGCTCAGTCAAGAAAAAGTAGATGAAAGCTATATTTACAAGCATAAATGGAATGCAATGAATATATACACAAATATACAATATTTACAATATATACAGGAAAATACAGCAATGAACACAATGCAGAAAAACTTTTTCCCTCCAGCCGGCCAGGGGGGTTCCCTGAACCCCCCTCTCTCCCTCCCCACCTCCCCTTTTTCCCAAAAAGGGTTATAGAGAGAGAGAAAGGCAATTAAGGAAGAAAAATTCTGTTAGCTCAAAAAGCACATGCAAGAATTAGTTCTCTTATCTGGTTAGCTGTTAACTCAAGGCCGTTCCTGCTTCAGAAAGAGAGAAACCATCCAGCCCACAGGACAGAGAAGCACAGACTGCACCCAGCCTGAACCCAGACCAGACACAGACTGAACTAACGGAACCCAAACTTAAAATTGCATTCTACAATCTACCAATGAAATTAGTTTAGACTATCTTGTTTTTGTTCAAATATCAAAAACATTCAGCCAGAGTGTTCAGCAACTGTCTCTTTCTTAAAGGCATAGCATCAACCGGTCACAAGGGACCATGAGATAATTGAGTTTACAATATGCAGTCAAGCTAAGACGGGCAGCAACAAAACCTCCACTCTGGACTTCTGAGGGGCGGACTTCAGGATACTTAAGGAACTAACTCAGAAGGTACCTTGGGAAACAGCCCTTAAAAACAAAGGGGTCCAGGAGGGCTGGACCTACTTCAAGAAAGAATTCTTGAAGGCTCAAGAACAGGCTGTGCTGGCGTCCCAGAAGATGAGCCACTGGGGCAGACAGATGGCCTGGATGGGCAATGAACTTCTAGGTGAATTAAGGGGAAAAAAGAGGGTGTATCATCTTTGGAAGGAAGGAGAGGTAACCCATGGAATGTTTAAGGATGTTGCTAGGTCATGCAGGAAGAAAATTAGAGAGGCAAAAGGCCATTTAGAGCTTAGACTGGCCTCTGCTGTGAAGGACAACAAAAAATCCTTCTACAAATATATTAATAACAAGAGGAGGGGAAAGGACAACCTCTACTCCTTAGTGGACACAGAGGGGAACATAGTAACTAAAGATGAGGAAAAGGCAGAGGAACTTAACACCTTCTTCACCTCAATTTTTAACAGCAGGATAGGTTGTCTTCTGGACAACTGGCCTCCTGAGCTGGCAGATGGAGTCAGGGAGCAGTATAGTTCCCCTGTAAACCAGGATGAAGCAGTTAGAAACCTGCTCAGCCACTTGGATCCCCACACTCCATGGGACTGGATGGGATCCATCCTAGGGTTCTGAGAGAGCTGGCAGATGAGCTGGCCAAGCCACTCTCCATTATTTTCACCAGTTCTGGCTCACTGGAGAGGTCCCAGATGACTGGAAGCTGGCCAGCGTAGTGCCCATCAACAAGAAGGGCTGGTTGTATGAACCAGGGAATTACAGACCTGTCAGCCTGACCTCAGTGCCAGGCAAGATTATGGAACAGGTCATCTTGAGTGCAATCATACAGCACTTACAGGATGGCCAAGGCTCAGGCCCAGCCAGCATGGATTTAGGAAGGGCAGGTCCTGCCTGACCAATCTGATCTTCTTCTATGATCAGGTGACCCACCTGGTGGATGTGGGGAAGGCTGTGGGTGTAGTCTACCTGCACTTGAGCACGGCCTTTGACACTGTCCCCCAGAGCAAACTCCTGGCCAAGCTGTCAGCCTGTGGCTTGGACAGCAGCACTCTGCACTGGATTAGGAACTGGCTGGAGGGCCAAGCCCAGAGAGTGGTGGTGAATGATGCCACATCCAGCTGGCAGCCAGTCACTAGTGGTGGCCCCAGGATCACTGCTGGGCCCCATCCTGTTCAATATCTTCACTGATAATATGGATGATAGTATTGAGTCCATCATCAGTAAATTTGCATATGACACCAACCTAGGGGCAGGTGTTGACCTGTTAGAGAGTAGGAGAGCTCTGCAAAGGGACCTTGACAGGCTGGACAGATGGGCAGAATCCAATGGAATGAGATTCAATGCATTTAAGTGCCAGGTTCTGCGCATTGGCCACAACAACCCATGCAGTGCTGCAGGCTGGGGTCAGAGTGACTGGAGAGTGGCCAGGCAGAAAGGGACCTGGGGGTACTGGTTGAGAGTAGGCTGAACATGAGCCAGCAGTGTGCCCAGGCAGCCAAGAAGGCCAATGGCATCCTGGGGTTGGTGATACACCTTGTGACCAGCAGCTGGTTCTACCTTCAGAAAAAATTTAAAAAATGCTTTGGCACATGCTTATCTCCATGCAAGAGACATTGCTCCTTTGATCCAGGATTTGAAGGAGAGTGTCAACTCTTTGATCATCCTCTTTAAAGGATCACTTGGTTGCCTGCTGTGGTGGGTTAACACCCTTTTCTGAGAACAAAAGAACAAAGCAGGGTGGAGGGCTTGCAGGTACTTTTCACTCCCTGCAGGGCATTTTTCGCCTGGGAAGCTGAGTCTGTTCCACTCCCCCCTCCCTGCCCAGCTAGGGTATAAAAAGCAGGGCCTCGTAACTGTTGGCCCGGCTTTTCTGGCTTCTGCCTCTGCTGGACGAGAGCTACTGCAGCTATACTCCTGCTCCTCTGCCACGAGGTCAGACCTGCTGCCTCCACGCTTCCTCAGAGAAAGGCTGGTTTTGTATTATTCTCTTGGTTTTTTTGTCCCCCTCCCATCCATCCTTGTTCCTTGTCCTTGTGAACCTTTTTTCTGTTATTGTTATATATATATATATTGCTTAAAGACAACTCTTTGCCTCTCTACTTCCAAGCCGACTCCAAATTATTGTTTGGTGGATTTGCTCTTTCCTTTTCTCCCCTCTCTGTTGGAAGGGGAGAGGGGCGGAGTGGGGGAGAGAT
This sequence comes from Colaptes auratus, assembly GCA_015227895.2. Classification (NCBI taxonomy): domain Eukaryota; kingdom Metazoa; phylum Chordata; class Aves; order Piciformes; family Picidae; genus Colaptes; species Colaptes auratus. The sequence goes on from CM037631.1 coordinate 64,621,341, forward strand.
TCTCAGCCTTGCCCCCCACCTGAGCTCTTAACTTCCAGTTAAGGCTCAAACCACCACACCTGCCCAGCAAGTATGTGACGTGGGCAAACTCATGCAGCAGACTTGAAATTACTGCTGACTATCCAAAATGGAGTGGACAACCCTATGTATTGTACTGCTGATTTTTTAAAAAAATGTATCCCTTTTCATCAGGTTGGCCATGCTACACTGTCTGGGTGGAGGCTAGAGGAAACAGAAGAATAGTGCCTCTAATATATCTTCTCTTTGTGGAATATGCACTGTTTAGCAAGTCAAAACACATGTGTTGGTGAGGCAGTCAACATGCAAAGGCAGCAGGATGAAGGTCTTAAATCAGTAGGAAATTGTCATTAGTGTGTGTGAGAATTTGTGTTTATTATCTTTAGACAATATGTTTAGACTAGACTAGAATAGACTAGAATAGAATAAACCATGTTGGAAGAGACCTTCGAGATCATCACATCCAACCTATCATCCAACACCACCTAATCAACTAAACCATACAGCCAAACACCCTATCAAGTCTCCTCCTAAACATCTCCAATGATGGTGACTCCACCACCTCCACAGGCAGCACATTCCAGTGGGCAATCACTCTCTCTGTGTAGAATTTCTTCCTAACCTCCAGCCAAAAGCTCCCCTCGCGCAGCTTGAGACTGTGTCCTCCTGTTCTGGTGCGGGATGCCTGGAAGAAGAGACCAACCTCTGTCTGTCTACAACCTCCCTTCAGGGAGTTGTAGAGAGCAATAAGGTCACCCCTGAGCCTCCTTTTCTCCAGGCTAAGCAGAACCAGCTCCCTCAGCCTCTCCTCATAGGGCTTGTGTTCCAAACCCCTCACCAACTTTGTTGCCATTCTCTGGACATGTTCCAGCAAGTCAACATCCTTCCTGAACTGAGGGGCCCAGAACTGGACACAGACTCAAGGTGTGGCCTAACCAGTGCAGTGTACAGGGGCAGAATGACCTCCCTGCTCCTGCTGGCCACACTGTTCCTGATGCAGGCCAGGATGCCATTGGCCCTCTTGGCTGCCTGGGCACACTGCAGGCTCATGTTCAGCCTACCATCAACCAGTATCCCTAGGTCCCTCTCCGCCTCGCTGCTCTCCAGCCACTCTGACCCCAGCCTGTAGCACTGCATGGGGTTGCTGTGGCCAATGTGCAGAACCCGGCACTTGGATGTGTTAAATCTCATTCCATTGGACTCTGCCCATCTGTCCAGCCTGTCGAGGTCCCTCTGCAAAGCCTCTCTGCCCTCTATCAGATCAACACCTGCCCCCAGCTTGGTGTCATCTGCAGATTTACTGCTGATGGACTCAATGCCGTGATTCGCTTATTTACTGATGATGGACTCAAAGGCAGAAAAAAAGGAACTGCCTGCCATGTAGATTATATAATATTCCTTGTAGCTGTTCTAGTTTGCTACAACAAAGTCTTGGAAAGTTTTTTGCTTTCGACAGAGGCTGTGACAGAATTTCCATCCTATAAAATCAGTTGCCATTCGTTATCAATGATTTTCCCTCATGTTTTTCTCACTTAAAATTACAAAACCGTCAAGGTTAATGTTGTACTATCTAAACCATGCTTACCAAGTCTTGGCTATCATGCAACAGAGGGTAAAGGATGCTTGAAACCAGGAAGAACAGACAAATGCAAGCCTGACCTGCTTACATTAAAATAGTTTGAGGAATCTAACTTTTCAATTTTAACTGTTTTTGTTTTCCCTTGTAATTTAGGGATATAAGTATACTGAGCATAAAAGGGGATAATTTTGTTTGCTAAGGTGAAAATTGATGGAGGAAATCACTTTTCAAGAAATTAAAAAGATGTTAGGAATGATAATGAAAAAAGTCTATGGCTTTTAAGTATCACAAACAGTGCCACAAAATCATGTTTGTTTGAGATGAGACATAATGACTTCATTTTAGAATTTTGTCTTCTGTTTATTTTTTCTTTCCCCCCGCTAAGAGTTACCAAATTCAGATTAGAATGGGTAGTAGATGTGCAGTAAGTAGTGCAAGCCATTTCTAACTATTAAAAATCATTAGACTAGAACTGGTTATATTTCATCAGTCATTTTTTTACTTAAGTTTGATTCAAACATGATTGAGTAACTGTTTTACATTAAGAATCAAGCTGACAGACCCAATATTTAAATTTCAAATTAAGTAAAAAGAAACTGGCACTAAACGTTATTAATCCCAAGATTATCCCAAATAGACTGGCTTTAAAAGTGAAAATTTGATTAGTTTATTATAACCCTGTAGTAATTAATAGCTTTGGTAGCAATCACTTTGTAAGTCAAATCACATTATGAGAAGAAGATAGGCATTCAACACCACTTTTGTTTTTATTTAGTATCTTTTAATATCATACCAATAGCCAATACAGCACACTCAGCAGAAATCAGAAATATTTAACAATATACATGCTCTTTTTAAAGATATGAAACTCAGACTCTGATACTGTGATTCAGTACAACCTCATCCATGTTTCACAGCAGACCAAGAGTTTAAAGCAGTTCTTTTGAAAGGTGAAATATACCAAATCATTAAACAAGCTTTGAGGTGAACACTAAACAATAGAGTTATTTATCAGTATTTTAAACTGATAATAAATTTAAACAGATTTATATATGCTTGATAATTAGCACAGATCAACACCAAAGCTGTCACTTATTAATGAACATTCTTATTGGGTATCAATGTAACTATAATTTCCTTTGGAAATTAAGCTCTTATGCTTTTATCAGCTGACTGGGGTAAAATATATGCTTCCACTCTGTCCAGAGAGCATTGAGTAAAATGAAACACTGAGATGAGCACCTAACTGCTTTATTCAGCAACCTGTACCTATATTACACTTTTTTTCTTAGAAAATGCTTTTGTTTGTAGCAATCCAGTAGGTCTTTTACTAGTAGAAACCAGGAATATTATCTCCCCATTCTGTATTTAAGTCTGAGACATAGGAGACTTACAAGAAGGCCAATAGTATCCTGAGGTGCATTAAGAAAGGTGTTACCAGCAGGTCAGAGGAGGTTCTCCTCCCCTTCTCTGTCTTGGTAAGACCACATCTGGAGTATTGCGTCAAGTTCTGTACTCACCAGTTCAAGAGTGACAGAGATATTACTAGAGAGTTTCCAACGGAGGACTACAAGGATAATTGAGGGACTGGAACATCTGTCTTAATAAAAAAGGCTGAGAGACCTGGGTCTGTTGAGTCTGGAAAACAGAAGACTGAGAGGAGATCATATTAATGTTTATAAATATCTGATGTGTTTTTTTCAGCCACTGTTCTGAAGGCAGCTGCTGAATGCATGCAGAGTGTGTGATTCCTTAGCATGTTGCGTAGAGCAAAACAATAACATTCCGTGTGTGCCAAGAACAACAGCCCCATGCTGGCACCCTTTGATTGGAACATGCTGCAGAAGCCACCTCCTTGGCATGTTGGCACCTCTTATTGGGAAAAGATTTTAGCTTATATATCTGGTTGGATTTTACTGGTTAAGGGAATGATAATAAAGAATATGAAAAAGCAGCCACTCTGAGCAAGAATTACTTTGGTTAGGGCCTTCAGTTGGGGCTGCTAGGGACTTCTGGTTCTGTTAGCTGCCACTTCTGGCAAGGGCTTCAGTGTAGGTGTGCTGTGAGGGATAGCTTGGGACTTCTGTTAGTTGCTTTGTCTGTTGAGGGCTATCTGGGACTTCTGCTGTAAGTGGGACTCTGAGAGTCTGTAATGCTAGGGATTTTATAATGCACCAATAAAGGACTTCAGAGAAGACTTCTGAGATTCTCTGCTCTCTGCATTTCTGGAATCTCATTTCTATACAGCAATGGGGTTCATGCCTTCATTTGTCATCCAATGGCTCCTGAATCGGGAGAAGGACAACAACGGGTGAGTATCGAGAGGAAGGTGGTGGTCTCTTTTCAGTGGTGTCCTGTGATAGAACAAGAGGAAATGGACAGAAATGGGAACATAGGCAGTTCCACCTCAACATGAGGAAAAACTTTAAGAATGATGGAGCACTGGAACAGGCTGCTCAGAGAGGTTGTGGAGTCTCCTTCTCTATAGACTTTCAAGACCCATCTGGATGCATTCCTGTGTGACCAGCACTAGATGACCCTGCTTTGACAGGGGAGTTGGACTCAGTGGTCTCTGGAGGTCCCTTCCAACCCCCCACCATTCTATGATTGTATGTTTCTAAGGTGTATTTCCAACTCTTTTTCTTATTAAACTAATGTATACTATGGCTGCTTTTTTTCTTTCTTGAAGTAGTTTCCAGTTGGAACTGTAAGCCTTTCTGTGTAAATGCAGAATAGCATTTACAGGGAACAAATCATTGTTTCTTTCACAGATAAATACCCAGATGACAACACAAAAAATTTATATCTAGATTCTTTTGGATATTTGTTTTCAAGGCATTAATTAAATTCTTATACTTAGAAAACCTAGTATTTCTGATTTGACTGTGTAGATCCAGTGTTATGTGTGATTTGGAAAAAGAGAATGAATAGAAAAGTTGCTTAGATGATGGTGTTGTGCTTATACTTAGGTGAAGAAAAATAACAGAAGTAACTAATGTTGCTTTGTACAATACAGTAAAGGATCTTCAGTCTCAGTTCCTGTATTGTGGTAAACATAAGTGAGATTACTAGTCAGAACTATAATACATTAAAATTTTTTAAAAGGTACTCCTAATACTAGACCACGTTGCTAGACTAATGTTTTGTCTTATTTCCAGCCATCATTACTTTCATTTGACCGCTAACAGAGTTATTGAGAAGGTTGTTAAAGTACAGGATATATATTAAACAACCTGATTCTCCTGAATGAGAGTTTAGATCACAGCACACTTAGACCAGCACACTTACAATACGATACAATACAATACAATAAATCCAGGTTGAAAGAGACCATCAAGATCATTGCGTCCAACCTATCAACCAATCCAACCCACCCAAACAACTAGATCATGGCACCAAGCACCCCATCAAGTCTCCTCCTGAATACCTCCAATGATGGTGACTCCACCACCTCCCCGGGCAGACCATTCCAATGGGCAATCACTCTCTCTGTATAGAAGTTCCTCCTAACATCCAGTCTAAACCTCCCCTGGTGCAGCTTGAGACTGTGTCCTCTTGCTCTGCTGATGCCTGCCTGGGAGAAGAGACCAACCTCTGCCTGTCTACAACCTCCCTTCAGGGAGTTGTAGAGAGCAATAAGGTCACCCCTCAGTCTCCTCTTCTCCAGGCTAAGCAACCCCAGCTCCCTCAGCCTCTCCTCATAGGGCTTGTGTTCCAAACCCCTCACCAACAAATCACAAAGACACAGATAGCTACCTTACTTCTAATGTCTCCATCAAGTGGTTCACATGCTCTATAACAGCCAAATAGATTCAAAAAACTAGTACCTAGCTGCTTTAGCCAGGTAAATTTAGTATCCATTAAATTGAACAGCAAAATGTTGCTCAGTGCCACCAGTTGAATGCATTTGGGTCAGATCAGAATGACTGGATAAAAACATTTTGTCTTTTTCTGTGTTGTAAAATAGGCAGCTTTTCCAGAATAAATTAGTCACTGAGAAAGCCTTTTCATTCCCATTAATATGTTGTGACTACAAAAGGAACTCTGCTCATAGCAGGTAGCTTTGAGGGAGCATGATTTAACATTTTTTTTTAAAAGAGAGTAGTAAAGATGGTAGTAAACCAGACATCTCTCCCTTTTTAAATGTTGGCTTTAACATAAGAAGACCAGCAACCTAAAAGTGCCTGTTTCTTTGCACTGATTTTACAGAGGACCCAATGGTGACTAGTTAAGATATGTGTATCTATACTGTATACAGTTACAGTTAGTCAGATGAACTGCACACCTTTTCTCTGTCAACGGGTTTGGAAATATTCCAGACACATGATAAAAATGACATATTCATAACCTTTAGCTTCAGGGAGGTATTTCTTTGAAGCATCCACAGACTGAGATTTTGTTCAGGTATCAGATTTATATCATCTAGATCTCTTGCACTACAACTAAGGAAAGCAAGTAAGCTTTTGATGAAAGATGAGTAATTTCAAAGGCCTCTGAACCCTTCTTTAAAACACTCTCTACAGAGCTCAATTTCATTTAGTAAACAGCTTTTATGAGGAGTGACTTGTGAGAAAATGTCATCAAAATTGAAATTGAACTTCAGCAATTTAATCTCCATATCATACTCAGGATTCTCAATAGCCTGCAACAGCATAACAAGTTATAGACCACCCAACCAGGAGGAAGATGTCGATGAAGCATTCTATAGGCAGCTTAAGGCTGTCTCAGGATCACCTGACCTTGTTCTCATGGGTGACTTCAACCTGACTGATATCTGCTGGGATCACAACATAGAAAGACGGCAATCTAAGAGGTTCTTAGAGTGCATGGAGGACAGCTTCTTATCCCAGGTGCTGCGTGAGCCTACCAGGGGTAAGGCTATGCTTGACCTCCTCTTCACTAACAGGGAAGGGCTGGTGGGTGATGTGGTGGTCGGAGGGTGTTTAGGCACCAGTGACCACGAGATAATTGAGTTTTCTGTATTCAGCCAAGCTAAGAGGGGTAGCAAGAAGACCTCCACTCTGGACTTCCAGAGGGCAGACTTCAGTATACTCAAGGAGCTAACTCAGAAGGTTCCTTGGGAAACAGCCCTTAAAAATAAAAGGGTCCAGGAGAGCTGGACCTACTTCAAGGAAGAGCTCTTGAAGGCGCAGTAACAGGCTGTGCCAACATGCCGGAAGATGAGCTGCTGGGGCAGACGGCCAGCCTGGATGGGTAATGAACTCTTAATAGAACTAAGGGAAAAAAAGAGGGTGTATCATCTTTGGAAGAAAGGGGAGGCAACCCATGAAATGTTTAGGGAAGTTGCTAGGTCTTGTGGGAAGAAAATTAGAGAGGCGAAAGCACATTTGGATCTCAGACTGGCTTCTGCTGTGAAGGACAACAAAAAGTCCTTCTATAAATATATTAATAGCAAGAGAAAGGGCAAGGACAACCTCCACTCCTTGGTGGGCACAGAGGGGAACGTTGTAACAAAGGATGAAGAAAAGGCAGAGGTGCTTAACACCTTCTTTGCCTCAATTTTTACTAGCAGGACAGAATGTCTTCCAGACAGCTGGCCTGCAGAGCTGGCAGAAGGAGCCAGGGAGCTGCATAGTTCTCCTCTGTTCCAGGATGGGAAAGTTAGAGATCTTCTCAGCCGCTTGAACCCCCACAAGTCCATGGGACCGGATGGGATCCATCCTAGGGTGCTGAGAGAGCTGGCAGATGAGCTGGCCAAGACACTCTCCATCATTTTTCAGCAGTCTTGGCTCACTGGAGAGGTCCCAGAAGACTGGAAGCTGGCCAACGTGGTGCCCATCCACAAGAAGGGCCAGTTGGAAGAGCCAGGGACTTATAGGCCTGTCAGCCTGACCTCAGTGCCAAGCAAGATTATGGAGCAGGTCATCTTGAGAGCAATCATACAGCACTTACAGGATGGCCAGGGTCTCAGGCCTAGCCAGCACTGATTTAGGAAGGGCAGGTCCTGCCTGACCAACCTGATCTCCTTCTATGATCAGGTGACCCACCTGGGGGATGTGGGGAGGCCTGTGGATGTAGTCTACCTGGACCTCAGCAAGGCCTTTGACACTGTCCCCCACAGCAAACTCCTGGCCAAGCTATCAGCCCATGGCTTGGACAGGAGCACACTGCGTTGGGTTAGGAACTGGCTGGAGGGCCGAGCCCAGAGAGTGGTGGTGAATGGTGCCACATCCAGCTGGTGGCCTGTCACTAGTGGTGTGCCCCAAGGATCAGTGCTGGGCCCCATGCTCTTCAACAACTTTATTGATGATCTGGATGAGGGCATCGAGTCCATCATCAGTAAATTTGCGGACAACACCAAGCTGGGGGCAGGAGTTGATCTGCTGGAGGGCAGAGAGGCTTTGCAGAGGGACCTCGACAGGCTGGACAGATGGGCACAATCGAACGGCATGAGATTTAACACATCCAAGTGCCGGGTTCTGCACATTGGCCACAACAACCCCATGCAGTGCTCCAGGCTGGGGTCAGAGTGGCTGGAGATTCTCCAGGTAGAGAGGGACCTGGGGGTACTGTTCGATGGTAGGCTGAACATGAGGCAGCAGTGTGCCCAGGCAGCCAAGAGGGCCAATGGCATCCTGGCCTGCATCAGGAACAGTGTGGCCAGCAGGAGCAGGGAGGTCATTCTGCCCCTGTACACAGCACTGGTTAGGCCACACCATGAGTCTGTGTCCAGTTCTGGGCCCCTCAGTTTAGGAAGGATGTTGACTTGCTGGAACATGTCCAGAGAAGGGCAACAAAGTTGGTGAGGGGTTTGGAACACAAGCCCTATGAGGAGAGACTGAGGGAGCTGGGGTTGCTTAGCCTGGAGAAGAGGAGACTGAGGGGTGACCTTATTGCTCTCTACAACTCCCTGAAGGGAGATTGTAGACAGGCAGAGGTTGGTCTCTTCTCCCAGGCAGCCAGTGCCAGAACAAGAGGACACAGTCTCAAGCTGCGCGAGGGGAGGTTTAGGCTGGATGTTAGGAAGAAGTTCTATACTGAGAGAGTGATTGCCCATTGGAATCAGCTGCCCGTGGAGGTGGTGTAGTCACCATCATTGGAGGTATTCGGGAGGAGACTTGATGGGGTGCTTGCTGCTATGGTTTAGTTGTTTAGGTGGGTTGGATTGGTTGATAGGTTGGATGCAATGATCTTGAAAGTCTCTGCCAACCTGGTTTATTGTATTTTCTTGTATTGTATTATCCTGACAGCAACATAGAGCTTATGTACACAAACATATTTTTAACTCATGGAATGGATGGGGAGTGAATGATAACATATGGAATAAGAGATACAGCTTAACAAAAATTATGTATCTTAAATCATTTCAAGTTGTATTCAAAACATCTATTCACGCAACATATTTTAAAACAAAAACACTTGGAGCAATATTTACTGAAATGTTTTTGAAAATATTCAACTGGAGGTTGGCTAGATATAATTTCATTTTGATTTCCTGGTTAGAATTTTGAGTTTCATTTGGATTTAAGCAGTCATATGACACTGAGACACATCAGTGAGTTACATGAGCTGATGAATGGTTTGATCTCTGTGTTACCAGAGAATCTGACCAGAGAAAAACTGTTATATCACTATGACTACAACAAAACATTATAGAGACTGTAATTTTTTGCTTTAGAGTGCAGATATTTATATTGAAAACCAAATGCAGATCCCTAATATTGTCTCATTCTGTAATAATCATATCTCAGTACTTCACTATATTTTATAATGAACATAAAATCTTTACAATTGCCATTAACCAACCATATTAATACATACAATGCAATTGTTTCACGTTTAGGTACTATAAATATGAAAAATTGACAATTCAAATTGTCAGTTAAAATTGACAATTCATGCTGAAAGCAACAGTTCAGCTGTGGAGGGTAAGTAGGCAAAATGTAAGCAAAAACATGGGCAAAATATAGCTTAAATTATAGTATTCCATACTGAGAAAGTAAACTTCCTTTTCCTGAACAATTTTTCTTATGCCTCTCAATCAAGAGAAATATAAAGAAATTAAGTATACATATGCATAAAATAATATATTAAGGTAAAGAACTTTGTGTAAATGCAGAAATCTCAGTAAAGTTTATTGTAAGGACCAACTCCATTGTTGTCATGTTTTATCTTCTTTTCCAAACCTTCATCTGTATATTGTTTTGTTCCTCACAATTCACAATCTTGCCCACAAGCACAGTATTATTGGAGATTATTAGACAAATACACTCTCTATTTGCAAAACTTCTTGCTTTAAACTGATTCATAAGTGCATTATTTGTTTGAGAAGCAGCTCTGTATTCTTAATAAATAATTTCCCGTGACATTCCATACATCCAAGTTAGGGGGTTGCAGCTATGATTTACACTATATTTAAGAAGCATGAAGACAAATCCCGTACAAAGAGTTTCATCGTGATTTGTTTTCATAGCATCAATATTTCTAATTATTCCTGGCTACAAAATCAAAATGAGGAATGGTAATGTTAATCAGTTATAGTAATTAAGTAAATATGAGATAGAATTTCTTAGGCTGGAGGATGAACTTTATTAATTTTAACATCATAATGAGGTCATTTAATTTTTAACCTCAGAAACATTTTCAACCCTGCACTTAACATACAAGAAGTAACACAGCAGTAGCCATGAAAGTTGTTTAAAAATATTCCATTATGTCAATATAACATTAATGTCTGTGTGTCTGATGCTTATGAAAAAAAAGCTTGGGTTTGTTGTTTTTTTCATTTGTTTGTTTTGTGTGGGTTTTTTCCCCCAGTTTCTGGTTTTAGGATCCTTTCTCTCCATTATTAAGCATAAGAAAACATTTAGCTTATCTAGTCAATTTTTCTATTTTATTATTTGAAAATACCTACTCTTTCCTTTATGTTGATGGTTTAGCTTTGCTGTCTTTAAATTTATTCAATTTGCAAAACAGTAATCCAAGAAATCTGGACATCAGATCTGTTTTAACTGTGGAGAGAACCATGCTGAAGGTGTGCTCAATCTCACGTGCTATGAGCAAAAGACACTGCATTATCAGTGTCTTTTGTACTAATGATTTCCAGTATTCCGAGAACAGCAGTAAAGCCATTCAGTCTAAATAAATAGATGTAGAAAATTCTTTACACTGCAATCAAAGTTTTATTTGTATCAGATGACTCACAAGATGTGGTGCATTTCTTTGTGTATTAACAACCACAGTGAACTTCCATCCTGAAAGCTCATTCACAGAAGTATTGGAGTCTGCCTAGAAACTCATTAGAGCTTCATCAGTGTCCGTAAACTCATGGAGTGATGCATGAGTTTACACTCCCTTTTATGGTTTCATAGAGATTTCTTCAATACTTAGACAACAGAGGATATTGTTTAGTCAATGAAAGGTTTCTTTTCCCTATCCCTAGTAAATTTAATGGGACACAAAAAAATTCCCTTCACACTGCACTCACTGACATTAGGTTGAGAAATTAGCCCTGTCACAGATATGAGAAACAAACAGATTTTCCTGGAAACTTGAGAACAGTTTCATAATTCCTGATAACAGGAATGCTGATCACTTGCAAATCATCTCTTTTTAAAAGCCACGTGTCCTAGAAAGAATTTAACTTTTCACTTGATTTTGTTGAAGTTGCTTTTGATGTTCTCTATTGTCTTTCTTCACTGTCCACCATCCTGTCAATGGCATCCACTTTTGCTGTTCTTTCTACCCACTCTAAAGCCTCCGTTTTGTGTTCTTCAGGCTACAGCTCACATGATACAGCTTTTGTCAGATGCAAAACTACAACAAATTAATAGGGTTACCCCAATAGTTCTATTTGATGCCTTTTCTCCCAAAGCTCATTTTGGAGCTATTCAGGAAAGATTGATAGTTTCACTTTGTGTAGCTTATCCTGTCTTTGATGCCTTTCTGCCTCCTAGACTGTGTGAATCAACACTTTCTCTAACAGAGTAGTTGGTACAAAAGAAGATGTCTAATTTCTCTAACCCTTCTGTGTAATTTCTGGGTACAAGCATAACCACTATTTCCCTCTCTTGCATTTACTACTTTTAAAATCAAATACCTGAAGAACACTAGAAGTTTGCTTTCAAAGATCATAGTGACTTTTCCTTTAAGTGGAAATCCTGATTGAGGTTAGACTGCATAAAACTAAAGCTTATTTGGAAGCTTATTAACAAGGTAAGCTAAATAGCCAATAAAACAGACTACCTTAACCAGAGGCAAATGCTAAAGCATGCTTTGGTGGAACCCTGAGAGAATCACAGAATCACAGAACCTTAGGCATTGGAAAGGACCCTGAAATATCACAGAATCACAGAATGTTAGGGGTTGGACGGGACCTTGGAAGATCACGTAGTCCCGCATCCATGCCAGAGCAGGATCACCTATACAAGATCACATAGGAATGTATCCTGACGGGTTTTGAATATTTCCAGAGAGAGAGACTTCACAACCCCCCTGGGCAGCCTTTTCCTGTGTTCTGCTACCCTCACAGGCAAAATAGTTTTCCTCATGTTTTCATGGACCTTCCTATGTCTCAACTTCTAGCCATTGACTCTTGTCCTGCCACTGGGCATCACCAAGTGCCTGACTCCATCCTCTTGGCACTCACTCTTTACACCCCTCAGTGTCCTCCAAGCTAAAGAGCCCTAGGTCCCTCAGTCTCTCCTTGTAAGGAAGATGTTCCACTCCCTTAATCATTTTTGTGGCTCTGCACTAGACTCTTTCAATCAGTTCCCTGTCCTTCCTGAACTGAAGGGCCCAGAACTGGACACAATATTTGAGATGTGGCCGCACCAGGGCAGAAGAACCCCTCTTGACCTGCTAACCATGCACCTCCTAATACAGCCCAGAATGGCATTGGCCTTCTTGGCGACAAGAACACATTGCTGGATCATGGCCATCCTTGTATCTCCTAGGACCCTCAGGTCCTTTTCCCCTTCACTGCTCTCCAACTGGTTGGTCCCCAACCTATACTGATACGTGGGGTTGTTCCTTCCCAGGTGCAAGACTCTACACTTGCCCTTGTTGAATTTTGTTAAATTTATCTGTGCCCAGCTCTCCAGCGTAAGTCTTGCTGAACAGCAGCCCAAACCTCTGGTGTGTCAGTACTCCTCCCAGTTTTGTGTCATTAGCAAACTTGCTGACAGTGCACTCTGTTCCCTCATCCAGGTAATTGATGAAAATATTGAATAGTACTGGTCCCAGTAATGACCACTGAGGGTCTCCCCTAGTTACCTCCAACTAGGTTCTGTCCCATTGACCACAACTCTCTGACTTCTTACCTCAACCAATTCACAATCCACCTCACTACCTGATCATCCAGACCATAATTCCTCAGTTTAGCTGTAAGGATGCTGCGGGAGACAGCATCAAATGCTTTGGCGAAATCAAGATAAACCACATCCATCGCTCTACCATCATCTATCCACCTGGCTATGGACTCATAAAAGGCTATGTGTTGGTAAAACCATGCTGACTGCTCCTAATGACCCTCTTGTCCTTGATATGTCTACGGACAGCACCGAGGATAAATTGTTCCATTACCTTTCTGGGGATGGAGGTGAGATCATTTAGTCCTACTTCCCTGCCAGAGCAGGATCACCTAGAACAGGTCACAGAGGAATGCATCCAGGCAGGTTTTGAATGTCTGCAAAGAAGACGACTCCACAACCTCTCTGGGCAGCCCATTACAGTGTTTTGTCACCCTTACAGTGAAAAAGTTTTTCCTTACATTCATGTGGAACCTCCCATGCTCCAGCTTGCACCCATTGCCCCTTGTCCTATCATTAAACATCACTAAGAAGAGACTGGCTCTGTCCTCCTGACACTTGCTCTTTACATATTTATAAACATTAATGAGATCACCTTTCAGTCTCCTCCTCTCTGAGCTAGAGAGACACACAGCTCACTCAGCCTTTCCTCATGAGGGAGATTTTCCACTCCCTTAACCATCTTTGTGGCTCTGTGATGGACTCTATTAAGCAGCACCCTGTTCTGACTTTTCAAATGTGAAATGGTAGACTGAAATGTACAACGTTTATTTGCTTGATTCATATTAGCTTTTCGTGTGCTGAAACAAGACTGTTGCAGCTTACTGCTTTATTCCCTATTGAAGGAATTTATTCAAGACATCTAATGTTCAATAGTCAGTATTCAAGACAAAGAACAGTTGTCTCTTTTCAATCTGATGTAGTTTGTCACTGTTCAATAGCGTTTCAGAATAAATAAACACAAAATCTTAATTCTGGGTCAGAATTAAGGGAACTGAAATAGGGCATGAAAGCAGAGAGGTTGGAGGAGAGCTGGGTTTCAAACTAAATAAAGGCAGACCGATAAGTAACCAGAAAAATGTGTTGCTTTTTATTGGATTGACTTCCACTAATATATACAACTCTGTCATGTCGTAGCGTGCTGCAGCTATTAGCATCTTTGTCTGATGCCTTTTTAAAAAGTAATGAGTTCCCAGTCTTTCTCAGTTTGTGCTTCATACTGCACAAATAGAGGTTAGAAACAGCTTGGCAAACACATAAATGATTTGGTCATTTGCCTAGCCATATGGCATGATGGATTTTAGGGTGATGTCTCAGCTCAAAGAGAGATTGAGGCAAATGAACTTAAATGGTGCAATATTAATTGCAATTGTCGTTGGTGTTTTGCAACAGTATATTTGAACTAAAAGAAAATACTTCTGAAACATACAGAACAGTCTATTTCTTTCTAGTTTCCTAGGATATTTCCTCACGTCTTGCCATCTACATTGAAGCTTCTAGCATACTCTCCTAAAAATAGGTGCTCAGAATTTTTATGTAAGTACCCGGAATTATTGATCAGTGCTTTTATTTATTTCCCCCAAAAGTAGTGTATGCCTAAAATGACAATTTAATGATTCTTCTAAGCAAAGCAATCAATGTTCTTTATTTCATCACTTTCTCTCATTTTCCTTGCAGCAAAATTGGTATCATTACTGTATTAAAATTCAAAAGACAAAACTGCCATTGAGAGTAATGAGGCAATATGACAGGAAACAATGGACTTAAGGGTAGTTTAAAACAAATACATATCACAAAGTTGAGTTTAAAGAACTACAACTTTAATGACAACTGGTTTTTAAAAGTGCATTGCAAGAGTAAAAATTAAGGTGGACATTGGTAAAAATAAATACTGTGTTGTGAACATGACTTTAATATCCAACTGACTCAAAATATGACCATTTGCTGTAATCAAATACATTTTAAGATAATTTTCTGCAAACTACTGATATAAGGCAAAGTGTGTTGTATGTAAGTATTAATTTATGATTTTATGGAGACAATTTCTACAGCTACCTTTAAAAACTCACACTTAGTGACATAATCTTTTATTAGGAAATGACTGTTTCATTAGAGAACCAATACCTCTGAAATCAAGGAAATGAAATGCCATCCGTTGGTATTAACTAAACTGCGGGTTTCAGAATAGAGAACAAGTGATCTTTGAAACATAGAATAATTGGATGATGCTGCTTCTCTTATAAGTATTAACACTTGCTTCAGGACATGAAATATTTTCCTTCTATTAGTGTCTCTGCATGGGATAGCTTGGAAAGGAAATTAGTTTTGAATTCTCTCCATTTTTTTGTTGCTATCTGGGAAGCCTCTGCTCAGCTTCTGGTCACTACTACAAAGCTGTTATAAAGAACATTTTCACATTACTGAATTCCTGTTTAGAGATTTGTGGTGACCGAACCAAGTATCTATCAGTAAAGAGTAACTAATTAATAAATGGATTCTACTGACTGCCTATTGACAAGGTAGAATTATGGATTAAAAAGATGGAACAAACATGAAACCTTCTTCTCTGAAGTTAGTAGGAAGAAATGAATAGAGTTAGCAAGAAAACAAAAAGTGTGTGATAAATGAAAAACAAGAAAAGAAATAAAATGCTGAGTAACATGAGAGGAACAGGCAGGGGGGTTTAACAATGACAATTAGAGAGGTACCTTGAAGCCTTACCAGAAGAAATAAGAAATCACTCCAAAGAAAAAGAAATGTCATCAGAATGTTTATGTTAAACTCCTTTTCTTTCTTAGGAACTATCTTTAATGCTTTGCGTAGAGCCCTTCTATCTCAGTATGCTTAGAATTGGTAGGAAGCACCTAGCCTCATACGTTTGGCAAGGTTTAATGGAGCAATTCTTAAAAACTTGGCAGGTTTTGGGTATGTGATTGTTGATGCATGGTATACAGGCAAAGCAATAAAAGCTGCAGAGTTCAACCTGAGGACTGATAGCTGAAGCAAAGATTCCAGTTTTTAAGACAGGGCGTATGAAGGAGAGGTGTCACATTTCAGAAACATTTACATACTCCAAAGTTAGAATATGGATCTGGTCAGTGAACAAAAGATTGAAACACTTTGGGAATCCAGTGGGTGCAATTCCTTATAGCAATCCATGCATTGGCCGTGAAGGAGCAAAGGACAAAAACAGTCACATGTGGGAAAAAAATTGATGATGTGATATAAGAGGAAGCCAAAATGTCAAGCATATGCATTGACAATACAGTGAAAGCAAGATGAAAAAGGTGAATTATGAAATCCAGAAAACTTGTAATTTGCAACACAAAACAATGCAGAGGTGCAAGAATGTAAATGCAGAAAGAGTTTGAAACAGTACAAAATGCCAACTGAGGGCAATTACAGACCTAACATGCATATGCAATCATCTGTACAAGCATGAGCAAAAAATAGTGTTAAAATAGCTTTAAAGCTTTTGACAGAATCCCACGGGGGAAAAAATAAGAATAATTTCTGTTCTAAGAACAGAAATTTCTGTTCTAAGAACAGATATAATAATGCAGATTTTGAGAGGGGAGTTTTTCTTCTGTTTCAGATATTTCATAATACTGTCTACAGACATTGTCAGGAAACATGAAAAAGGGTCCTTCGGATTGTGTTTTAGGAAATGTAAAATACCAGATTGTGTCGTGTGCAGTGTTTATATGCTCCTCTGAATTATGACAGGCTATTACCAGTGTTGAGTTCTTAGCCCTACATAATGATCAATTACAGACCCTTAAAGAATCTCTGGCTGCATGGTAGCTTAGGCATCACAACATGGTGTTTTCATTCATGTCTATATTTTACATATACATGTACCTGCTTTGTACCACCACCCCACAATATACACACATCAAAATGGTTTCTTTAAAGAAACACCTTTTTTAAAGGCACTGATTTTCCTGTTTACCACTGGAAATTGTTATTTACTTTAAATGAAAAGAAGCAAGCACAGACATTCAAGAGAATTAGGGAATGGAAGAAACAAAGAAAATAAGGCTCCCAAGACCGTAACTACTACAAGGCATTGCTGATAAATCTTTGGATATATCAGCTTGGCATTTTTGCTGACATTTTGTATATGTCTCTAGAAAAAAATATCTCTAGTCATGATTTCCATACACTAAGGTAAAATTAACAAGGGGTTGTCAAAGACCTGAAGCTCTCAGTCTAATTAATCACACTAATTATAGGTATTCATACACACTTTTTGTAGAAAATGGGAAGAGAAATTTTATTTTATATATATTAAAGTATCAAGTTATTTAACCAGTCATCACAGAGTCATAGAATGGTTTGGGTGAGAAGGGGCCTTCAAGATCATCTAGTTCCAATCCCCCTGCCATGGGCAGGGACACCTTCCACTAGACCATGCTACTAAAGGCCTCATCCAGCCTGGACTTGAACACCGCCAGGGAGGGGACATCCATGACCTCCCTTGGCAATCTGTTCCAGGGTTTCATCACCCTCACTCTAAAGAATTTCCTTCTAATATCTAGTCTAAATCTACCCTCCTCAAACTTCATTCCATTCCCTCTCATCCTATTACAAGAAGCCTTTGTAAAAAGTCCCTTCCTGGTTTTCTTGTAGGCCCCCTTCAGGCACTGGATGGCCTCTATAAGGTCTCCACTAAGCTTTCTTTACTCCAGACTGAACAGCCACAACTCTCACAGCCTGTCCCCTTAGGGAAGGTGTTCCAGATCATCTTTATGGCCATCCTCTGGACCCACTCCAGCAGTTTGATGTCCTTCTTTTGCTGGGGGCACCAGAACTGGATGCAGTACACCAGGTGTGGTCTCACAAGAGTAGATTAGAGGGGGACAATCACCTCTGTTGTCCTGATGGTCATATTTCTCTTGATACAGCCCATTATATGGTTGGCCTTCTGGGCTTCAAGTGCACATTGCTGTCTCACATTGATTTTTTTTTTGTCAACTGACAAAGGTCCTTCTCCTCAAGACTGCTCTCAAGTCATTCCTCGCCCATCGTTTTTGGGATTGTCCTCACCCAAGTGTAGGGACTTTGCACTTAGCCTTGTTGAACTTCCTGAAGTTGGCTTGGGACCACCTCTCAAGCCTGTCCAAGTCCCTCTGGTTGGCATCCCTTCCTCCAGCATGTCAAATGAACCATACAACTTGGTGTTATCTGCAGACTTGCTGAGGGTGCATTCAATTCCACTGTCCATATCACTGAAAAAGATGTTAAACAACACAGGTTCCAGTACTAACCCCTGAGGGATGCCACTTGCCACTGGTCTCCATTTGAACATTGAGCCATTGACTGCAGCTCTCTGAGTGAGGCCATGACCTGTCTGAGTCCTGTGAACACTGAGTATGCACTTGTGCCACGCTGCTGCAGCAGATGAAGAAATCCAGTTCTGCAATAGCTGGAAGTTTGAATTTGATGTAGAGTGTGATCTGAGTGAAAATATTTTCAGACTTACACAAGTGAGAATCACCTGTGTCTGGGAAGACTTGTTTCCAAAAAGAAAAACAGAGATAAGAAGGGAAAGTCCCTTCTTAATATTTTACATCAGATAAATAAATTTATTTCCTATTGTTCAAGATCAAAGCTGCTTTGAGTGTAGCCAACTGGAGAAACCATGTTAATATTATATAAAACATAGGTAAGAGTGTAATCAGTGGACAGAATATAGTGGAGACGACACAGAAAGAAGCTAAAAAAAAGTGAAGAGATGGACTGCTCCTGAAATTTTATGAAATTGTGGCCTGACTTAATTTGTTTAGCACCAAACTTGTTATAATTAGGTAATGGGTGGACTCAAAGATATGGAAGTTTTTTTCCAACTGAAACAATTCTGTGACTCTATATATTTATATATGAACATTGACAAATTTTGGATGTAACAACCACCAACTTTCCCTGATTTCTGGAATGAAGAAAAGCTGGAAAAGGGAAAAACAAACAAGCAAAACAACAAGAACAAAGAAACACCAGAAAAATGTTTCACACAACAGTTATGCTTTCCTAAATTTACAGTTACTTGTAAACAGAGTGTTAGCTTTGTAGTAACAAATTCCTTTTTTTTCCTCTCCTGACTTTAAAAAATAACAAAATGAAAAGGCCAGAAAGGTCAATATAGAAAGTGCTAAATAAGTTCTCAATACTAGGGGGTTATTCAAAAGATCTGAGCCAAAAACTATAAAGGACTGGAAATATTACAAAATGAAGTTAAGCCACTGTGAAATAAAAGAGAGGGAAGCAAACACAGAGAATGACAGGGAGATTGCACCAGAGGTTAAGATAAACCATAAAAAATGTTTCAAGTAAATAGAGAACAAAAGGTCAGCAAAGGAGACAACAGGAACTCTAATAGATAAGGATAATTTATTGACATAACAATAGACAATGCTAGGAAGAAATAGATGGATTCTCATTGCAGTGTTCACTGAGATGGCCAGGCAGCAGAAACTGGCAGGTATAATAAATGTGCTTCCACCTATCTTCTGCTGGGAAAATAAGAAATGTGGACAGAAATCAGGATCCCTTCAAAACAGGTCACCAAATTACAGTTGCCACCTTCCTGTCCACTATCTCTCCAGCATTTCTATAAGGGTCTGCTTTGTATCTCCTACCATGTGATAAATTCTCCCAATGTTTTTCTTATT